>CM024954.1:18302671-18862671 GCA_014282245.1 Rhododendron simsii
ATCTCTATAAAATGTTGTCCCCATCAGAAATTCAATCACCACGTAATTATCATTGTGCGTGTAGTAATCGGCCCTCTACCCATTTGGAAACGTATTCCAACCGCTTGACTAGATGTATAGTGTAACCGAAAGGACGAAGGGAAAAAGGGGCCCATGAAATCAAATTCCCCAGCAATCGAAGACTTTCAATGATGATTATTGGAGTAAGAGGCATCTCATTTCTTTGAGTAACACACCCTAAAGACTAAGAGTTACAACGAGCACAACTCCGGCAAAAGGCAAAGTATCCTTGTACAAGTGCGGCCAATAAAATCCACATTGCAAAATCTTGGCGGCGGTCTTCTTGAACGAGAAATGACTCCCACAAGCCTCCGTATGACAAAATTTAATCACGCTTTGTTGCTAGAATCGGGCACCAATGACGAATAAGTTGGTCGGCGCAATACTTACAAAGGTATGGATCATCAAGGAGAACCTCTTCACCTCGATAGAAAACGGCGTCTTTCTTGAGCATTCCAATGAGGCGGAGTCCAAACCCGTCACCAATAATTCACGATATCCGCGTACCATGGAGTTGTAGAGATTCCAAACAATTGCTCATCGGGAAAAGAGTCCACAATAGGAAGATTCGGTGTAGGATCCTCAAACTGTAGCCTCGATAAGTGATCGGCTACCACATTTTCAACACCCTTCTTGTCCTTGATAGTCAAATTAAACTCTTGAAGAAGGAGAATCCATCGGATCAAGCGGGCTTTAGCATCTTGCTTCGTAAGGAGATATTTGAGAGCGGAGTGATCCGTGTACACAATGATAGGAGCGCCACCAATTAGATAAGACCGGAATTTATCCAGAGCGAACACCACCGCAAGTAACTCTTTCTCCGTGGTTGTATAATTCACTTGAGCGTCATTCAAGGTTTTGCTCGCATAATGAATCACATAAGGATGCTTGTCCTTTCTTTGCCCCAAAACGGCTCCCACAGCATAATCACTTGCATCACACATAAGCTCAAAAGGTAAGCTCCAATCCGGTGGTTGCACAATAGGAGGGGTGGTAAGACTAGCCTTCAATTTAACAAACGCTTGCTCGCATGCGGGGGACCACTCGAAAGGTACGTCTTTAGCAAGAAGTTGGCAAAAGGGTCGAGAAATAGCACTAAAGTCCTTGATGAAACGGCGATAGAATCCGGCGTGCCCGAGAAATGAACGGATGTCCTTCACACACTTTGGAGTCGGGAGATTAGAAATGAGATCGATCTTTGCCTTATCCACCGCGATACCATCCGATGATATAATATGACCCAAAACAATTCCTTGAGTGACCATGAAATGACACTTTTCCCAATTCAACACCAAATTCTTCTCTTCACATCTTATCAAAACTTTTTCTAGGTTGGCCAAGCATGACTCGAACGAGTCGCCAAACACAGAAAAATCATCCATGAAAACCTCTAATATCTTCTCGACCATATCACTGAAAATCCCCATCATGCATCGTGAGAAAGTCCCCGGAGCGTTGCATAACCCAAACGGCATCCGACGATAAGCAAAAGTTCCGAAGGGGCAAGTGAATGTCGTCTTCTCTTGGTTTTCTAGAGCAACTTCGATTTGATTGTACCCAGAGTATCCATCCAAGAAACAATAGAATGCATGTCCAGCTATCCTCTCCAAGATCTGATCGATAAAAGGTAAGGGAAAGTGATCTTTTCTGGTGCTTGCGTTGAGCTTTCGATAATCGATACACACTCTCCATCCCGTCTGAACACGAGTTGGCACAAGCTCATTCTCCTCATTGCGCACAACGGTTACCCCAGATTTCTTTGGTACGACCTGAACTGGACTCACCCATTTACTATCAGCTATAGGATAAATGATACCCATATCGAGCAACTTTAAGACTTCCGCTCGGACCACATCTTTCATAATCGGATTCAAACGACGTTGGGGTTGACGAGACGGCTTGACATTATCCTCCAATGCAATATGATGAGAGCACAAAGTAGCATTAATCCCTTTAATATCTGCAATGGTCCACCCGATAGCCTTCTTATGCCTCCTTAATGAATCAAGCAATTTTTCCTCCCGAAGATTCCCAAGAGAAGAAGAAATAACCACAGGATAAGTCTCGTGATCTCCAAGAAAAGCATATTTCAACGTGTCGGGCAAAGGTTTCAATTCCAGCTTCGGTGGCTCAATACTAGATGGTAGAACTTTCTTGTCAAGTGGGGGAAGCTCTTCGAATTCATCGAACTTTGGGACCCAAGAATGCATAGCACAAGCTTCGTCTTCCTCATTGAGCAATGACAATAAATAATTCACTTCAGAAGACTCAAGAAATTCGGTCTCTTCGGCCGTAATAGCAACTTCCAAAGGGTCGCTATAAAGCAACTCATCCACGTGTTCCTCCACAAGAGTATCAATAAAGCTCACTTCATTCACGTTCTCATCATCCCCCATTTGACTGCCCACATTAAAAACATTGACTTCCATCTTCATGTTACCGAAAGTCATACTAAGTAATCCATTTTGACAATTGATAATTGCATCCGCGGTTGCTAAGAAGGGCCTCCCGAGAATTACCGGAGTAGAAGTAGCCAAAGAATCATTCGGATTTGTGTCAAGAATTACAAAATCCACCGGATAGACAAACTGACCAACTTGAACTAGAACGTCTTCTACTACTCCCCTTGGTGTACGAACACTCCGATCGGCCAACTGTAGCGTAACTCGAGTAGGTCTCATCTCCCCCAACCCAAGTTCTTGATAAACAGAAAACGGAAGCAGATTGACACTTGCACCAAGATCAAGTAGAGCTTGCTCGATACGTTTCCCTCCAATAGTGACGGCAATGGTGGGACTCCCTGGATCCTTGTATTTTGGAGCGATACTCGTTTGAATAATTGAGCTCACTTGCTCGGTCAAGAAGATCTTCTTTTGAACATTCAACTTGCGCTTTCGAGTGCATAAATCTTTAAGAAACTTGGCATATGACGGAATTTGCTTAATCGCATCCATTAGAGGTATGTTGATCTTCACTTGATTGAACAACTCATGCAACTCCGCATTCAAATTGGGTTTCGCTAAAGCCCTCAAACGGTTGGGAAATGGAGCTGGTGTTGGAATAACTTTAGGATCTGGTACACTTTATTCCTTCGCCTTACCCTTACCATTTTCCTTTGAAACCTCTTCGCTTGCCTCCTTGGGAGATTCCCCAAGAGACGGTGTAGGACTTGAACGATCAATAGGAGGAGGCAAATAAGATGGTTCCGGAGGCATCTCTACTTGGTTATCCACCACCTTTCCACTCCGAAGAGAAATAATCGCCTTTGCTTGCTCGGGGAAAGTCACCGAAGAGCTAGCAAAGTGAAGACCTTGAGAATTAGGTGGAGTGGACATCGTTTGCGGATTAGGTTGAGGTTGTGTTGGAAACTTCCCCTTTTCTTGCTGAAGCATACCCACGGTAGTTGTCAACTTCCCCAACTGATTTCTGATATCATTCATCATCTGAGTTTGTTGCTCATTGATTGTGGTTTGACTTTGCAAAAGAGCACTAAATTGATCTTCCCAAGAACGCTTTGGTGGTTGTTGAAACTGAGTAGGTGGTTGCTGAAATTGATTAGCATGTGGAAACGAACTAGATTGAGCAAATCCCGGTGGACCTTGAGCTTGAGAAAAACGGAAAGCATTTTGAGGTTGCTTCCAAGGCATTTGAGGAGCGGGCGGAGCTTGAGAAGAACCTCCTTCATTAGATTGATTCCAACGGAAAGCCGGATGTTGACGTGTACCCGGATTGAACGATTGAGCATAAGGATCAAAACGTTGAACGGCCTGAACTTCCTCCGGAGGAATCCCATCAAAGCCGGGATGTTTGGACATGTCTCGGTAGAATGGCCCACCATCTCGCAAATAACACAAACGTCCTCAACTTGGCGTACCACTTTGACCTCTTGAGATTGAGCACTTTTAAGTTCCAACTTGTCAAGCTTTCGAGCAATTTCCTCCAAGCGAGTTTCAAATGCACTTTGTTCCGAGATAGAAAATTTCCCCGTTCCAGTGGGACCTTGATTGAACATAGCTCTCTCCCCCGGATCTGTAAACTGCCACGCTTGAGTTTTCTCAGCCAAAGACTCATAATAATCCCAAGCATCCTCCGGTGTCTTTCCCATAAAGTCACCTCCACCCAAAGTATCGAGGAGCTTCTTACTCTCTTGAGAACACCCCATATAGAAATAGTTGACTTGAAGATACAACGGGAAATTATGATGAGGAACCGCCATGAGTAAGTCCTTGTACCGTTCCCAATACTTGTGAAAAGTCTCGTCCTCCCTTTGCTTGAAATTCTGAATCTGATCCATAAGCAATTTCGTCCGATTGGTCGGAAAGAACTTTGTAGTGAAAGCATCTTGAACCTCCCTCCAAGTACGCAATGAACGAGGCTTCAAGGAATTAAACCATTGTTTTGCCTTATCCTTCAGGGTGAACGGAAATAGCTTAAGACGAGCTTGATCAAGTTGATTTTGAGCAGGGACCAAAGAATGCAAAACAAACTCAAACTCCCGGATATGAGAATACGGATCCTCCAACTCTCGACCCCGAAATTCTGGAATTACCCGAAGATACTCAGCTTTGAATTCAAATACATTCCCAGTAGCTGGAGTCGGAATAACGATAGGCGATATTTGAGGACCCCTTTCTGGATTGAGATATTCGCGAAGAGTACGCACCACAGCTTCTTCGGCCATTGGGCCTTTGCGAATAAGCTTGCGATTTACTTTGCGAGGCGGAGAATGCGCAGGATAAGCCCGAGTGATACTCCGGATTTTAGGTGGAGAAGAAGAACGATGAAGCCGATTGGAAGTCGGGCTTCGGAACACAGGCATACACAGAAAGGAATACTACTAACTAACTAACTACCAACAAGCTATCAGACAGGAGGGGCTAGGCCGCCACCTCAACTCAACAAACAGAATATGCGAGGGGTTATGCCACCACCTCGGCTAAGCAATGCAATCAAATTAAGCTAAGTAGACTAACAAATTAAACTAACTAACTAAGCACACACTCCATATTTAGCTTGGTTTCGTTACACCTCAGGTTAGACATCACAGTCAGGTTAGAGGTATCCACCAAACTAAACACGAGCCTCTAACACATAAACTACTAAACTACTACTACTACTAAGAGACGAAAGCGGGATACTTACAGTGGTTTGGCGAACCTCCAAGAAAGCCATAATAAGAAATCCCCGGCAACGGTGCCAAAAATGCTTCGATTACTTCCGTGTAAAAGAATATTACCCCAAGCGTAGGGTTTGAATATCGATGAAGCAAAATAATCCGGAGAAGTCCGGGATCGTACCCAAGGGAATTAGTTCATGGCTTGCCTCGGATTTTTAGATGCAAGTAAGGTTTTCGACTTTTAGCCAGTCAACTTGGTTTTACTTTGAACGGTGGAATTAAAATGGCTAAATTAAGAATGAATTAACTAGGAAAAGATAGGTTAGGTCTAGGAGTTTCTAACGCCCACGACTCAAGCTAAATCACACGTTTCACCCAATTACTCAATTTAGGATACTTACGCGAAGTTCTTAAACCGGAAGATAAGATGGTTTGAAAATCAAGCTAGCTCTAGAATTCATTTGGCAAACACCTCGAGCGACAGAGCTCTAAGCATCATGTGTGGTGAGTAGGCGATACTCCCACCTACACATGATCAAAGAGGTTAACACCTCGGCAATTTGACAAACAAACCCGAACCCCACATTAATTTTCAAACCAAAGTTTAAAACTTTATTAGGTGAAAAATGTAATTTTTGCTTGAGCCATGAGGTGCTAGTCACCCCATGACCTAACCCTCGAAAACTACTCACACATATCTAGAGAGATAATAGCAAGCAAAAATCTACTTAACATAATTGAAATGCAAGACTAGAAGAAAATTAGCTTAAAAGATAGATCGGGAACTAAGCAACAACTTTAATTAAAGCAAGAGTAGCAAAAGACAACTAATAAAGGCTGGAAATTAAGAAATAAGTGCTGAAAATGAAGAACAAGGCCAGAACAATTCAAAAAGCTCAAAAGTAATCTAAGCTAGATCTAGAAAAATGTACCAAAAACGTTCTACATCATTGTCATTACATCATTCATTTTATTCCCCGCTCAGAATATGCTCGAAAGATGCTTCGAAGATGCTCTGCTAATGCCCTCGGTACCGATAGCCACAGCTTTACATTACTGAGATAGGCTCTCGGTACCGATCGAAGCTATTTTGTCCAATCGATCGTGAGCAGTTAAAGGCCAGTCGATAAGCACTCGGTACCGATCGAAATGATGAGCCTCGATCGATCGCGATCGCTTATCAGTTCTGAACCTTTGAAATCTTCCACACCTTGGCCACGCCTTGGCCACAGCTTGGCCACAGCTTGGCCACGGCTTCTGCCCAGGCTGTTGCCTTGTCTTTGCTCTTCTGCCTTGGCGATTCTGCTTCTGCCTTGGCGCTGCTCAAGCTGGGAAGTTCTTGCCTTGGCTACTCACTGGCTGGGCTGCTTCATTCTCAGGTCATGCCATGTCATAGGCCTTAAAACTTCTTTATTAAGCGATTCGCCTACAAAAACAAAACAGACAACCTCTACGAGCAAACATATTTAAAAACAGCTAATTAACAATTAAATTAAACGAAACCTAGACACTAGCGCACCCTTTCATTACATTTCCGGGTGCTTATCACTCGATGGAGGAATTTTAAAAGTCTTGGTGTGAGCAAGACATGTCTTGGTGTGGGCAAGGCATCGGTTTGGCCTCCTAGAGTGTTTTGTGTTCTGTTTGTTGTCGTTGGTTCTGTTTGTTCGATAGCAAATCTGGTTAAACAGTCTGTTCACGGTTTTCTGAAGACGAAGATTTTGAATCTGTCTGTTGGTGTTCATCATCTGTTAGCCATTCTGCGGAGTGTATTCTGGGATTCACCTATCAAATCTGGCTTTCTGATCAAGTGCATCTGGTGCTTGTAGATTCTGATGACATCTAAGGGACTTGGGATAGGTGGAGTCCGTTCCTGTTTCATAATGGAGCCGTTTATGTTTTGTATGGGCCGGACCTGTTGTTCAATCTCATCATTGTCATACGAGACAATGGTGCGTCTTAAGTGGCATCTATCCTTCCATTTGCTATTGGAACCTGTCTGAAATGTGGTAATCTTACAACATCAGAAATTTTGTAGAAACAACCTAAGGGTTGAAGGAGAATGGTTTTGAAGGAGGCTGTGTCCCCAGTATTTTGTCTTGGAAATTTTGCAATGGTTGATAGCAAGATGTACTCACCGGGAATTCGTTTATGGAAGTTAGCTTGAAACTTCAGAAACCTGGCTCTTCTGTTTGTTTGCATCCGATGACCTATATTCTATATCTTTTTAAAGAGCACAGTTCTGTTTCGGATCTATCTTTTTGCAACCTGACTTGTCACGAGAGTTTGGTTTTGGTGGCGATACTATGAGGTTTCGAGCAACGATTTCAGCAGATTTTCAAAGGCTAGCTCAACAACAAAACCCATTGATCCACAGCACGAATGAGGCATAAAATCATCACATAAACACATAACAAGAGTAAGAAATTCCTACCTCAAAGTCGGAGAGCAAACACGCAAAGAGATTGGGCCATGCAAACCTTTGAACTCAAACTTGAACTACGCCCAAAATACTCCTCTCCGAGCCAAACTGGACGAGCTACGAACACAATGGCACTTGAGAAAGATGGAGAGAGGGTTGGGTTATTTGGGTTTCGAGTTTTGGCTATGATTTTTGGTGGGAGAGCAAGAGAGAGGGAGAGGAGGCCGAGAGAGAGGGAGAGAGGCCGGGAGTGTAGAGAGAGAGAGAGGACTTGAGATTTTGATTCTCTACGCACTCACACACACACATATATACTAGGATACACACAAATCACACTTGCACTCCCTCCACTAACAATCTTGTCTCAATGACCCCAAGTCAAATAAATTAAAAAAAAAAAGAGACATTTTCCTCATTTTTTTTTTTTTTTTAAACTATAAACCTTTAGGTAATTTACAAAATATACGGGTCTCTACAATGTGACTCCTTTGACTTCTTTATTTGTGTGAGGAAATTTTCTTGGTTCTCTAAATCTTTAAATTCATTATGACCACGGAATGCAAGTCCTTGTTTTAGTAGAAACCATATATAATCAATTGTTGCATTCAAGCGGATTCGATATTCGATTCGAGCTTGGCTTAATTGGTTGTCAAAAATTGTTTGAATATGCTGCCTTTGGTTTACCATGTCTTGATATTTATCCCAAACTTGATTATGACTACTATTTGGGCCTCCCACATGAACTTGAAGGCTCCTTTTCTTCTTCCAGATAGAGAAGCCCTCACCAACAAAGTCACCACCTGATAGATCTCCAATCGGCAGCTTGAAAAGATAACAACATAGGCAATAAGCAGTTTCTTTTTCTATGCTATACTCCAACCATGTGAGAAATTCATCAAACCAATCCCCAAGAAACCGTCGTCGTACCTTTTGATCCAAATTGTTTTTTGGAAATGTGTGGCCACAAGGCTGACAAGGACCCTTTTGCGAATATAGTCTATGAACTTGGTCTTGGAGATTAGAATTGTAAGCCATAATGCGAGGTCATAGTCCAGGATCTGAAGGAAGGTCTGCCAAATTGATTTCCACACGACTAGGACCAGTTGGAATGTCTTCCCCGTTAATTTCCACATGAGGAGGACTAGAAGGAATGTCTCCCAATGATTTTCATATGAGGACTAGAAGAAATGTCTCCCACATGGATTTCCACACGAGGAGGACCAGAACGAATGCCAGCTATATTAATTTCAACACGGCTTTTTTTTTACGACGGAGAGTTATCTTCTCCTTTCTGAGACTGGGATATTTGTAATGGTACTATTGGTTTGAAGTATCTCTTCATAATGCACAAAAATGTAATAAACAATCAAATTTTCCCTTTTGGCAATCACAATGTATTGATATACACAGTTTATTCAACAGTCAATGCCCAACATAGATTATGATTTTTGAGAATTGAGAACTATAGCCTATAGTCTATGGAATATTATATACACAGTTTTTTTCCATACTCTGTATTATATACAAGAAAGCTTTCAAGGCTCAAGCTACAACAACTAACATAGTATATTTGATCGATAAAAAGAAAGTTTTTTCTTCTATTGGATGACAAACACAGCCAACAACAAGAGAATCTGAGAATTATTAACATATATGTTGCATATTTGCCTATTTGCATAGGGAACTGATTTTTGCGCTCCAAGATTTACTGTAGGCGCTCTACCACATCACAGTGTAAAAACAAAAAAATGGAGCGCCTGCAGTAAATCTTGGAGCACGAATATCAATTCCCATTTGCATATATTAATTTACCTCAATGTATTCCTTTAGGCTTTACAATGTACATATGTTTATCAGTTTATATCAATCCAATAACATCTACTATTAATGTATTCCTTTTCCTTTACACAGTTACCCACAGCACTTACACTGTACACAAATGACAAACCCCAGGTTTTTTTCCTCGGCAATACACAGCTAGACCACAGTGCCCAAATTACACTGTACAGAGAGAGAGAGAGACCTTGGTTTACTCACTGATTCGAGCTTCTTCGAGAAATCTCAGCAGATCGCGGGTTAGGGCAAATCGGTTGCTGGTTTGGTTGGTGATTGCCGATTGGTGAGGGAACTGGTGAGGCAAGATACACCGGAGACCGGCAACAGCAAGGTGAGTTATCTGTCATTCGTGACTCGTGAGCGAAAGGGGCGAGCGAGCGGCGCCTGGGTTTTTCCGATTTGGGGGAACAAGAACAGGAACAGGAGAATGGAAGGGTTAGCGTTCTTTACATCTAAAATAAAATAAAAAATTGTTTAAAAAGGGGTGGGGCATGTGACCCCACCCTAGATTTAAATATCGGCCGGTACGAACCGTACCGGCCGGTTCGTACCGGTATTTGAGGGGAGCGGTTCGGATATGGGCCGGTATACCGGGGGGACTCCGAATCACAAGCGAACCGGCCGGGAACCGGTACGTATCGGCCTGTATCGGTTATTGGGGGCCGGTTTGGCCGGTTCATCTCGGGCAGGGGGAAAAAAAAATTTCCAGGAAGGGGAAAATTTTTTTTCCAAGAAGGGAAAAAAAACTTTCAAAATTTTAGCAAAACGTGGGCTTAACCGTATGCGTGCGCGAGGCTCAAATTCCGAATTTGCACCCCTCCTGCGCGATTAACCCGTGACGCGCACCCGGTTAATTGATTTCCGAATCAGTTTTTCAAATTGCCGCCCATTTTCCTAAGCGCGCGAGACCTCTTCTTGAGTCCTCATCTACAAACCCACTCAAGTGCAAATTCATTTAAAGTGGATAGGAGTTTTGTAACTTGTCAATGTGGGACTAGAGGAAAAACACCATGTTTTACAATTATACACTAAAGTTTCAACATAAACTAGTTGTGGCTAGCGATTATCGGATATTTCACATGAAGAGAATGGGCTATTACATGTCTTAAATTAATTAAAATGTGATAATTTAAGCCAATGTTAGGGGGAAAAGCCTCAAAAGTATATTTTTCAAGTTTTATACATGTTGCTAATGATTTTTAAAAATTCACGACCGCGACACCCGATTCCCGCGACGTATCACCGATATGTCCCAATACCGATATACCGCGACCGATACCGCGACGGCGACCGATACCGCGATTTAAAACTATGGACCCCACGTGCC
Organism: Rhododendron simsii; assembly: GCA_014282245.1. Taxonomy (NCBI): domain Eukaryota; kingdom Viridiplantae; phylum Streptophyta; class Magnoliopsida; order Ericales; family Ericaceae; genus Rhododendron; species Rhododendron simsii. Next base: position 18,313,433 of record CM024954.1, read on the forward strand.
CTATGGTCAGTCCGCCCCCAAGGTCCCTAAAAGGTTTTCCCGAAAATGTGTCCGAAAAGAGAAATCAATGGTTCAAATTCACTTGGATGTTTGGATCCTACCTCTCAAAGTGAATCTCACTCATTAATTTCACTTTCTGGGACATTTTCAGGAAAAAATAATAATTGGGGACCATAGAATTATTGTTTCCAATACCAAACATATGGGGTCAGTGTCACCAAAATGTCTATGCCCACCCCTCTCTTTTACCGTTAATTGTTTAAAATCCATACCATTAATTGACAAGATAGACGGTAAGATTGAGAGAGCGGTAAATCGTGTGGTGCGGGGAGACGGACTGCAGTGTCCCTTTCAGTGTCTGAAATGAAACAATCCTCACGGTGTATTAAACAACCCTGTGGTTTTGATATCCCTTCCCTGTAGCCCAAGGCTGACTCTGAAAATTTCTCTAATTTTTTTGCAGCTGATCAAGAACAACATCATGGCTGTACATAAATATAAGATCTATGAACATACTTGTGCGCTGTATGACAATTTTTTAGTAATGGGTGTTTCAATCTGGCTTCTCTTTCTTTCCCCTGCATACTCATGACCCTTCCCCTCGCCTCTGCTCAACCATGTCCCTACCCAGCCAATTTCACTGCGAACAGCACGTACGGCCAAAACCGGAACTGAATCCTCTCCTCCCTTGCCTCCAACATCACCTTCACAACACAAGACTCCGACACCATCTACGCTCTCGCACTCTGCAGAGGCAACCTTTCCAACCAAAGTTGTTACGACTGTGTTGATACCGCGAGCCAGTCTATAATCACGAATTGTCCTAATAAAATGGAGGCATTCGATTTCGGAGCCTCCTCTCACTGTATCGTCCGGTGCTCTAACCAGTCATTTTTCAGCACCATGGCCAATTGGCCGGCTAGATTGGTGTGGATTGCGATTAATATAACCACCAATGTTGATGAATTTGATCAGGCCTTGAGTAGTTTGGTATATAGCCTTGTGAATAGGGTCACTACTGGTTCTTCTGTAGGCAAGTTTGCAACTGGTGAAATTGCGTATACAGCGTTTGAGAACATATATGGTCTTGTGCAGTGTGTCCCTGGCCTTTCATCGGCTGATTGTAGCAGTTGTTTCAAGCGCGATATATTATTATTGCAATGAGGATTGTTGTTTTAGAAAGAGAGCAGTAAATGTCATTACACCGAGTTGTATTTTCCAGTATGAAGGAGAATTTATATACACTATCATATGCCTATAGGGCATACGTTAACAAAACCATTCTTTTAATAAGTAAGTTAGATGTTTCAGAATGGGCTTACACATTTGAACATAGGTTTTCCTCTTCCCTAGCTTAAAGATGCATGTATTCCCACAAGAAGAGCTGGACTAGTGATCAAGATAACTCAATGGTTTCTATATCTTCATGAAATGAAAAGAAAATACCCAATTCTGACGTGCATAGCGTGCTCTAGCGCTTGGAATTTTCCGTTCGGTGCCGATATGAATTCAAAAGTTATTAGATTTTGTCATGGAACGGGCTTTTGGACATCATTCTCTGTATCTTGTTTGACTGGGGTATCCAAATTGAGTCTCGGAAGGTTTCTACTTCTTGGTTTCTTTCTTTTGAAAATCCCGAGTGTTAACTTCTTGTTATGTTGTTACTTGCTAGGAATCTATGATTATGGTTTTGACTCCTTGATATCTCAGTGACGCCCCATGTTGTGTTGTAGTCTACAAAACAATAGAACTTTCATATGACTCCATTTGAAAAAACTCAACACTCGGGAGTTTCATAATTCTCAAATCAAAAGACAAGGGTAAAAAAGTAGTTTCATAGGACTTTGGCCCCGTTTGATAACAGTGATAGATGGGTGGAATTCGGAAGGAGGTGAGATTATGATTGAGAATTGGAATGAGATGGGATTAGGAATAAGAAGGAATTAGGAATGAGTATATATGTTTGTTTGGGATGAGATTATATATATGATGCATAAGATTATTAATATAATGTTTGTTTCTATGGGATAGGATTGGATTGATAGTATAAATTTTCATTTTTACCCTTATGCAAAATTGAAGGATAACAATCCTATGAGATTCCTAGAGAAAAAAAATAATTATGATCTTTTAGGATAAAATGATCAAAAAAATAAAATCTTCGTACCATTGAAACAAATTGAAAATTAGAACACTTAATTTCTTAACCATATTTTTAGTATATAAACTATCTAAAAAAATTAAATGCTCCAATTTGCAATCCATTTGAACCAGTGTAAAGAATTTATTTTACAGATCATTTTATCCTAAATGGTCATAATTATTTTTTGACTCCAAGGCTCTCATGTACGAGCCCTAAGATAGACATAGAACCAAATGAGGGCAATTTGGTCAACGTAATTTAGGCTCCGTTCCGGTTTTTTTTAAAAAGGAACTTTTAGAAAAGGAAGGTAATTTCAAACTCAAAAATCATGTGTTTACGCAAATAATTTTTCTACCAATATGGATCTTGTTTGATAGATCGCATTGAGATCTTTTAAACGGTTCAAAAAAATTAAAAATATATATATTTTTCATTATATTTGAGCTTTAAATTATCTTCTTTTTGAAAAAGAAGATTTAAAAAGAAAGTGGAACGGCAACTTAGTCGCTTGGGACAAGGATTATGAATACGATGTCCGAACTTGTTTTGAGTTAACAAACAAGGGATTAGGAATCCCTTAGGATTGACAATCCAATCCCAAAGCTTAATAGGTTTAATTAACGGGGCCTTTATTCTTTGGATGTTCAAAATGGACAGCCAATTTGGAACATTTAAAAGTCCAAAAGTCGCCAAACAATATGGGACGGAGGGAGTAGACCCCGTTCCGCTTTCTTTTTAAACATTCTTTTTAAAAAATAAGGGTAATTTCAAACTCAAATATAACAAAAATGAAAAATAATTTTTGGATTTTATTTTGCACCATTTAAAAGATCAATGAGATCTATCAAACAAGATTCATATTGGTAAAAAAAAATTGTTTGTATAAACACATAATTTTTTAGTTTGAAATTACCTGCTTCTTCAAAAAATATCTTTTGGAAGAAACTGAAACACCCTCTAATACCTACATGACTTGAGTTCTACTGGGAACGGTCTGAGAGAGGAGAAACGCTTGGAATTGATGGATTCAAATTTTGGGAGATTCTTGTTTAGAAGTAATGATGAAGTAGCTTTTGGCTTTCTTCAAACGTCATTACTTTTTCCACAAAGAAGGGCTTTTTTTTTCCCCAAAATCTTCTCTAGGTGCATGCAAATGCCAAGGGTGACTTGGTCAAGATGACCTTTATTCGAGTAAGTTCATCTGTGGTTGGTAATAAAACAGGCCAACTTTTGGTGGACCTGAAAAACATGGAAATGCAGAAACTTTCCACCCTGTTGGGTTTCTCTTGTTTTTCTGCACCACTCCAACTCTCCAATCTCTATCTAACTTGTTTGGCTTAAAGAAAGTCTTTTACGGAGCGACTTCACGCGGGAAAAGGAAAAGTTGAAGTCAAAGTCTCTCAAGTAGGAGAAATTTTTGGGTACGAGAAGGGTATTGCTAGGTGGTGCCCGGCGTTCCATCCGACTTTTGAACGGCTCAAATTTGAGGGAGGTGTTTTGGATATTTTGCACTTAAAATTTAATTACCCCCTCAAATTTGAGCCGTTCAATACCCTTCCCATACCTAAAAATTTCTCCTCAAGTAGTTATGTCGAAAGTAGTTGCCACAATTGCTCAGAAGCTTATTCTAACTTTTTTATTCCGCGTAAAAAAAATTACTAGTTCGGATTCGCTTCAATGTTTGGGTTCTACCCCTCAAAGTGAATCTCAATTATTAATTTCACTTTTGGGAACATTTTCACAAAAAAAAAATATTCGGAGACCACAGAATTACTGTTTCCGAGCCCAAACAAACAGGGTTAGTGTCATGAAAATATCTGCGCCGACCCCTCTCTTTCACCGCTCCTCTCACTGCACTCAATCTCACCGTCCAAAATACTTTTTGGATGACCAGGATTTTGACCATTGATTGTCGAGAGAGACGGTGAGATTGAGAGAGCGGTGAAACCGTGTGGTGGGGTAGACAGACTGTAGTGTGTGACTTTCAGTGTCCGAAATGAAACCAATCCTCACGGTGTATTAATCAACCAACCCTGTGGTTTTAATATCTCTTCCCGGTGGTTCAGACCAGCGCTGACTCTGAAAATTTCTCTTATCTTTTTGCAGCTGATCATGACCAACATCATGGCTGTTCATAAATATAAAATCTATGAACATACTTGTGCGCTGTATGAAAATTTTATAGTAATGGGTGTTTCAATCTTGTTTCTCCTCCTTTCCTGCATACTCATAACCCTTCCCCTTGCCACTGCTCAACCATGTCCCTACCCAGCCAATTTTACTGCAAACAGCACGTACGGCCAAAACCGAAACCGAATCCTCTCCTCCCTCGCCTCCAACGCCACCGCCAACGGCGGATTCTACACCACCACCTTCACAACACAAGACTCTGACACCATCTACGCTCTCGCACTCTGCAGAGGCGACCTTTCCAACCAAGATTGTTACGACTGTGTTGATACCGCGAGCCAGTCTATAATCACGAATTGTCCTAATAAAATGGAGGCATTCGATTTCGGAGCCTCCTCTCACTGTATCGTCCGGTGCTCTAACCAGTCATTTTTCGGCACCATGGCCAATTGGCCCGCTAGATTGGTGTGGGTTGCGATTAACATAACCACCAATGTCGATGAATTTGATCGGGCCTTGAGTAGTTTGGTAGTTAGCCTTGTGAATAGGGTCACTACTGGTTCTTCTGTAGGCAAGTTTGCAACTGGTGAAATTGCGTATACAGCGTTTGAGAAAATATATGGTCTTGTGCAGTGTGTCCCTGGCCTTTCATCGGCTGATTGTAGCAGTTGTATTTCAGACGCGATATATTATTATGACAATGAGGATTGTTGTTTTAGAAAGAGAGCAGTAAATGTCATTACACCGAGTTGTATTTTCCAGTATGATTTGTCCAAATTTTATGAGTCTTCTGCTGGTGCTGCACCACCCCCACCCGCACCGCCGGCGGTTACTTTTTCTCCTCCTCCGCCATCGACCAATGTTACAACAAAAGGAGGTATATTCATCGTCTCGTTGAATTTTTAATATTTTCAGCAGAAATGCATTAGTACTTGAACAGGACTGAGTTTCGGGTAATTTTTGTGGTCTTTTAATGGCCTCGGGATAAACAACAGATGATGTTATGAACCACAAAATGCACAGTGCTACATTTCACTTTGGATGGGCTCCCATGAGTTTGGGCTACAGGAGTATTGATTTTCTTGAAGACTGGGTATTATCGATTCATTTGACACATGTACTTCAAAATTTTTGGGATTAATCATTATGTCGGCATGAGGAATCGTAAAAGTAGTGCTGTGTTATGCAGTTCATTATTTGCTTTATTTTGTATTCATAGACTTGCTATGTGAGTAAAAAAATAGATTGTTTTGCAGAAAGGAAAAACCATCACACTAACAAGTTCCCTAGCTTTCGAGGAAGAACGTCCGATCCATTAAGGATTGCAATGCCTAGCTCTCTACAACCTCTCTCTCTCTCTGAATATATTTGCCTCCAAATTCGTCATATATGCCCACCCAAAATATGCCTCCAAAAATACTAAAAGCCTACCCAAAATACATTATGCATATGCTTCCAAATTCTGCGCTAAGCCCTCTCCTTTTGTCAGAGGCCATCTTCAGTAACTTTGAGGTTAACCAAAAATTAGAGGTGGCAAATGAGCGGGTCTGGGTGGGTTGAAATGGGTCACGGGTCAAATATGGGCGGGTCAAATATGGGTCAAATAGTAAATGAGTTGAAATGTGTCGGGTCAAATATGGGTCAAATCAAACCCAAATCCGCCCAACCCGACCCGTTTGTCCTTTTTTTTTTTTTTTCCATTTTTCCCTCCTCCCCCATCCTTCATTTCTGATGGTATTAAAGGTATAGGTGTTACATTTATTGCATTCAAAAATTATCTTCCTGTTTCTAGAGGAAACGAATTTTTTAGAACATCTCCTTTGGAAAAAAAAAATGAAAAAAACAAGTTTCGATATCCATCTATAATTGCAATCTTGTCATTGAAAAATACGATCGCAATGAAAATCATTTAGATTTCAAATTACACGCGAATGAAGAAATCTAGAGAGAGAATATGTTCTGGACGAAGAGGAAGTTGGCGACGATGATCGCAATGACAAGGGAGGTGGAGAGGATCAAACCCGCTGCGAAGCACTTGATCTACTAATTTAGACTCTAAACTCTAAGCAATTGAAAGTTGTCCCGTCAAAGACGTTCGCTTGGACGATTCAAAGAAAAAATTTTGAGGTGTACTACGATGTTTCTGAAAGGGAGCAAAACATTTCCACAACACTTTGCTATCACAGAAGTTATTGGCCCAAAACATTTCCACAACACTTTGCTATCACAGAAGTTATCGGTCCACTGACGAACAACAACCAATTAATCATCATCTTCTCTCAATCAAGTACTAAAACAACGATCCAAAATAATACCAACAAACCCATATGATCCCTGGAGTTTTGATCCTGTTGGGATTATGCCCGGTAAATTCCACCCGCAACGGAAGCGCAACAAATAAGAGACAAAATCACACAAAGGAACAATACAATCAAAATACGTGATTTCCTAAACTCGGACACGTCCACGGGAGAGAGAGAAATCTTCTACTATATGAAAAATAGAGATTACAATGTAAGATGTAAAATCATTCCAAGCTCCTAATACACGGTTCTATACAATATTTTACACTTATCCCCACTACTCTATTTTTCCCTCCCATCTTTTCTCTCTCTCATACAAAACCTTTCACGGTGGGGAAGACTCCCAAAGGAGCTCCCAATCTTTCTGCCTTCTCTGCTCTGTCTCTCAGTTCACACTTCACACACACGGCACAAATTCCTTTAATACATTGGCAGCAAAAGCATCTAGATTTGCCGAGAATATTCTAAAGCTCATCACCACATTTAATGCTCCATACCAGCACACTTTCCCAATCATGGCATGCAACGACCAATCGTACGTATGGACGTTGATTTTCTTGACCCAAATTTAGATCTGAACCAAGCTTCATATTCGTCAATCAACTCTCAAAGTTTTTCGTCCACACACTCATCTTGGCGATGGATAAACACCCATTTCAGATGAAAAACAGAGGTATGACTTATGAGAAACAAGCCCTACGTTTGGGTTTGGGTCAATATGGTTACCATCCTTGGATGCAGCTACTCCCAAAATAGCGATGTTTCTCCTAAATAGATGTATATGCATTCAGGGTTGTCCTCTATGAACTAATTTCAGCCAAAGAAGCCATAGTCCAAGGCAGGTGGTTCCAGCCAAAGAAGCCATAGTCCAAGGCAGGTGGTTCCATGCTTGAATCGAAGGGCCTCGTTGCTTTGGTAAGTGGCGTCCTGATTTTCCTAGTTAACAATTAATAGCTCTTAACAACAGACATGCTTAAGCTCTAATTAGTCTTCTCTAAAAGTACCAAGCTGTATGCTCTAATTTGTTTTCATGAGCTAATTACCGTTGTCTGTAATGCTTTGTGGTTTGAGGAAGTTCTTAATCAGCCCGATCCTAGAGAAGAGCTTTGCAAGCTAGTTGACCCTAGGCTTGGAGATAGCTACCCCATCAAATCAGTTCGCAAGGTGATTTTTTTTCCCCTTTCCCGAAAACCATACTCAGTTGTCGTTGCAGTGAGGTTTGTTCTTACGAAGCTTCGGTGTCCTATTTGGTTGCAGCTGGTTCAGCTTGCTAAAGCATGCACGCAAGAGAATCCACAACTGCGGCCTAGCATGTGGTCTGCTGTCGTGGCGCTCATGACTCTTTTGTCCTCGACGGAAGACTGGGATGTTGGTTCCTTTTATGAAAACCAAGCTCTAGTCAGTCTAATGTTTGGGAGGTAGTGGCTGCCAATAGAGAGTCCATCAGATTGGCTGTAATACTCAGATCAAACTGTTGACGATTATCAGTGATGCAAAAATCAGTTGTAAATGTGAAAGTTTTGTATGTATGTCAATCGTTGTACATGAGGCCAATTGTGGGATTGAGAGAGTAGGTCTCGATTTGTCATGTTGAATTGTAAAATTAGCCTTGTACTTTTGTTTCCTTGTTTTGATATTTGATGTTCTCATTTGGGCAATTTTATTTTTCTGAAAATAGATGTAGAGGAGTTGAGACTTGAGAGACTGGATAAATCATCACCAAAATAGGGTATTTTTTGAATAAAAACAAGAAAGACTTATTATATACTCCTTCCGTCCCTAAATAAGTGTCCGACGCACAAACTTAGGCCTTCAAAAAGATGCATTTGTTTCGTTAAAAAAATAAAAAAAATTCACAAATTATTAGATAGCAATGAGTTCTATTTGATTGTGAAAAAAATTAAATTTTTTAATGAAAAATATGCATCTTTTGTAAGGCCTAGTTTTGCGCGTCGGACACTTATTTAGGGACGGAGAGAGTAGAGGTTTTGTAAAGAAATATATCACAAGTAGTTTAATCAATGGCCATAAAATAGAAGAGAATAATTTATTCAATGATGAGCTGTGAATAAAAGCGCTCAATTTTGACCGTCCAAAAATATTTTGGATGATCCGGATTAAAAACAATTAATTAACGGTAATAGATTATCTAAAGAACATGTTACAATTACCAAACTTCCCCCATAACTTCTAGGGTTAATTCTAGAAATAGTACCTCTAGTTTACGTGCAATTTCAATTTCGTCCCTCTAGTATTAATTGTGTCATTTTTAACATTGTACAGTAGTTTATATTTTGTCTCAATTTGGTCCATCTCATTGACGATATTATTAGAATTAACAGAATTCGGGGGCAAAAATGACACTTTCCTCCTAGAGGGACGGAATTGAGACAAAATGCAAACTAGATGGACCATTTAAAAAATTGTACTTTTTTTATGTTGAAAAAAAAAAAAAGCAAACTCCCAAAGAGCTCCAATTTTCCTTTCAAAAAGAGAGCTCCAATTTCCTGAAGAGACGTGAAGAACTCAAACTGTTGGGAAGGAGGGGTGTAAAATTGAAACAAAGGATTCGTGTAATTGTAAAAACTGACCAAAAGAAGGGCATAAACGGAAGAAGAAAAAAAAACAACCCATGAAAAGAGCTCCAATTTCAGAATCTCGCTCCAATGTGTATGTGCTTTCGTGGAGTTATGGTTGTTAGGGTTTGGTTTGGAGTTTTTCTTTTAGCTTTTGAAGTTTCCGTTGGATTTCACCTTTTGTGGAGTTTTGGGTTTGAGGGTTGGTTTTTTGGGTGTTTTAGTTTGGAGTTTCTCAGGTTTTGGCTTCTTTAGTTGGCGCCTTGCCGGCCTTTTCGGTGGTCTCGAATGGCTTTTTGCCGGTGTATCCTTGTTCCGTTTAATTTTTATAATCGTTTATGAAGATTAATAAAATATTTTTGCTTAGAAAAAAAAAAAAGAGCTCCAATTTCCTCTTCTATATAGGTTAGATATTGGGAAATTGATTTATACACTCTTTTAATTAATGCAAACGCTTATTTTTTTGTCTTTTAACGGATGAATTTACGAAACAGTTCTGCATGGATACACTTTTTACAAATTTCAAGAATTGTTTTGTAAATTAAATCACTAAAAAACAAAAACGAAAAAAGGGTTTGCATCAATTAGGAAAGTTAGGAAAGTTTAGAAATTTCCTAGATATTATGGTGAGATTTGAATAAAAGTCTATGGACCCCTCAGTTGAACAGTATAACTGTTGAGAAATTTCCATAACGTTTTGCATTCATATGTAATTTTTAAAATTTTTTGACACCAACTTAAAGATTTAATTGAGATAATTTTATTTGGTGTCAAAAAAAATTACTCCCTCCGTCCATTTTTAAGTGTCCTGCTTCGTAATTCCAACTTATTAAAAAGACGTCAACATTATACCTTTCACATCAACTTTTTCCTCCACTTTCCCTACTTACCCATCATCATTACACTTTTACTCACTAACTTATCCAAATAGAATCTACTTTAAGGGACAAAATAGATAATACACTAACTCTTACCCACTAAGTTTATAAAATGGACACTTATTAAGGGACAGCCCAAAATGGAATACCGGACCATAAAAAAGGGACGGAGGGATCCTGTAGAGCAGAAATACACTAACTCTAGAACTCTCATAATTAAGTATCTATTCTTTATTTAGGATCCTGTAGAGCAGAAATATGATTATTAGAACTTTAAAGACAAAAGTTAATTATGATCCTTTAGAATAATATGTTCAGAATAATAAGATATTCGCACTTATTTAAATGGGTTAAAAATTGGAGTTAATGTTTTTAGATTGTTTATATATTAAAAATACAATTAAAAAATTATATGCTCCAATTTTCAATCCGTTTGAACCAGTGTGAAGATCGTATCATTCTGATCATATTATTCTAAGGAGACATAATTAAATTTTATCTCTAAGGCTCTTATGATCACATTTCGCTCCATAGGATTGCAAATAGATTGGCGAAATTTTTTTTTCCCCGATACCGTTTTTCGGTGTCTACTGTGTGCTGGGGCACAGTAGAGCCCCGGGTCCGTGTGGTAAGGGGTAGACGGACTGTAGTGTCACTTTCATTGTCTGAAATGAAACCAATGGTCACGGTGTACCGTGTGGTTTTGACATTCCTTCCCTGTGGCTCAGAGCTGACTCTGAAAATTCCCCCAACACTTTGCAGCTGATCATGAACAACATCATGGACGTACATAAATACAAAATCTATGAACATACTTGTGCCATATGACAATTTTATGGTAATGGGTGTTTCAATCTTGTTTCTCCTCCTTTCCTGCGTACTCTTAACGCTTCCCCTTCCCACTGCTCAACAAATTTGTCCCAACCCAGCCAATTTCACTACCAACAGCACGTACGGCCAAAACCGGAACCGAATCCTCTCCTCCCTCGCCTCCAACGCCACCGCCAACGGCGGATTCTACACCACCAACTTCACACAAGGCTTCGACGACACCATCTACGCTCTCGCACTCTGCAGAGGCGACCTTTCCAACCAAAGTTGTTACAACTGTGTTGACACCGCGAGCCAGTCTATAATCGTGAATTGTCCTAATAAAATGGAGGCATTTGAATTCGGAGCCTCCTCTCACTGTATCGTCCGGTGCTCTGACCAGTCATTTTTCAGCACCATGGCCTATTGGCCGGCTAGATTGGTGTGGGTTGCCATTAACATAACCACCAATGTCGATGAATTTGATGACGCCTTGAGTAATTTGGTAGTTAGCCTTGTGAATAGGGTCTCTACTGGTTCTTCTGTAGGCAAGTTTGCAACTGGTGAAATTGCGTATACAGCGTTTGACAAAATATATGGTCTTGTGCAGTGTGTCCCTGACCTTTCATCGGCTGATTGTATCAGTTGTATTTCAAGCGCGTCATATTATTATCGCAATGAGGATTGTTGTTTTAGAAAGAGAGCAGTAAGTGTCATTACACCGAGTTGTATTTTCCAGTATGATTTATCCAACTTTTATGAGTCTTCTGCTGGTGCTGCACCACCCCCACCCGCACCACCGCTGGTTACTTTTTCTCCTCCTCCGCCATCGACCAATGTTACAACAAAAGGAGGTATATTCATCGTCTCCTTGAAGTTTTAATAATTCCAGCAGAAATTCCATTAGTACTTGAACAGGACTAAGTTTTGGGTAATTTTTGTGCTCTTTTAACGGCCTTGGGACAAACAATAGATGACGTTTCCCATGAGTTTGGCCTAAATTAATTTTCTTGAAGACTGGGTATTATCGATTTTTTTGACACAAGTTTAGCTTTTCTTCAAAAATTTTGGGATTAATCATTCATGCTGGCTTAGGAATCGTAAAAGTAGTGCTGTGATATGCAGTTCATTCTTTGGTTTATTTTGTATTCATAGACTTGCTATGTGAGTATAGAAATAGAATGCTATGCAGAAACGAAAAGCCATCACACAAACAAGAGGATACACGATCTACATGGTTTGTTTGCGAGGAAGAACGGTCTACATGGTTCCCTAGCTTTCGAGGAAGAACGGTCTACATGGTTCCCTAGCTATCAAGGAAGAACGGTCCATTATAAGCATTAAGGATTGCAATGCCTAACTCTCTCTCTCTCTCTCTCTCTCTCTCTCTCTCTCTCTCTCTCCTCTGATTATGTATGCCTACCGAAATTATGCCTCCAAAAATACTAGAAGCCTACCCAAAATACATTATATACGCCTCCAAATTCTGCGTTAAGCCTTCTCCTTTTGTCAGAGGCCATCTTCAGCAACTTCAAGTTAACGAAAACTACAGGACACCTCACGACTCATGTTATGTATTAGAATCGCTATATTTCTTATCATCTTTGGAATATGTTACATATATAGCCTTGGATTTTAGCATGTGTTCTACACAATCAGCTATCAATCAGAAAGAGTGGAGTCTGTGGTACTTAAACTCTACTGAGATTGATAAATGTATCTGATAGAGTCGCAAACTAAGAGACCTTCCATTTGATTGCTTTGATTTCAATTAGTGAAAGATCGACTATGCCTCTATTGGAATTATTTTGCATTCATGAGATACTTATCAGCAAATATATTAGTTCTTTCTCCGGTTGATATGAACGAAAATACAAAAATGGAAATAACAACTGAAATACATACACGTATATATCAGCTGTTGGTATTTTCAAGTTGTTTGTTTCCTGTTTGGTGCAGAGGATGAGAGTAGGACAATTCAGACAACTATTTTGATTGTAGTTCCAGTGAGTATCTTATTATTACTCACTGTCACTGTGCTTGCCTGTGGCTTTTTCCGATTAAGGAAGAGAGAGGATGTCAAAAGTAAGTTTATTTATGCTTTGATAATCTCAACTATTTACGAGGTTCAACATTAACACGAGGTTCGTGATTGCACAGTGACGGTGGATTGTAGTTGCCTCTGCAACTTGGCTTGGATAAGAGCGGCAGGAAAATTGTTTAGGGCTTCCAGTCAGCATGGCGCGCACTATGCTGGTAAATATTTGAAAATAGAAGAGTTGATAATATTGTTTTTATGGTTGCTAAAGTAGCAAATATTAATGTGCAAATAGAATTTCTATAAATTCCTATAAAGAGGGATCGATTTCTAACGCAAATTCTGGTAGTATTCAAATTTAAAATATTCTGCACTTGAAAGTACACGTGCACCTTTAATTCTCTATTCAACATGTTTACTTCTGTCAAGGTGAAGATGCAACACAATCTGAAAGTGCGGATTCCTTGAAATTTGACTTTGCCACAGTAAGAGCTGCAACAAATGATTTTTCCAATGCTAACATGCTTGGACGCGGTGGATTTGGTTCCGTGTACAAGGTAACAAAGCTCGTGACTATCTATTGTGTTCCGAGTGGAATGTTGTTTAGCTCAAAGTGGGGGAAATGTACCTTGCATGTTTTAAATCTTGATGATTGATCTACATTCAATAGGGTAAGCTCCTGAATGGACAAGAAATTGCTGTCAAAAGACTTGATGGTCGTTCTGGACAAGGTGAAGGGGAATTCAAGAATGAAATTGTGTTAATGGCCAGGCTCCAACACAGAAATCTTGTTAGGCTCCTTGGCTTTTGCTTCGAAGGAAAAGAAAGGCTTCTTATCTATGAGTTTGTGCCCAATGCAAGCCTTGATCGCTTCATTTTTGGTACGTCTCAGTCTCCCATTCAGTTTATTAGATGCACTCCATGTGGGATTTTGATCACCAAAAAACTAGAATATTTTTTCTTCATAAATATGTCCAGAATAATGTGCTATCAACAGTAAATGTGTTAACAAATTACCCCATGGAACTTTCTTTGGTCAAAGGATAACTTCAACTCTTTTTCTGCTACATAGAACTTATGCAATATTAGCCTAGCATCTGTGATAGAATTGGCCATTCTGTTTCTTATTATTTGAATCAATATGTAGATCCAATCAAGCGGTTGCTATTAAATTGGGACACGCGTTACAAAATCATAGTAGGAATCGCTCGTGGACTTGTTTATCTTCACCAAGATTCTCAACTAAGGATCATTCACCACGATCTAAAAGCGGGTAATGTTTTGTTAGACGGGGAGATGAACCCCAAAATTGCCGATTTTGGCATGGCAAGGCTGTTTGTTGTTGATCAAAGTAAAGGAGTCACCAAAAGAATTGCGGGCACCTTGTAAGTTTACTGTCTCACTTTCTGCAAAATGAGAGGCAGAATTTTGAGGGGAGTTTAAAGAGGTTTTTTAGTACGTGCTAAAAAATTAATTGGTCAGTTGATGATGTCATGCAGTGGCTACATGCCTCCCGAGTATGCAAAATTCGGGCGATTCTCTGTGAAGACTGATGTCTTCAGTTTCGGTGTTCTAATCCTTGAGATAGTGAGTGGGAAGAAGTACAGCGGCTATGGCGGACCAGAGCATGTGGAACATCTTATAAGCTATGTAAGTGTGCAGTACTTTCTAACACGTTCTCTCTCTATGTGCATCAGTGTATTATTTGATCCAAACATGGCATGATATGTATATTGCAGGAAATTTTGTAAAAACAGAAAAAAATAATCTGCAGAAAGTTTACACGATACGTCGCTTAGGTGTGGACATCTTGTTTCAAACTTAATTATTCAAAAGGATAGTTTTTCAAAAAGTTCAACGTGTCTTTCGATATGGAAATCCGACATCACATAAGAAAGAATCTGGAAGAAAAGGAATTTTCTGGATGAGATAGTTAAATGAATTTCCTCTACTTTGGTACTGCAGGCATGGAAAAAATGGAGACAAGGCAAAGCTTCGAGATTGATCGACGATACCCTAGTGGGCGGTTCGGAAAGTGAGAAGATGAGGTGCATTCACATTGGCTTATTATGTGTGCAAGAAAATGTGGCCAAGAGACCAACAATGGCCGCAGTTGTTTTAATGTTCAATAGCTTCAGCATGTGTCTTCCTTCACCCTCAAAACCTGGATTCTTTGTGGGAAGTAGCACGGAACCAGACACGGCCTTAGGAAACCGATTTCCTCCGGTTACTAGTTCACACCATTCCCAAGAGCAATCTGTGAACGTATCTGTGAATGAGGCTTCAATTACAGACCCGTATCCTCGATAGCATCCAGGGGACCTCTCAATGTTCTTGTAAATTTTTTACTGCTCATAGCAATGCGGCCAACGCCCATAGGAGCCACAAGATTTTTGGCTGAAGGTGGTTCTCAACCATTTGAGAGACCACGTACGGGAAAAGTTTTGGTTTTTTTGAATTTCAATAAACTACTTTTGACTGTCAAATGTACCCAATTCTGAACCATACATCGCGTTCTCAAAGCTTGGAATGTTTCTGTTTGGTGCAGGTATGAATTCAAAAAAGTTTAGATTTGTTATGGAAAGGGCTTTTGGACATCGTTCTCTGTCTTATGTTGGATTGGTATCCAAGTAGAGTCGCGGAAGGTTTCTACTTCTTGTTATATCGTATGTTGTTGCTTGCTAGGAATTAATGATTGTGGTTCTGATTTCTAGATATCTCTGTGAAGTCCCATGTCTCGTGCTTGTATAGTCTACAAAACAATAGAACCTTCATTTTTTATGGTCCTTCTTCAATGAAT
Source organism: Rhododendron simsii (assembly GCA_014282245.1). Classification (NCBI taxonomy): domain Eukaryota; kingdom Viridiplantae; phylum Streptophyta; class Magnoliopsida; order Ericales; family Ericaceae; genus Rhododendron; species Rhododendron simsii. The sequence continues at coordinate 18,329,111 of CM024954.1, forward strand.
CGTCTTCACCAAATCTTATTAAAACACCCTTTCAAAAATGTTTAACACTCGGGATTTTCATAATTCTTACGTGATCCTAAAATGATTAGGAGCTATTCCCCTGTTCGACAAAGGATCCATTAATGAAGAAAAGTGCCCTGTAATTTAGCTCAAAAGTGCAAAAACCGTACTAATTACTCCGTATTACCTACTCCCTCTGTCCCAATTTGTTTGTCCAATTTGGGGAATCTGCCTACTTATCGAGAAGACATAATCAATACACCACCTTGAAAGCTTGAACTTTACAAAAATGTCCTTCAATTCAAATCCCACTCGTCACTTCAAATCAAAAGATAAGGGTAAAAGTCCAGGCCAACTTTTGGTGCGTTTGCGGTGAACCTGACCAAATGGGAATGCAGAAACTTTCCACCCTGTTGGTTTCTCTTGTTTGTCTGGACCACTCACATCTCTATCTAACAACTTGTTTGGTTTAAGAAAGTCTTTTAAGTAGTTATTATTATTATTATTGTCAAAGTCTTTGCCAGTACTATTCGGTTTACCTACTATTTTAATCCCGCGTTATAGCTTCAGTACAAGGAAAATTTCCCAAGGCACTAGTCAAAATAACTAGGTTGTGTGTGGATTATTAGAAAATGGAGGGAATTGGTGCCGGAAATAAAGGAAAAGTTGACGAGTACCAAGTTCTTCTTATTAGTTTTTCACTTGTTCAGTTAGCAGGAAATTGGTGGAGGACCTATATATTTTAACTCTTTCACTGGGATTAGTTTTTCATTCAAAATGCATAATAATCGTATTTGAAAACTAGTTACTCACCCGAGAAAATTATTATACCATTTTCTTTCTTTTACTTCACCTCACTATACTTTTCTTTAGATTCATTTTTCTGCACGAAACATTGACAAGTGAATGGAGTCCAACTGTCACTTCTATTTTCGTTGCATTTGGCCCAGAGCTGACTTTGAAAGTCCTCTAATACTTTTACATGCTGATCATGAGAACAGTAAGGCCGAAGAGAGGGGGAAAAAAAAGAGCCTTAAAAAGCCGTACTTTTGTGCCAAGAAATCAATTAGTAATGGGTGCTTCAGATTTGATTTTTCTCATTTCTTGTATTCTCCTAAACCTTCTCCTAAACCTTCCCCTTAACGCTGCTCAAATCTGTTCCAACTCGGGCAATTTCACTTCCAACAGCACATACGGCAAAAACCGAAACCAAATTCTCTCTTCCCTCCCTTCCAATGTCACCACCAACGATGGATTTTTCACGGCCAGCCTCACCCAAGACTCCGAAACTGTCTACGTGCTTGCTCTCTGCAGTGTTATAACTTATGACAGGAAGAAAGAGAAGCTGAAAATTGAACGTACATTTTATTCATAAGACCCAACAACTTAAATAGAAGATTACATGACCTAGCATACCACTAATTTAGGAACCAACTAACAGGTGTACCAGAAAACAAGGAACTGAATCAAAACAGATTATCCCACTACTAAGACTCCTATAACTCTGGTAAAGCAACAACCTCCTAAAGACTAGGACAATCTTAGACTTATTCAAATTACAAAATAAAACCAAAAACTTAACACCCTCCCTTAAACTGAGTGCTCTACTGACATTCAGTTTAGAAAGAGTTTTCACCGGCCCAGCCCCTCCGGTAGCTTGTCGTCCCTCTCAGCTTGCTTGTTGCCGAGTAACCTTGCAGCTCCCTCCGTCAAATTGGATTCTCCATTGAACAAATACCGAGTAAGTTCTGCAGCTTCATGAACATGCCCAACTTGAGGGGTTTGGTCATAATATCTGCAACTTGATCTTCACTTTTGCAAAAGATCAGATCAATAGTTCCATCCTTGGTGTGGTCTCTTAAGAAGTGAAACTTCACATCAATATGCTTGCTTCTTCCATGTAGGACTGGATTCTTGGAGAGTTTGATTGCAGAGCTATTGTCACAGAAAATTGTAATAGCACCTTGCCTCTTGAAATAAAGTTCTTCAAGAATTTTTTTCAACCATATTGCTTGACAGACACATGAAGTGGCAGCAACAAATTCAGCCTCAGTGGTTGATAAAGTGACGATTGGCTGCTTCTTTGATGACCATGAAACAGCCCCTGAACCCAGCATAAAGACATACCCCGAAGTGCTTCTTCTATCATCTTGATCTCCAGCATAATCACTATCAGTGAAGCCTCTCAAATCTGATCTTTCTCCCTTCTTGTAGAACAACCCAAATTTCCAAGTACCTTGCAAATATCGAAAGATCCTCTTGGCCACTAGAAGATGTAACTCAGTAGGATTCTCCATGTATCTACTAATGAGACTCACAGAATACATTATGTCTGGCCTTGTTGCTGTCAAATACATTAAACTTCCAACAATTTGCTTGTAAAGTGTGCTATCAACCTTCTTTCCATCATGATCTTTAGTTAGCTTCAGACCAAACTCAGTTGGTGTGCTCACAGAATTGCAATTCTTCATCTGAAACCTGTCTAAAATTTCTTGCACATATTTCTTTTGAGAAATAAAAATTCCAGCAGGGAGTTGCACCACTTCGATACCAAGAAAGTAATGCATCTTACCAAGATCAGACATTTCAAATTCAGCCATCATGGACTCCTTAAATTTCTCAAACATGGCACTATCATTTCCAGTATAAATCAAATCATCGACATATAAGCAGACAATGAGCATTCTCCCTCCATCGTCAATCTTTATGAAAAGTGTATGTTCATAAGGACATTTTTGAAATCCTTCCTTCAAAAAGTAAGTTTCTATACGAGTATACCAAGCTCGTGGAGCTTGCTTTAATCCATATAGAGCCTTCTTTAATTTACACACTTTATGCTCATTTCCAAGTTTCACATAACCAGGAGGTTGATCGATAAATACCAATTCTTTCAAATCTCCATGGAGGAATGCTGATTTCACGTCTAACTGAAAGATAGGCCATGAGTTTTGAGCTGCCAATGCGATCACCAATCTGATTGTGTCATGCCTTGCAACTGGAGCAAAGACTTCTTTGTAATCAACACCAAACTCTTGTTTATAGCCCTGGGCCACCAAACGCGCCTTGAACTTGTCGACTTCACCGTTCTCCTTCAGCTTTGTTTTGTAAACCCACTTTACACCAATTGTTTTGTGCCCTTTTGGAAGATCAGATAGTTCCCAAGTATCATTCTTTTCGATGGCTGCAATTTCAGCATCCATAGCCTTCCGCCATTTTGATTCCTTGACAGCACTTTCGAAAACTGTAGGGTCACAATCTGAAAATAGAGCAAAATGAGTGAGTGGATCATCAGATTGATCAATTCCAGGTACTTCATAATCCGACATCCATGCTGGCCTCTTCTGAACACGATGAGAACGTGATCCAGCTGCTGCTTCAACCTGTTCGTCAACTTCTGGTGTTGTTGGTGTGATTTCAGAGGCCATAGGTGCTTCATTTTGAGGAGTCTCAAGACCAGCAATTGCTGGAACAAGCTGCTGCTGGGACTGCTTTGCGTCATCATCATCATCTCCATCAAAACTTGTTGGAATTTGTTCTTCAACAACATTTGTATTCCACGGCCAGGTTTGTGCTTCATCAAAAATGACGTCTCGACTGATGAGAATTTTCTTAGTGATAGGATTGTAAAGCTTATAAGCTTTTGACTGATCACTAACACCAAGAAAAATGCATTTCTCTCCCTTGTCATCAAGCTTTTTCCTCTTCTGATCTGGAATATGGGCATATGCTACACACCCAAAAATTCTGAAATGATCTACCGCCGGTCTTCGTCCGCTCCATGCTTCCTCTGGTGTCATGTTTTGAACAGCTAGTGTGGGACTTCTATTCAAAACATGAGTGCTCCAATTAACTGCTTCGGGCCAGAAATTCTTCGGAATACCACTCCTTCTTAGAAGGCTTCGCACCATATTCATTATAGTGCGATTCTTCCTCTCACAAACGCCATTTTGTTGGGGCGTATAAGCTGCTGTAAGCTGTCTCTTGATACCATGGGTCTCACAAAAATTTGCAAATTCATGTGAGTTATATTCTCCACCACGATCTATGTGAAGAATTTTTATCGGGCTGCCAACCTCTTTCTCAACAAGCGCTTTATAGCTTTTAAAGGCTGCAAAGGCTTCAGATTTTTCTTCCAAAAAATAAACCCAGATTTTACGACTATAATCATCAATGAAGGTAATTATGTATCTTTTACCTCCATTAGAGCATGGCGTTATTGGCCCACAGATGTCGGAATGAACAAGCGCCAATGACTTCTTTGCTCTCCATGATGGTCCTTGTGGAAATTGATTACGGTGTTGTTTGCTGACAACACATTCTTCACAAACTCCAGACGGAGCTGCGATTTGAGGAAGACCAATCACCATATTTTTCTGTTGTAAGGTCTTCAATCCACCAAAGTTTAGGTGACCATAGCGAAAATGCCATAGCCATGCCGCATCCCGCACCTTTGCTGAGAAGCATGAATGATTGGTGTTGTGGAGATGAAGCGGGAACATACGATTCGCCGTCATGTTAACTTGAGCAATTAAGCCCAACTTTGCATCTTGAATTTGACAAACTCCACCTTTGATAGAAATCTCGTATCCCTTTTCTTGCAACTGACCCACACTAAGCAAGTTGGTCTTTAAATCTGGCACAAAAAGAACATTAGAGATAGTGTGGGTGAGATTTCCTTTGGGCTGGATAGTAACACTTCCTTTTCCCATAACAGCCACCGTGGAATTGTCGCCGAACTTAACAGTGCTGTGGAAAGATTCGTCCAAGTTAGAGAATAACTTCTTATCCCCACACATGTGATTGCTGCAGCCAGTGTCTAAATACCACATGTTCTGTGGAGTTTCTTCCTTCACGTGACACACCATCAAAAGAGACACCTCTTCTTCTTTTTCTGCAAAGTTAGTTCTTTCGCCACTTTGTCTATTCAAATTAGTACGACATTCGGACTGATAATGACCATACCTATGACATTTGTAGCATTCAACATTGGACTTGTCTGCTGACTTCGGTCCATAAGAAGTTGAGTGAAAACCACCACGTCCTCTTCCTCTTCCTTGAAATTGATTCTCTTGATGCTGTTGATGTTGTTGGTTTCCACGACCATTGTTGCCTCTGCCTCCTCGACCTCGACCTCTGCCTCCTCGTCCTCTATCAGCTCTACTTGTTGTAGAGTGATTTTCTGATGAGGCCTTCAATGCTTGTTCCTCTTTCTCCTGTTGGTTAATTTTTTGCTCATGAACCAACAAAGAACTCTGTAATTCATCAATTGAAAGTTCATCAATGTCATTAGCTTCTTCTATGGAGCATACAACAAAATTAAATTTTGTTGCCATGGATCGAAGAATCTTTTCAACAACTGTGACGTCGGAGGTCTTGTCGCCATGGATCCGCATCTTGTTGACGATTGTCATCGTTCTTGAAAAATAATCTGTAACGGACTCTCCTGATTTCATTCGAAGCATTTCGAACTCCGAACGAAAGGCTTGAAGCTGCAGCCTCTTTGCCCTTGCTGATCCTTGGTACTTCTTCTTCATAGAATCCCAAATATGCTTGGCGTTGTCCTTGCAAAGAATGGTTTCCAAGATTGAGCGATCAATAGCTTGGAAGAGATAATTCTTTGCTTTGAGATCTTTCAACTTCAGACCTTCAAGCTCCGCCTTTTGCGCATCTGTCAGCACAACACCTTCGGCTGGTTCTGCTACTCCAGAAACAACCACTGTCCAGTATTCTTTGGACCTTAAGAAGTTCTCCATGAGCATGCTCCAATGATCATAGTGACCATCAAAGCGTGGAATGGCTGGCTGCGCAAAAGTTTCTGAAGCCATTGTTTTCTTATGCTGCTGCACAGCGGAAAAACAAGTGAAGTAGAAGTAAAGCAGTAAAGCTGCTGCTATACCCACTCTCTATCTCACTTTTCTCACTCGGTGGCTTTGATACCACTGTTATAACTTATGACAGGAAGAAAGAGAAGCTGAAAATTGAACGTACATTTTATTCATAAGACCCAACAACTTAAATAGAAGATTACATGACCTAGCATACCACTAATTTAGGAACCAACTAACAGGTGTACCAGAAAACAAGGAACTGAATCAAAACAGATTATCCCACTACTAAGACTCCTATAACTCTGGTAAAGCAACAACCTCCTAAAGACTAGGACAATCTAAGACTTATTCAAATTACAAAATAAAACCAAAAACTTAACATGCAGAGGCGACGTTTCGAATGATTCTTGTTTCGACTGTGTCAATTACACTAGCCGGGCTATACTGATGAATTGTCCTAACCAAAAAGAAGCCACGAATTATGGAGACTACGCTTCTAAATGCATTGCCCGGTGCTCTAACGTGTCGTTTTTCGATATCATGGAAACGCAACCACCGAGATACATATATATTACAAGTGACATCACGTACTCTGTCGACGAATTCGACCAGGCCTTAAATAGTTTGGTTGAAAGCCTTATAACCAGGACTGCAATGGGTTCTTCTACAATCAAGTTTGCTACAGGTGAAGGTAAATTTGGAGGGTACCTGAAGATATATGGTCTTATGCAGTGTATTCCTGGAATTGCTTCGGTTGATTGCAGCAGATGCCTAAGGGGAGCGGTGGACGAGTATCGGAGTTGTTGTTTTAGAAAGAGAGGAGCAAATGTTCTGAGACCAAGCTGTATGTTTCTGTATGATTTGATTCCCTTTTTCGAATCTTCAGCTGGTGCTGCACCGCCACCTCCACCCCCTTCGCTGCTACTAACTTTTGCTCCTTCGCCATCCACCAATGTGACAACGAAGGAAGGTATTTTCAGCTTCCTTAAAGTTTTAGTAATCCTGGCAGAAATATACTACAAGTAAAAGTGGCTTTCCTCATTAGACGATAAATCAAGTAAAGTTGAGTCGTTTGTAATTAAACTAGTGTGAGTCGATGAATTTATCCCGTTGAGTTACAGGCTAAGAATTCCTTAACTTGATTTCAACTATTGATAGATCTATAGCATAGGTTATTTGACTATGATACCATGTTAATTTGTAACCTTAATGTCAGATATTTATAAGCAATAATATTGATTCTTCGTTTGGTTGATCTGAGACAAAATACAAAATGAAAATAACAACTCAAACACACAAGGTACCTTTGAATTTTTATATCTGATATGAACATTTTCTGTTAGGCACAGGGAGTAAGAGTAGCAAATTTCAGACTGCTATCATCATTGTTGTTCTAGTGAGTATCTTACTCGTATTCGTTGGCCTCGCCTGTGCCTGTTTTCTATCAAGGAAGAGAGAGGTTGTCCAGGGTAAGTTGATGTATGCTTCACTAACCGTCGTGATTGACAAGGTTTAGCATTTAATACAAGTTTTGTGATTTCGCAGAAAGGTTGGATTCTGGTCGCCCCTTCAATTCTGCTTGGAGAAGAGCTGCAGGAAAGTTATTCAGGTTTTCAAAACAATGCTGTGCGCACCATGCCGGTAAATATTGGAAAATGGAAGAGTAGACAATCTTTTCTTGTGGTCACTAAAGTCGAAAATGAATATGCTGGAAAGAAGTGGTATATTGTAAATTCACGAGGTAGTTAAAAGAACTCAATCAAGTGGAATAGTATGGATTCAAAATTCTTTTGTTTCCACATTGGTTGTGTTTGGATCTTGGGTCTGTGGAGTCATGAAACAGAAAGGGATTTTACTTCATCATGGCGGAAAAGATGACATAGAATCCCTTAGCATTTCCCTGCACAAGTCCTTGTACAAATCCAGCTTTGGTCTTCTCGTCCGCTGTGAAAACAAGGCTCTAATTTTTTCATGGATTTGTGAGGGACTTATGGTTATATATCTTGAAGAAGCTGAATTCTTCGCTTAATTTTCCTGGGAAACTCTTGTAGTATTCAACTTCAAAATCTTCTGCATATTTACGTTCATGTATACGATTAACTTATCTATTCAATATGTTTACTCATGTCAAGGTGAAGATGCATCACAATCTTTGAGTTTGGATTCCTTGAGATTTGAGTTTTCCACAATAAGAGCTGTGACAAATGACTTTTCCAACGCTAATATGCTCGGGCATGGTGGATTTGGTTCGGTCTACAAGGTAACCAAACAATGTAGCTTTCTTTTGTGCTCTAGAACAACAATACATGTACAGTTTAGCCCCAAAAGTTGGCAATATCAAGTGGCTACTTAAATCTTGATGATTCATGTACATTCAACAGGGTAAGATTGCAAATGGCCAAGAAATTGCTGTTAAAAGACTTGATGGTTGCTCTGAACAAGGTGAAGGGGAATTCAAGAATGAAATTGTGTTAATGGCCAGGCTCCAACACAGAAATCTTGTTAGGCTCCTTGGCTTTTGCTTCGAAGGAAAAGAAAGGCTTCTTATATATGAGTTTGTGCCCAATGCAAGCCTTGATCGGTTCATTTTTGGTACATCTCTGTCTCCCGTTCAGTTTATTAGGTGCACTCCATGTGGAATTTTCACCAAAAAACTATAATATTTTGCTTGATAAATAGGTCCAGAATAATGTGCTATCAACAGTAAATGTGTGAAATTTTTTGGGTCAGAGGATAACCTCAACTCTTTTTCTGCTACATAGCACTTATGCAATATTAGCCTAGCATCTGTGATAGAATTGGCCATACTGTTTCTTATTATTTGAATCAATATGTAGATCCAATCAAGCGGTTGCTATTAAATTGGGACACGCGTTACAAAATCATAGTAGGAATCGCTCGTGGACTTGTTTATCTTCACCAGGATTCTCAACTAAGAATCATTCACCACGATCTAAAAGCGGGTAATGTTTTGTTAGACGGGGAGATGAACCCCAAAATTGCCGATTTTGGCATGGCAAGGCTATTTGTTGTTGATCAAAGTAAAGGAGTCACCAAAAGAATTGTGGGCACCATGTAAGTATACTGTCTCACTTTCTGCAAAATGAGAGGCAGAATTTTGAGGGGACTTTAAAGAGGGATTTTAGTACGTACCAAAAAATTAATTGGTAAGTTGGTGACGTCATGCAGCGGCTACATGCCTCCCGAGTATGCAAAATTCGGGCGATTCTCTGTGAAGACTGATGTCTTCAGTTTCGGTGTTCTGATCCTTGAGATAGTGAGTGGTAAGAAGTACAGCGGCTGTGGTGGCCCAGAGCATGTGGAACATCTTATAAGCTATGTAAGTGTGCAGTACTTTCTAACACGTTCTTTCTCTCTATGTGCATCAGTGTATTATTTGATCCAAACATGGCATGATATGTATATTGCAGGAAATTTTGTACAAACAGAAAAAAAAGAATCTGCAGAAAGTTTACACGATAAAACGTTGCTTAGGCGTGGACATCTTGTTTCAAACTTAATTATTCAAAAGGATAGTTTTTCAAAAAGTTCAACATGTCTTTCGATATGGAAATCCGACATCACATAAGAAAGAATCTGGATAAAAAGGAATTTTGTAGATGAGATAGTTCAGTGAATTTCCTCTACTTTGGTACTGCAGGCATGGAAGAAATGGAGACAAGGCAAAGCTTCGAGATTGATCGACGAAACCCTAGTGGATGGTTCGAAAAGTGAGAAGATGAGGTGCATTCACATTGGCTTATTATGTGTGCAAGAAAATGTGGCCAAGAGACCTAGAATGGCTGCAGTTGTTTTAATGTTGAATGACTTCAGCATGAGTCTTCCTTTACCCTCAAAACCTGGATTCTTTGTGGGAAGTAGCATGGAACCAGACACGGCCTTAGGAAACCGATTTCCTCCGGTTACTAGTTCACACCATTCCCAAGACCAACCTGTGAACGTATCTGTAAATGAGGCTTCAATTACACACCCGTATCCTCGATAGCATCCAGGGGCCTCTCAATCTACTTCTAACTTTTTTACGGCTCATAGCTACGCCTTTTGCCCCTGGCTTTTAAGGTTACCTCGTTGATGGTTGGCGTCAAGCATTAATGAGGCAATGCTCTGGGAGTGCCGAATAACCATTCCGATCACATATACTTTTATCAATATTGTATCAAATGTGCCGGGATCTGAAAGTGGTTCTCTGCCATTTGAGAGAGAGCACGGGAAAAGCTATGGTTTTTTGGAATTTCGAAAAACTACTTTTGACTGTTGTTGAGTCGGATAAATCTGCAATTTTAATTTGCTGATGTAACACATTCTTTGATCATTTTAAGTCCGTTTCATTTCATAAATATAATTCTGGGTTTCATTAATCTAGTCTAGGTGGTGAATCATGAGTGATGGGGACAAAAGATGACACTAGTTTGAAATCATGAAACAATAATTAAGGGAATTGTATTTTTGTCAATTCTGGACTTTTTGTTGCGGTCTTTGGACGTTACCACTTCAAATACGCTAAGACTACGATAGCCGATAGGGACTTGAGCAGGGGTAAATCCGAGAAGAACATTTTCATAACAGGAGGCTTTGGTTCTTCTAGTTTCAATTGTAGAATGATTATGGCACGTGATATAATATGGCATGCGTTAGGAAATTGGTACAAAACTTGTTGCAGTGAGAACAAATTTGAGCAGAACTGTGAGTGGAAATTTATGTGTTTTCTGAGTTCATGAGAAGACTATGCAAAATCGATGCGAAAGTGCGTATCGGGTTGGCCAGGTCTCCGACCCCTTTGACACCTCCTCCTGTGCATATCATCACAAAATCCTGCCCTCCTTCACGCATCTCTTTTCTGAGGGGAAAACTTCTCTGTCCTGTTTCACCGTTGAATTAACACCATATCATACTCTCCCGTCCAGGGTTTTAAGAACAGCCGTCGGATTACCGTAAAGAGTTTTTGAAGGCCCGATACCATTACGATTGAAAATAACATCCAAATGTAAGACCCAGTTTAGGACCACCATGCAGTTCCACCACACGGCGCACGACACCTGGGGCCCACTCCGGACCCTACAAAAATACAGAAAAATACTCATAAATTTTAAAATAAATTTTTTATGGGGCCCGGTAAAAAAAATCAACTCCAACGGATATCGATAGGTAAGTTTTCTAAATTCATAAGGGCGAAACTGCACACTTGAGCAATTTTGTCACTATAAATTCAAAAAACATACCTACCGGTATCCGTTGGAGCTAAGTTCTTCCAAAGCCCTACAAAAATTTATTATAAAATTTATGAGTATTTTTTTTTATTTTGTGAAGCCTAGAGTGGGCCCCACTAGTTGTGTGGCAGACATATGCAGTTGTCCTAGACATTTTGCGAGTGTAACAGTGTCAAATGGACACACGCACACAAAAATAAAATTAAATTTTTGCCTCATATAACCGGATACGATCTCTACGTACCTAATTTGGTACTTCCAAGTTGCTATGTCCTGCAGAAAAGTTAGTTGAAAGAAAGGTCTAGTATATTGCTTTACTTGTGTACTTAATTGGGCCATATTGGTTCCAATTGCTCTGATTTACTGTAATCTACGGCCATTAATGTCAGAGGTGTCTCTGCAAACTTATCATCTCTTGTTTTAACCCTGCTTCGGATTTTCCCCAATAAATCTTTGCCCTACAATTTCGTTCTTGAAGTGAAATTCAAGAATGAAATCGTGTTAACGGCCAGGCTCCAACACAAAAATTTTGTCAGGCTCCTCGGCTTTCGCTTATCTTTTGAGTTTGTGCCCAACGCAAGCCTAGATGGGTTCATTTTTTGTATGACTCCTGTTTCCCATTCGATTTACTAAGTGCACTCTCCATGGGGATTTTTACCCAGAAAACTATTTTTCTTGATATATGTCCAGAATAACAAGCTGTCAACAGTAAATGTGAACAATTAACTATCCCATGGAATTAACTTGTTGGGTCAAGGGATAACTTCAACTCTTTTTCAACCACATACCACTTGTGTGGCCTCTGTTATAGAATTGTACACGTTGTTACAAAATCGGGACACGACACATTACAAAATCATAGCGGGAATGCCCAACGACTTGTTTATCTTCACCACGACTCTCAACTAAGGATCGTTATCCACGATATAAAAGCAGCTAATGCTTTGTTAGACAGGGAGATGAACCCCAAAATAGCCGATTTTTGGCATGGCGAGGCTGGTTGTTGTCTATCAAAGTAATGGAATTACCAGAAGAATTGTCGGCACCATGCAAGGATCACAGATTGGGGGTAGAATTCTGAGGGGAATTGAAAGAGGTTTTTAAGCACCAAAAAATTCCTGAGGTTTTTTAGAATTCCTGAGTCCTATGTACAATGAGTGCAATTCAGTATTCTGGGAGCACATGCAAGTATTACTCCAAACCACTTTAGAACTAAACATTTATGTGGCGATAAAGCTGAAGGGACTGGCGAGTGGAAATTGATGGGGTACAGACGGACACATGGGACCCACTCTGAGTCCCGCACGGATGATCTGAACTGTTCAATTTAAAAAAAAAAAAAAAAGCGAGTGGGCCTGTGAAAAATTAGCTCAATCCTATGAAAAATCAGATTAATCCAAAATATGTAGGTGCTCGATCCAATTTTTCATTTTTTCATTCGGAATCACTCAGGTTTTTTTTTAAATTATTAAACGACTCGGATCATCCATGTGGGACCCGGAGTGGGCCCCGTGTGCCCGTCGATTCCCCATCAGTATGAATGCTATCGGTACCAATTGCAGGGTTCTTTATGTGGTGTGTATACACTTAGTTGTGAATCATATATACAAGAATGTGGTCTAGAGCACCACGTAGCTTTGCTCCTGTGTACATACGCATTTTTGGACCCTGCTATAGTCGTGGACCGTCCAATAGGTACAAGGGATCTTATCTACGAAAGTATGCGGTCCAAACCCCATTGCCCCCAAGATAACTTTTTCCTCAAAGCACCACACAAAAGAAAAGAAAAAAACTACAAGGAAAATCTGCAAATCATTACAGCTCAAAATCTACAAATTGGAACGACCATGGCTGCAGCAACTTTCTCCTACATGGCTCTAACAGAAGTCTCCATATTAGGCCTGACAGGCTGGGGCAAAATCAACCTAAAAAAGACAAGAACGCTATCTGTATCAGCTCAACAACATGAAGGAACCCAGGTTCAAGAACCAGAGCAACAGAAAGTCGAAGAAGATCAAGAGGGAAAGAAGCGAAAAGAACTGAGGCCAGTGGAGGTGCAGCGGAACGTGAAGAGCAAGAGCATGGGGAGAGAGTACGGAGGGCAGTGGCTGAGCAGCACCACCCGCCACATCAGGATTTACGCGGCCTACATCGATCCTGTCACCTTCGAATTCGATCAATCCCAGATGGATAAGCTCACCCTCATTCTTGATCCGGGCAACGAGTTCGAGTGGAACACCGAGACTTGCAACATGGTCTATTCTTACTTCCAGGAGCTTGTTGATCACTATGAGGTAAATTCACGCTTGTCCTTTGTTTGTGCGAGATTTCTTCCCTTTCGCAACTTTATAAATGGGGATAGATGCAAATGTGTGTTTCGGGCATGAATTTGCCAATTCAAAGGGAGCTCGGCCTATGAAACTTTAATAATCTCGCACCATTGCGAACTATTCATTTTGTTTTTGACTTTTTGTTAAGTTACTGAGACGCTAGCGATTTTCTGATGAACCAGGGTGCCCCGCTGACAGAGTACACACTCCGTTTGATTGGCTCGGATTTAGAGCATTATATAGGGAAGCTTCTATACGATGGGACAATCAAATACAACATGAATTGCAGAGTCCTCAACTTCAGCATGGGAAAGCCACGGATTGGATTTAGTTATAGTGAGGGTGAAGTTCAAGATGTAAATCAATAAGTACGCAAATAATACCAAATAAGTTTGGATTTTAATACATATCTAACGGATGTTAATACACTTTCACAGATATCAATACATTTTTCTTGGATATCGATGCATTTTTTGCATATTAACCGCTGCCCTTAGGGCTGACCGGCTGAGGTTAGCATTTTCCAATAGAAATGGTAAGTTCTTACAGGTGATTAGGGAAGGTTACAAACTTACAAAGGCAAAGACGTTGAGCCAAAATAGCTACATTCTTCCTCCACATTAGATTGCTAGCTTAACAGGAGGAAACTTCCAGCTATTTCTTGGCATCACTGCCAAACACGCACGAGGGGTCTTACCATGGAGGAAAGCATATCTCCATAAACCAAATTCGGGTACCATATAGTCCAACGAACAGCTTTAGAAAATGCTATTGCAATGAGTAAGAACGCAAAGTAATGTCGAAATACAACTTAGCTTGATTGTATGTTGTAATGGTCCCGGGTTGATATGCAAAATACGAAGTCATGAAGTCTTAAGCAGCCCAAATGCCCAATCCGAAACTTTTCCATACACGCGTACAACATAAGGTCCATGATTTTGTGGATGGACAAACCTTCTCCAATTTCATCGGCTTCAAAAGTACTACAACAAATCGTTTGTTATACATAATCGTCCAGCTATGGCATTGGCTTCTAATCCTGTGTTCCATGCTCGTACCGAGCGTTTTGGGATCCGCTATCATTTTATCAAGTTCTTGCTAGCTAACAAAATTGTTCTTCACTGTATTGGCACAAATGCTCAGAAGATACCTTCACAAAAGGCTTGGTTTAGTTTTCTAATGTCCAAAGTAATGGATGGGGAACCACCCATGACCCATTAGTTTGAAGGGAGAATTAGTTAGCTCATTCCAGCTAAGCTATCCAATTGGATATTAGTATGTTTCTTTCCTGCATCTGTGTAATGAAAAACAAGGTAAATGAAATTCTATTAATTACATATCAAAAAAAAATAAAAAATCTATTAATTCTGTCCTTCTTCTATGGTTCTAGTTTTGGAAATTAATTTGTCACTTCTCTGAATCTCTGGTCACAATGACTTCGCTCACCATTTTGTATCCACATGCATGTGCCACAACTTGGAAGAAGTGGTTCTCAACCATTCGAGAGAAAGTACGGGAAAAGATTTTGGTTTTTTGGAAGTCCAATTACTAACTATTACTGACCTGGGTATTGTTGGAGTAATATGTAACCGCAGGGGTTGGCCCGGTGGTCAATACCTGTGACTTGGGGGTTTGGTTCGTCCTAAGTTCTTAGGTTCAAAGTCTCTCAGGTGTTATCAATTCCTATGGGCTAGTCCGTAAGGAGCTTTGCTCCAACTTTAATTGGACTACCTATGAGTGAGCGGGCCTCCAGAATTAGTCGAGGCACGCATAAGCTGGTCCGGACACAAGAGTTATAAAAATATGTTAGAGTAATATGCAGATTTAATTACTGATGTAAAATATTTTATGATCAATTTAAGTCCTTCGTATTTCGTAAAGACAAGTCTGGCCAGGTTTCATTCATCTAAGGTGGTGAATCATGAGTGATCAAGGCAGAAGATGACACTAGTTTGAAATCATGAAACACTTAGGGGCTAGCTAAAAAAGGTAAAAAGAGAGACTTATTTTTTAAATTAAAGATGATTTAGTATGAGATAATGACATGTCAAGTAAAGCGAAAAATAAGTACTTAAATTAGGGGCTATCTAAAAAAGGTAAAAATAAGGACTTATGTTTTGAATTAAAGATGATTTAGTACGAGAGAATGACATGTTTCGTAAAACAAAAAATAAGTACTTAAAAAATAATAATCTTAATGGAATGAGATCTAATACTCCTTGTGGGGCCAAGAAAGACCCGACACAGACATTGGAGAGGGAATTGTGTGGTAGATGGAGAAAGTTAGGGCGAGCTTCTTAAATTTTAGCGAAGTGCCTTTTGTTTGTCTTTTTTGAGTTTTTGATAGATTCGATTCTATTTTTGTTTTGGATAAGATACGATAACATTAGGACCAAAAGCTAAATAGAGTTGGTGAAAAATGAATAGAAATTGAGATTGTTCGTTCGTTTCTCTTTTCTGTACTAGTTTAACTCCGGTCTACATTTTGTACTTTTTTTTATTCACCTCGTCAATTTGAGCAATCAATCTCAAATTGTTTATAATTCCGTTATAAGAAAAAATCACGTCATAGTAAGAATATTCGTTGTATTTAAAAATTATTAATTAATTTAGTAAACCATCCCTTATCAAGTTTTCAGAGCTTGCATTAGCCATTGGTGCCGGAAATACAAGTAGTTACCACTTCAAAGAGCACAAATATGGTAAATGAGAATGCATAGTGGAGCCAGGATAGGGACTTCAGGAGAGCGGATTTGGTGAAGAAAATTTTCCTAATAGGAAATATGAACGACACATGATATCAAGATCCAATTCCGATCTATCGATCATGTGGAGGCAAGGTCGGGGAAGCCCGCGTTTCTGGCCCGTCAAAAAAGTTAAAAACAAGGGCCCTCAAAATTTTATGATCCCTATATATATTTGGTCCAAAAAAAATTGCACTACCCTCATTTACGCAAGATAGGCCCAATTGAAATTTAGGAGCCACAAAATATGCCCAAATGATGGAATTACTCATTAGTAACACTAAGGCGTTAAAAAAAAAAAAAAAGAAACGGCTAGAGCCTGGAAGATATTTTCAGTTCGATGATTGCAAAGTACTCAATCAGGCCCTATCTCCTACGCTACCATCTATGTTGGATTATCAAATTTTTTATAGTTAGAGGAAATTAGAGAGAAAAAGAACTCCTAAAAGAAAAGCAGCGCAGCCGATCAAAAAGAAGAAGAAAGAAACGCAAACACTTGAGGAGTCGAAGGGGAGGGAAGATATAGGGAGGCCTCATTCAAGAAATTCGCTTCCGGCCTCTGAAACTTATGAGCCGGCTCTGCAAAAACCGTGAATATCATCATAAAATCCGGCCCTCTTTACACGCATTTCTTTTCTAAGGGGACGGCCGACCACATTAAAATGCATGCCATCACTACCATCTCCACCGCCTCCTCATCCCTGGCAGGCTGGCACAATCAAAAAAATGCATTTTAATGAGTCATAATCGTTATTCTTACTTTAAAAAAATGCCGTCTTTTATTCATTTTGTACGTCCTTTTTTATACCTTTATAATTTGTTAGAGATCGAGGAGAACAAAATTGAAAGTTTTTTTTTTTAAATTTTTTCCGTTGACTTTTTAAATATAATAAAGTATTTAGAACGACAAAAATTGTCCTAATGTAATCCATTTTAAAACCGAAGGTATAAAAAAGTAAACAGTACCTACTTAAATTACCCTAAATAAAATAAATTACGCTAATCCTTCGTCATCAATGAGATTACTTTGGATTTGATTGAGATATATACAGATTAATAAAGTACGTTAATCCATCGTCATCAATGTTGTGCGACAGAGGTCTTGTTATATATTATTAATAATTAAACGGTACCTACTTAAATAAAATACTCCACATTATAACCGATAAAAAATGAGCACAGCCAATCCCTCGTAATAATCTTGTTCTCTTGGCACCCAAAGCCACTCAAGCATTTAACCCTTGTCATTATAATCAGAATTATTCTCTGATATTTTAAAGTGGATTGTAATTTACAAATACTTAGGGTATGTTTTGGATTGACGATGGAATGGAATTAGAAAAAATGAGATTGGAATATTCATTCTCATTCTTATTCTAAAGTTTGGTTGTGCTTAGAATAGTCATTCTCATTCGCAATGAAATGATGTGGCAATATTGATTTTCAAATCAGTGGCAATAGTAAATTTTGGAATGGCAATAGTGAATCTTGGAGTGACACTAGTAATTTTGGTATGACAAATAAATGAAATGACAATTATGATCCTTTGGTTTTTTAGTGAAACGATAATTCCTTTACTAATGTAAATAGTGATTCCTTTTGGAATGATTATTCCATCATTTAATGGTAAACTAAACTTGTGAATAAGTGTCATTGGAATGACCATTGCATTCCAATTTTAATTCCATCGAACTAAACATACCATTAGTTTTTATATGAATAACTCATACTCAAAATTTAGGAAAGTATTTGGAAGATGTGTGAATAGAAAACTTTGGATTTTTTGTAAAGGGTAAAGACCCAAAAGATTGAAAAAGCCAAATTTTGAATTTTTTTCGTCATTTTATATGAATTATTTTTTACTTTGGTCTTTGTTTTAATTTATACATTTTCAATTACTCGACGAAATGTAGAGTAAAAATTTATATCTTTTAAAAAAAGATTAATTGAAATAGACATTTTAGAGTAAAAACGTCGACAAACAAGCTGTAATGTGAAATTCTGTTTAGAAGTTAAATAACATGCAATGATTTCACTTTAAAACAAATTTTAAGGTGTTATTTCTTTTACTATTGTGCATACCGATATTTTGGATTATCAATGAATGAAACATGATAATGTGTACAGAAATTAAATTGGGTCTCTTGATTTGCTTTCTTTGATGTCATTTGGCTTGGATTTGGGGGTATGATTCCACAGCAAAATAGGTATAGGTGGCCACTATTTTAGTGGTATTCTGATGGGAAAATGACGGTACAGGATGTGTTTTGATAATTAATACCTGCTAAGGTCGTGCTAAGAATATTTGTTAATGCTGAAATGTCTTTGGTGGGTATTAATTATCAAAACACGTTATTGGCCGTCATTTTCCCTATTCTGATAGTTGTCGATCACTTTGTGCATATTTCTGAAGGTTAGGCCTGTCTTCAATCTTCCCCTGCCCATACCTCCAATGAGATAAATCAGAAAAGTAAAAAATATTTACTTTTACTCAAATATTTTGGAAATAACTACTTTTCGGCTAAAAAAACAAAAAAAAAAATACAAAAATTGGATATTTCTAAAACTATTTGGGTAAAATTACATAAAATTTACTTTTCTGATTTTTCTCGTCGAGACGAATCAATAATCACTACAAGAAAATGCAGCAAAGGCGACCTGATTGCCGATGCAATGCATTTTATGTCGGCAAAAGTATGCTTTTGCCGATGCAAAAGTTGTTCGTGTCGGTAAATGTAATTTTTTTGGCGACGAAAAGAAGTTGCGTCGGCAATGTTGTCGGCAAAAGTAAGGTTGGCGGGAAATATTCTCCCGCGAAATATTTGGCGACGAAATTTTTTTCTAGCGATGAAATATGTATCGGCAAAAGTTGAATATTTTGGCGACGACATTTTTGTGTCGGTGATAGTAACTTTTGGAGACAGAATGTGCATCGCCAAAAGATAAATCTTTCGGCGATGAAATCTTTGTGTCGGCAAAAGTAAAAAGTTGGATTTTTTTTTTTTGGCAAAAAAATTAAAGAACACATGGATATCTACTAATTTACGAAAAAGAATGTTTGGTTTTTTTTTTCAAAAAATATATTTTTTTAGGTTCTAAGGTTGTGGACAAATTTTTTTTTTTTGGAACAGAGTATATTCATCTATGTGTGTGTTTGTGTTATTTGTATGTATAGACAATATTATGTGGTAAATATAAGGTACGTATATAATTTCATATTTGTTAGTTTTCGATTTTTTAAGGATTATTGCTTCTTCATGACGAAACGAATCTAAAAAGTACAAAATTATGATTAAAATCTAATTTTTTTTGAATAAAGACAAAAATAAGCCAATAAACTATTTTTTTATCTTTATTCAAACAAATGGAGTTTGATCGTAACTTTTTACTTTTTAGAGACCTCTCATTACGAAGAAGCAATAATCTTTGAAAAATCGACTAAAAACTAACTAATACGAATTTTGTTTGAATAAGGACAAAAAAACTTTCTGTCTTAATTAAAATGCCAAACGAAGCCTAAAAGATATATGAGTATGTAATAATGTATCTAGTGTAAAAGATTGTATATGTACTGTATATGTAAGGATAAAAAAAAAACTGTTTATGTAGGTTATATATATTAGATATTGCAATATTATTAATGGAAAGTAAGTTGGTACAGGTGGTAGGTGCGTGATGTTAGAGATCATGAGGTCTCGAGTTCGAAACATGGCCCGCGCGGAATCACAACACCAGCACTGGCTGTACATTTTTTTGAAATTGACTTTTGGCGAAGTTTCACACTTTTTGATTTTAAAATCCCTTTTAGCGACGCAATACCATTTGCCGACAAATATGCCGACGCAAGCTTGCATCGCTAAAACTATTCTTTTGCCGATGAAGGATAATTTACGTCGGCGAAACCCTTTCCCGACATATCAACGCCGACAACTTGCCGACACAAAATTTTTTGCCGGCGAAAACCTTTGCCGACCCATATACGCTTTTGCCGATGTATTTTGTTGTGTCGCCAAATTTACATTTTCTTGTAGTGAATCTACAAAAGTTTGGTGCAAAACTAACAAACACAATTATTTTTGAATAAGGACAAAACATCCAAACTTTGCTTTATTGACTTCTAGAGCAAAGTTTGGATGCTTCATAAATATTCTTACTAATACCGGATTAAGCTTATTTTTTGTAGGGGCCATAAACAAAGTATTTTAAACAAAATGAGTCACTCCGATTATTTTTTGAGACCCAAATGGACCCAAAAAAGGGTTTGTACTCACCGGTACAGAATTTTGGTACGTACCCACGGTGGGTCACACGGATCCATCTGTACATGGTCGATCATTTCCATTCAAACATTCACCCTCACCCCGCCACAACCCCAACCCCATCATCTGAAACCCCTTCCTCTTCTCCGTCCATTGTCATCGTCGATCATCAACGCATCGTCGGCGATCATCACCAATTGATAAGAACCAAAACCAGCGAGCCCTACGACTCCAACGACTCCAAGTCGAACAACCGTGGGCAACGTTAAGCATAGGTACATCTCTCTCTTGGCGATGTTTTGCACATTCCGGCAAGGTTTACAAATTCCGACAATTTTTCAGCGACGTTAAGTAGCTCCGATCGGTCATGTTCTGGTAGATTTCAGTTGTGATTGGCGAGGTGGAGAGGATCCATATTTGTAATCAATTTTGCATTTGTGCCATTTTAGAACCAAAAATGGCACCCCATTGAGCATGAAGCTCTATATCTCACCATTCTTACATTTTTATTTCCTCCTTTTATCTTCTCTGGCGAAAATTTCTTTCCTTCCAAACCTACCCGTCATTACTCTACAAGCTCTCTCCCAGAAGAAGTTAATATGAAGACAAAGGTTCAGTGAAATGGGTAAGTTTATTCCAACACAATTTCTTAACTTGATTTGGATTTTTCATTGCCCTCAGGATTTTGCCTTTTTGGTACTTTGATTTGGATTTTTCATTATCAGTCCTGTGTTTCTTTCTTTTTCTTGTGTGTTTGTGTAACTCTCAATATCCTGTGTTTGGGTATATGTTGAAGGCAAATCTTTGTATCTAGCCTTCATTGGGTGGTTTTTGGAGCTTTATGGTTCAATATAAATTCTTTATTGTTTTGCCTCATTTCGTGTTAGTTTTTTGTTATGAATTGTGAAAAACTTGTGTATTTACAGTGCTTGTCCTTCTATTATCCTAATCTGCAGTTGGAAGAATAGGATGGGGACGTTACTATTTTGCATTTAACTCTCCCCTCCTGCATAAAGGGATCCGGTAACTACACAACTAACAGTAAATATCAGGCAAATCTCAACACCCTTCTATCCTCTCTTTTTTCAAACACAGGTACATACACGGGTTTTATAGTTCCTCCATCGGCGAAAATCCTAACAATGTTAAAATGCAATTGTGCTTTGCAGAGGAGATATTGATTATTGACCTCTAGAATTGTTGTACTAGCGTGGATCAATTCAATCTTGCATTGAGAACCTTAATTAACGGACTCATTAGCCAAGCGGCGTCCGGTGGGACCCTTTGGAAGTTTGTAATGGCACCGGACCCTTTGGAAGTTTGCAATGGGAAACAAGACCGGTCTGGATTTCCAGACAATATACGGGCTTATGCAATGCACACCTGGTTTGTCCGAACAGGATTGGAGTGATTGCCTTGAGAAGATTATGACTAATATTTGCATTGTTGTGGCGGGAAGTATGGCGGGCAGATTGTTACCCGCTGTTATTTGAACTTAGAGAATCAACCTTTCTTCGAAGAAATTCGAGTCAATGCAATACCAGGTACAACAAATCCTCTTCCTTCGATTGTTTTCTTAACAGTAGTATCGAGTTGGTTGTGGTGTATAGGATTATTAGTAAGAGTGTTGAACGATAAGTATAGGGAATCGGGTGTTGCGGTCTTGAATTCTTTTAAAATCACTTACCAAAAGAAACTTTTGACACAGGCGGAACTATATATGAATCAAAGTAGAGGGGAGCAGAATTATGAGAGATAATTTCGTACGAGGACTTTTAAAAGTAAATCAAGTCCTTAGAGTGTTTGTATAATGATTTTCATAAATTGAAAAATTAATCACGAGATATTGCTACTATCATCGAATAACATGTATTGTTATCATCCAATAGTATCATTCACTAATCATCGCTATTTTTAGTGTGCTCCAAGTGAAGATTGATCATACCTTCAGTTACGATTAAGGTTCATGGTTTTAATGAATTGAATAAAATTTAGTTAACTATACTGATAATATTCCATTTGCGTGAGGTTGGGGATTTCTCTGGCCCCACAATAGCTCTACTATTCGCTTTAGAGCATCAACCACGATGGCTGAGTATTGGTCGTATACCAGTTCATGAATCAACTGCGAACCAATATGCACAAAACATTTAATATTCAGTATCACCAAAATCTCTAGATGTAACAGTATCAAATAACCGCACAATGCGCACAAAATAAAAAAAATTGCCCCGTATGATCGTTATGATCTTTAGGGACCTAATTTCATAGTTTCCAAGTTGCAACAAATATTCCATATATCACAAGTTATTTAAAAAAAAAAAAGAGTTAATTAAAAGAAGGTCTAGGATATATATTGCCTTGTATATCAAATTGGGCCATCTTGAGTTTTAATTGCTTTGACATGTAGAGTACCCAAGGTTTATCTCAAGTTTAGATTTGCTTCTACTATGGCCATGATTTGAAGTTTGTAATCAATTGAAATTGGAGATGTTAGGGCCTAGGGGTGTTGGTTTTCATTTTTTAAAAAATTTATTTGAAAATGACATTTTTAACAAACAACGTACAATACGGATTTTTGTCAGACGATATGGAGGCTGGTTTTAGACTTTTAGGACTATGATTTAATTTAAGATTACAACATACTCCAACCATTATTATTGAACTTTCTAAATAACAGACCTAAAAGTCAATGGGAGAAGATGATAAAGTTCGGAGTCAACTACTCATCCAATTAGTTAGATCCATCATTCCTCCAACTACATTTTAAATTGAATGCTTCCTATTAATCGAATTCCATCAATCTTATACTAGTTAAGTTGCTCCATTAGGCATCTTTATTTCTAAAGTTTCCTTCTTTCAAATATCTGTCCATATGGCTTCCTTGCAATTCAAAATTTCTCCATAACAACACTGGTTTAGATTCTATTATCACAAAGCAATAGCCTCAATCCATCTTCCTCAAACAATTTTGCAAGTTAAATGAAATGGGTTCATGAAGAAACCTCGTCTTCCTTTTTCACATTCTCATAGTAACTACACAACTAATAGTATAGAAGTATATCAGATAATCCTCAATACCCTCCTATCCTCTCTTTCCTAAAACACTGATAGATACAGGTTTACAGTTCCTCATACGGCAAAGTTCCTGGCGGAGTTAATGCTATTGTGCGCTTTGCAGAGGAGACGTTGACCTCAACACTTGTCGTGGTTATATTGATAACTGCACTAGTAAGCTCACACAGGGTTGTCCTAATAGCTAACAGGCCATGGTATGGTACGACTTACGTATGTTATGATACTTTATCAAGTTTATTAATGGTGAATTATCAAGTTGTCCCATGTTCTATCTTAGGAGCACCCAACATGCATCGAGTGTGGATCAATTTAATCAGGCTTTGGGCACGTTGTTGGATAGACTTAGTAGCCAAGCGGCATCTGTTGGGACTCATGGAAAGGGTGCGAAGGGAGACTTCCCTGGATTTTCATACTATATCAGGTGTGATGCAGTGCACGCTTGATTTGCCCAAACAAGAATGCAGCAATTGTGTTGAGGAAGTTATAGCTGAAAAGTGAAAATTGCACCCAGCTGTAATTTTTGATATGAGAAAAACTTCTCTTTGGTGAGATTCCAGCTGTTGCCACACCAGGTATAGCATAATCTTTTTCCTTGGGATTATGGTTTTAAATAGCACTGTTGTAGCCTTGTAGGTATGTAAATGTGATTATCGCGGTGTAAGGTTATTAGTAGTGTTGAACACTACGTATAGGAAATCGGGTACTTCGACTGTGAAATTTTTCAAAATCACTAGTCAGAAAGAAAACTTCAGAGCTTATGAGTTAACTGTAATGATCAGTACCGGTCGTAAACCATTTTGTGAATTATATGCGAACCAATAGGTACAACATGTGATGTCTAGTCTCTCCATTGCATCCGGATGTAACAGTATCAAATAGCTGACATTCTACAAAATAAAAAAATTGCCTTGCTATAAGGGATACGATCTTAAGGGACCTAATTTTACTGTTTCCAAAATTTAATTGAATGAAAGTACAGTGCATTTCTTTACTTGTATACAAAATTGGGCCATCTTTTGCCGCACTGATCGTCTAATAATATCGCACAACATGTTTCTGACCTAGATAGCGAAACCCCTTGTGAGATCTAAAGAAGTTCATGCTTATTTAGTCTCTCTCAAGTTCGATTGTTCATCTTCTAGAACTTCGAGAATCATTTTGAAGGAGTCAAAGGCAATTGGAGATTGATGTATGAAGAATCCACCTTTTCAATCAAGGATTCAAAGAGTCGGATCTAGAAATCTACAGGAGCTGTTCTCGAGGATTCAACTGAGAGTGTCTAAACCAAGATTGGCAATTCACAATTGTTTGTAAGAAACTCTTTATATCATCAACTTGATTATAATTTTAGGGTCCGAACCATTTAACCCCAGCCTCAAGTCCCATGAGGCCTCCCCCTGCATTGTGTCCCTTGAGGCCTTTGCCTTGTGACCCTCTTTCCTCTTTTTTCTATTCTGTAAAAGTGGGTGTGTAGTGATCAGGCAAATGTGTCAGTGTGAGTGTTTGACTATATAAAAGACTCTTTGGACCCACAGGACCCTTCCAATAGTTCGGGCTAGCCCAGCTTAGGATCAGTTGTTGGTCGATCCTCACTTCTGCTCTCCTCTTTACTTGCTGGTTAACGCCCTTGTGGCCTTCATATAACTCAGTGTGTTGTGGGTGAGGTGAATGAAAACAGAGAGAGAGAGAGAGAGAGAGAGAGAGAGAGAAGGCCAGTTGAGTGTATAGTGTTGGGGATGCAGACAACTTTCAGCAACAAAGGTTCGTGACCAGCGCGGAGAGTTCCGCGATAGGCAGGCACGCGGTCAGGCTCGCGGCAGGTAGCGCGCGACAGACATGCTCGCGACCGAGATGGGTCGTGGGCCGCGGCCCAAGTTGGTTGGGCGGGTCCAGCTGTCACTTAGGGTTTGCCTATAAATATAAGTTGCTGTATTCATTATTTTTTGAGCAGAGCTTGAGCGACTGTACAGAGAGAAAATTTCTAGAGAGGTTCTAGTGAGAGAGAGAGTGCAAGAGAAAACTTTTCTCAGAGAGGAAAGAGAAGACTTGTAATCTTTCGTTTTCTTTCGTTCATAGTGGACTGGTGTGGCTCCCGAGGACGTAGGCAAGTTGCCGAACCTCGTATATCTGTGTGTTCTGTTTTTCTGTTCCTCTTTCTGTTCCTTTTCTCTGGTTTGTTTTCTGTGACGATAGTATCCCAAGATCCTGTGTGTGTTTTGTTCGTTGTGAGTTTGAGCGCGAGGCTCCGATTTCCCAACAACTGGTATCAGAGCCGCGGTTGCGGTAAGGGTGTTCAATAGTTTTCCGATTGAAGCTTTTGGGCAGTCCGGATTTCAGAGGGAGCTATGGGTTCAGAAGAAGGGAAATCGAAGATCGAGAAGTTCGATGGATCGGACTTTGCTTTCTGGAAGATGCAGATGGAGGACTATCTGTACCAGAAGGATCTTTACCGGCCGCTGCTGGGTAAAGAAAAAGGAAAGAAAAAAGAAGGGGAGACTGACGCGGAATGGGAGGTTCTTGATTGGAAGGCGATGGGTCTAATCCAGTTATCACTCTCGAAGTCAGTCGCGCACAATATATTGAAAGAAAAAACCGCGTCCGATCTGATGGACGCGCTCGCGGAGATGTATGAACAACCGTCCGCGGCAAACAAGGTGCACTTGATGAAGAAGTTGTTCAACTTCGAGATGCCTGAAGGAGGTTCGTTTATGAAGCATCTTAGCGAGTTCAATACAATAGTGGATCAGTTGATCTCTATTGGTATTGAGTTCGATGACGAGGTCGAAGCCTTGTTGATCCTGTCTCAGTTGCCAGAGACCTGGCAGGGTACGGTTACTGCGATTAGTAATTCGGCTGGGAAGGAGAAACTCAAACTGAATGATATAGTCAGTTTGATTCTGACTGAGGAAGTTAGAAGGAAATCGCTCGAGGGAGCGTCGGGCTCTAGCGGTTCAGGTTCAGCTCTAAGTTTTGAGCAGAGGGGCAGAAGCCAGGCCAGGGGTGGTCATAACCAGAACAAGAGTCGGTCGAAGTCGCGCGGCAAGAAGTCAGTCGGCAAAAGTCAAGTACGCGGCATTAAAGGTGAATGTTGGAACTGTGGCCAGGCGGGTCACATGTCTTCAGTCTGCAAGGCTCCAAAGAAGAATAATGGTGAGCAGGAGGCCCACATCATGCAAGATGCACTTATTCTTTCGATGGACAGTTTCGCGGAGTCATGGGTGGTTGACTCAGGCGCGTCATTCCACCCGACTGCTAGCAAGGGTGTTCTGAAGAACTATGTAGTAGGCGACTTCGGGCAAGTATACTTGGGCGATGATGAGCCATGTAGTATAGTGGGAATGGGTGATGTGTAGATTGAAACGCAGGGGTTTAAATGGTGTTTGAAGGATGTCAGACACGTCCCGCAGCTGAAGAGGAATCTTGTTTCAGTTGGGCAACTGGGAGCAGCGGGGTATACCTCAACATTCACAGGAGACGCATGGAAGGTCTCCAATGGTACCATGGTGGTAGCGCGCAGAAAGAAGGTCGGTACTCTCTATTTAACTTCACATGGGAGTTATTCACTTACCATCGCGGAGGGACTCGCGGGGGTGGTCCCGCGCAAGGATAGCGAAGGTCTCGCGGAGGTGGTACCACGCGAGGGTAGGCTCGCGGAAGGTCCGCGGCCAGAGAGCCAAGTGAATTCAAGTTTGTGGCACGACAGGTTGGGACACATGAGCGAGAAAGGGATGAAGATTCTGCAGACACAGGGGAAGCTGCCAGTTGAGTCAGTGGATTTCGACATGTGCGAAGACTGTATCTTCGGCAAGCAGAGGCGGGTTAGTTTCCAGAAAAGTGGCAGACCTCCCAAGCTAAACAAGCTGGAGCTTGTTCATACAGACGTATGGGGTCCCGCGCCAGTGCATTCTCTCGGCGGGTCGAGGTACTTTGTTACTTTCATCGATGATCACTCGAGGAAAGTATGGGTCTATTTCATGAAACACAAGTTAGAGGTATCCGAAATTTTCATGAAGTGGAAAGCCAGAGTAGAGAACGAGACAAACTTGAAGGTGAAGTGTCTGAGGTCAAACAACGGGGGAGAGTATGAACTGGGAGAGTACAAGAGAGCCTGTGCTCTATTCGGGATTCGTTTAGAGAAGACTTGATAAGTGCCAAAATATACATATTTTGGCCCTCCAATCTATATTTATTAGTCCTTTATTTTTGTTAACTGATTTTTATTATGTGGTTTTATGTTTATAGGTTGTTCGAGCCCTTTGTCCAAGAATTTGGGTAAAAAGAAGTTTGAGATTAAAATATGAAATGATTCAAAATTGAGTGGCTGATTTATTATTACATGAAGTCTGAAGGGCCTTTGTGTAATTAAAGTCTTCAATCCTTATAAAAGCAAAATGTAACCTACTGTGGAATGGGGGTCCAAAACTCATTTTTCGCTGCGCATGGGTATACGGCGACCATAAGGTCTCGCATCTTGCGGGGTATCTTTTCCAATCCAAAATTGAATGTTTTTAAGAACATCAAATGGAGCATGTTAATCCGGATTGGTTACGATTGCTATGAACCCTCCGACCGTACCTCTCTTTTTTTTTTAATTATTTGAAAAGAATAGTTATTTCCTAGAATTTAGTTAATCTTTCATCAATCGACAAGGGGTGGCTACCTAAGAGCCCGTTTAAATAACAACCCGAGTTTTCACAGCACACACTTCACCGTCCTTAGTGGATTCGACTCCGGTCTTACCGGATATTGTGCTGCGTCGGTCTCCGCCCTACGCTTGGGGCAACCCATTATTTTAGGACTAGGAAATCGTCAAGCATTTTTGGCGCCGTTGCCGGGGACAGTAACGTGTGTTAAGAATTTGGGTAGTTATTTTTTATTTTGTTTTCTTTTTAGTTCTTTATTCATTTTTATTTTTTTTTAATTGTCGAAAAGCAAAAAAAAATGGCCGATTTTGCAAGGTGGTTTGGAGGTTATATAAAACAATTTGATTGTTCAATATCACTTCCAATATTTTATGGTTTTGGTTCAGAAAATCCTTTTTCACATGTTCATAACCTTGAGGAAGCTTTTGCTAGCGATGAAATGGCTCTTTTATATGTATTTTCAGCATCTTTGCGTGATAGTGCTCTAGATTGGTTTAATTGTTTGAGTCCAAGATTGACATGGAGTGAGATTGTAATACAATTTTTCAATCATTTCAATCCCTCATATGAGACTCATATGCTTTTAGAAGAACTATCCGATTTCTCTCAACATGATGAAGAGTCTTTGTCACAGTGTTGGGAGCGATTTAAATTTGTTGTATTCTCTTGGTCGAGTTTTAATTGTGAGCTTGGTAGTCTTCTGGTTATCTTTTGCCTTGGTTTAAACCTTAAGCCATGCGAGGTGGATTTTAGGTTCACTGACGAATTCCTGGATAAAACCCCTGAAGACGCTTGGGATTTCTTAGATGAATTAACCCAAAAGCTCCAATTTTGTGAGTTGACTGAAAGTTCTAAGGATACCAATTTTGATGCTAAAGAAAGAGAGGAAATAGAGCCGCTTCCAGAGGATACGAATTCTGATGGAAGGAAAAAAGAGAAAATTGAACCGCTTGTCATTAGTGAAGGCTATATGCCTTTTGAGGAGTCATTGCCAATAGCTTTTGAGGAGTCATTGCCAATAGTTTTTGAGGAGTCATTCCCAATAATTGCCCTAAATAATCAAGTACTCCCAGCTATAGATTGTGCCATCCCTCCTACTGAGTCTCCACTTTCACAAGAGTTTTTAAATGTGGAGTAGATTGATTTTCTTGGTGTTGATGAATTTAATTTAGTTTATCATCCATATCTTGTGGACTTTGTTAACGCTTTGAAAATTGATCTAGTTTAGGCTAAGCACTTGGTTGAACTTAAGTGTCTAAATCAAATTCGGCAAATGCGCTATTCGAAGTATCTTATCTTGTGGCATGGTCGAATTCAATTTTTGATAAAAGGTGTAGAATGGAGTGCTATGTTCATTGTCTTAGCTCTCGTTGGCATAATAAATATTCGGTACTTGCGTTTGGCTGTTCGTGTATGATTTTTTATTTTTTATTTTTTGGTCTGGTATAGCCACCCGTTTCTCGCTTGAGAAATTGGGAGAAAAGTAGTACCCGTGTCTTTCGCGTGAAGAAAGTGGATGATTTTTTTTTTCCTTTTATTTCTTGCTTTATTTATTTTTTTTAGTTATTTTTCTTGCTGACTTTGAGGACTAACGTTGCAGGACGCTTTTGTTCCAGTTGGGGGTCTTTCTTCCCACTATCTTATTTCTTGCGTAGTTCTACGTTTCGAGGTGATACCTTTCCCTTCTTTTTCTTTTATGTCCTATATTTTTATTCTTTTACATTCAATGAGGACATCGAATGGTTCAAGTTGGGGGGAGGGATTACTTTGGTAAGTTTTTCAGTTAGAGTCTTGAAAATTCTTTAAAAAAAAAAAAAAATTCAAAAATTTTGAAAATAGTGAGACTCTTTTTGCATGCGATTTGGCACTTGTTGTGATTACTTGTTGAATAATTGAGTTGAGGTGTGTTGCCTATCATAGGGATATCTGTTTTGGGCTTGGTAATTCTACTTGCTAGCTTGTCTTAAGAAGTTGATCATGACACTTTTGTATAGCACTATTGCACGTCACGTTTATTTGGGCCTTGACCACTTGTGAGTTGTGACTTAACCAATCTTGATGGCTAGATTAGTGGAGACTTATGCCCTAGTGAGCTTTTGGGCCCTATCTTTTATTGGAGTGGTGTCACTTTAACTCTTAGTTTGTCATGGAAAGAGCCTATTTGTTATGGTCTCATTATTTTTGATTGTTGAGTGTTGGAACTTGAATGCATAACAACATCTCTTGGATTTTGGTTAGTCACATGGATGTTAATTACACCCCTGGGAGAGGATTATAGGCATTTTATTGATATTTGAGCTGGTTCGTTCCTTTGTTTTTCCATTTATCCCTTGTGAGCCACTTTGAGCCTTATATATATTTAGCCTTTTATTGGTTAGCTCCACCTTCCATATTATTTTGGAGAAAGGCAAAAGTATAAAGGTGTAATTTTTTGGATGAACTGTGAACTTTTGTGCTTGAATTGGTGGTGCCCTTTAAAAAAGAAAAAAAAAACAAAAGAAAGAAAAAAGGGAGACTTAAAGAGTCATCCTCAAATCTTAACCGACGTATGTTTTCATCCCGGCCATTTTTCCAGGTTATGTTTTCATCCTCTAATTTTAAAAAACCCCATCTTACCCTTGTAGGACTATATTTATGGAATTTATTTGTTTTTTAGGAGCCTATAAAGACAATGATTTTTGGGACTGAAAAATAACTTCGGAGGTCCCGTGCTGTAATTTATGGATATCTACACTTACCAAATTCCTAAAGTCACGCTTTCAAATCTTCCAGGTCCTAATTGCTATTTTTCCGATTGTAAGTCATATCAAATCCCTAAATTTTTGCTTTCCAAATACTAGTATTATAAGTAATTTGAAATTATATGAAAGAAACCACCACACAATATCACATCCTCACGGAGAACAAATCTAAGAATTTATTTCTCGTCCTCTGTCGACTTCGTCTTCCGTCATCCATCCCCCGTTGTCCATCCTCCATCCTTCATCACTAGACTCAGTCCTCCATCCTCGTCGGTCCGTACTCAACATCACCAGAAAACACTAGTCATCGAAGGAGAAAGAACGATTTTTGAATGGTCCCAGTTCATAAGTGCCCCAAATTCATTTTTTTATGATTTAAATTGGCGTTTCAATGATTCACCGCGTCGTCTAGTCCCCATCATTGCCCACGCTTCCGCGATGTACTAGCGGATAGCAGGAGGTGGAGATGGTGAAGTTGTTTATGATTATGTTATTGCTGTGTTGTAGATGTGATTTTGATGATTGAAAATTGGTTGATTGGGATAATAAAATGGATTTTTGTGCAATCTCCAGGTAATTGGCGAGCGGCGAACGACGACATGAATCCCCCAAAATCACAGCGAGGGCAAGCAGCGGTGAGCAGCGATCGGCGGCAAGCATGGAGTGGCGGCATATGGGGAAGATGTATGGACGAGGCATGGGGTCAGATCTGTTTCTCCACAAAAACTCCACCGGTGACACTACTTCCATGAACGCGATACTCCTCTCCGACGACGACAAAAACGAAGGTACTTTGGGTCTGATTAGGTCGAGAACGCTGTAGTGGAGGAGACCGAGGCGGCGAGGCTTAGGGTTGTATTACGTACATGCAGATGAAATCTGCCATGTTGATAAGTTCATGTTTTTAGGTTCAATTTTTTAGTAATCTACCGTGTTTTGAAGTTCATGTTCAGATTCATGAAACATGACAGATTTTTATGTTCATGATTTTGAAGTTCATACCGAGGTGGCGAGGCTTGGGGTTGTATTACGTGCATATATGCAGATGAATTCTGCCATGTTTATAGGTTCAGTTTTTAGATTCAATTTTTTAGAAATCTGTCGTGGTTGAAGTTCATGGTGGATTGCACAACAGGGTACTTGAATTGATTTATGCAATCTGCCATAATTTTCAACTTTATCTTTTGAAATCTGTCGTGTTTATGAAACCGATTTCATGGTGGAATCGATTTTGCGTTTATTTGTTGGGATTAACGATTGTCATGTTTTTATGGAATAGATGTTAGGTTTATTGATTCGAATTGCGTCATTATCTTAATATGTCATATTTTAATAGTAAAATCGATTCCACAATTGCGAATAGATGTCACGAATATGATATGAGGCGATGGTTTCATGTAAAATCATGTATATAATTAACCATGAAATACTTATTATAAATTTCTTTCCATTCATGATGTATTTATTCAACGATCACTATACAAAATGATCGAGCCCGTTGAGATTGCGATAGGACCGGTTGTCGTTGATTTGCCTTCCGCAAAAGATTTTATCACATCCTGCCGTGTGAACAATGGCGCAAGAGATTTTCGATCACATCCGTTGGCAGACAAATCGTGGACTCAGGGAGATTTCTTCGCATCCGCTGACCAACGATAACAATACCGTAGAAGATTGCATCGCATCCTTCGGCAAGCAAATCAAGAGTTAGGGAGATTTCCATCGCCTCCGCTAACTAAACAGAACAAAACCGCAGGAGATTGCATCGCATCCTTCGGCAAGCAAATCGAGAGTTACGGAGATTTCCATCGCCTCCGCTAACAAACAGAACAACACCGCAGGAGATTGCATCGCATCCTTCGGTAAACAAAGTTTTGATGGCGACCATTCTGGCCACCTTCCTGTTTTCAACAGTTGATATATACAATATGCAAAGATGTATACAAACAAAATGCACAAATTGAAAATGCAGATGCAAGCTAAGGGCGGCTCCGAGGACAATGATGCCTAAGGACTACCACTGAGCCCCAGTACTTTACTGTCTTTTGCTTCTGAGATGTGCATCCCGATAGAGAGACATTGAGTGGGCTGGCGTGCCCAGGTGACATATAGCGGTGTGGCATTGGGCTTGCATGCCCTTTCTTCGATGCTTGGGCGGATAAGCCCCAGAGATAGGCTTTGCTTGGCCTTAGGTTGACGTGCCCCTGCTGTCTCAAGAGAGTCCACAGCTTGTGGATTACAGATGCAAGAGTAGAAATGTAAAAATTGCATTTTTCAGTTTATTGACATATAAACCATGCGCTAATATCTAATTTGCATTGACAAGTGAACTGAGTCGACACACAGACACACATATATGTACAGACGTGCCTAGCTCGAACAAAAAGGGGGAAAGAGGCCCAGGGAATGATGCAAACCCTTAGACACATGGAAAATAATGAAATTTTGGGCATTAACGTGCCAAAACTCACAATATCCCTTTAGACAGGTGAAACTGACACTTGCGCAAGGTCAAAATATATGCACGGTGACCTGGATGAACAAATTGAACCGAGAATAGCATCTCGACATGACAAAGGATTGAAATCTAGAAAAGTGCCACAAATACGGACATAAGACGCAAATGAAGACACATATAGGCCCGGACTGAAACCGACACCCCCGTGCAGTCACATTAAGTCTACACGGTATGACCAAACTTGGCAAAAGCCCCTTGAACAGGACTCGAAGGCAGTAGCTGACTGCTATCGATTGCTGTACGAATTGAAAAAGTGCGCGCAAGGTTGAGACCAACGCACATAACTATGAACAAGTGCGCGTGAACCTCTAACTAGCGCATATGACTGCAAAGCTACTGCAACTGCTCACATCAGACTTCGCTGAATTTAGAATAAACTGTGAGCCATTAGGCCTCGCCAGCATTTCGTTCTGTTTTTTATGCTTAAAATTTTTTAAGGCTTTATGCTCAGCTTTGAAATTGAATTAGTAGTTTGTAATAAAACTAAAAGACAAAAGGTTTTCCCCCTTTCAGACGCCTCCCATGCAGCTTGATCTTCGAATCTCTTCGACCTTTGATGTGTACCAAACGTCAACCATGGATCCAATTGATAGATTGCGACCGAGTCTCAAGGAGAGACTGCCTACGTATCCCAAGCTAGGGAATCAGGTCAAAACGTAGTTCAAGCCAAGGTTTACTCGAGTATTTTACCTCACCTTTTATGCTCTAACTTTTGCCTAGAACCGCCACTTCGGGTTTTCGGTCTAGCGAGCTTTCAAATTTTGCCTTTACTTTTGCCTAGACCTCCTTCATAGGTTTCGGTCTAGCAGGCTACTCTAATTTTTGCTTGGAACTGCCCACCCTTGGGGTTTTCAGTCCAACGAGCTTCTCTCAGGGAAAAGGCTTTTGAATTGATCCATGCTGACCAAGGTATTTGAATTTATTGTCGTCGAGGTCAATGAAATGACTGCAGCCCCAGATGAAATGGATGCAAGGTCCAAAGTGCTTCAGTTGACATGCCTCACCCCAAGCCAATTTTGAACTTTCTAACTTGTGGTTGGCGGAACGCTGTTCCTGCAAACTTGAACATAGTAGAGGCGCTGGACCTTTTGAGCTTTGCTTTGTATGGTTTGGCGCCTGGTAGCAGGGGGATTTGATGTTCCTTTATCTCAGGGTCAACGTTAGACATGTCATTTGAGAGACCCTGCCAAAACATTGTTGAACTCTTCGAGCCTGTCTGACTGGACACAATGTTCCTCTGGGAACAGCTTTGAACCAAATTTGAACCATTGGGAGGTTGTCCTTGTCTTTCAAGTTTATTTGAAAACTACTATTTCAATTAATAGGCTGAGCATGCCTTTTGTCTTCCCTTTCGGCGAGGGAACACATTTCCTTGGGAATGATCCCATCGAAATCTATCCCTTCGTCGTCAGGGTCAACACAGTTTATTCAAACAGTCAGCAAAGTACTTAGAAGCAAGATAATGCATATCATAAGAAAGTCCCTCGGGGTTGCCAAGTATAGCAGACTCAAAACTTGAAACAAAAGCTACGATGTGGAGGGCCAAGAGGCACAACCTCCGACTTAGAGCTAGACTTAGACAAATGCAAACGACTCTGTGTCAGACTCAGACAAAACGCCAATGCAAACTAGACGCGGTTTGAAAATGCAATATTTAAAAAGCTATCCATAGCTTCCACGAAAAAGAGGTACGATCCAGCGGGTGTCAGGCCCAAGCAACAGCACTTCGGCTTCTTTAGCTTCTTTAACCAAACCTACTCGGTGCTCCCATGAATAATGGACCTCAGCCGGTCAGTCTTTCCCTTTGTCAGGCATCTTGAATTTGTCAGGAAGCCTAGCATTAGGGTACAAACAGAGACGATCCAGATCAATTCCCCCTGCACTGATCTTCTCGGATTTTGAAACAGCTTCTTCCAGCTTAGCCATCTTGGCCATAAGTGCAGCTATGTTAGGGTTTTGAACAGGCCTAACAACAGCGGGGTTTGGATTTGGAGCATGCACACGACCTCTCTAGGGTTGGGCTGAACAATGAGACGCCCTGCATGGTTTGGATCCTCGACAAAGACAGGTTCTGCATGAACATCCTCATTGTCCTCGTCCTCCTCTTCAGCTGCTGGTGGAAGACGAGTGTTGATAAGGTCATTCAAACGAGCGATGGAGGCATCAGTCTGAGTGGCCCTCTGTTGCATAGCACTGATACTGTTCTGGAGGTTCGTGAGCATAGTTTCCAGAGTGAGCGGTTGCGACTGATCTGCCATTACTGGTTTTTCAATAGAGCTTGATGAAGAAGCTGACGATGGGGAAGCCGGCGGCGTGGCTTTTTGCAATATCGATGGCGAACCTGACTTTAGGGCAGCCAACAGTGAACCTGGAGAAGCCTCCGTTGTAACTGACAGGGAATCTAGCCTGACAAGCCTTTAAACCGGATTCCGGTGCTGACGTTCCCAAGTAGGTTTGGCTCTTCCTTTCGGTACTCTCTTGTTCGGTGCAATGGTTCCAAACTAGACAGTAAAGTAATTGAAAGCTCAGTGACGTTCCTGCAGCAATTGGAATGCAATGTACATGACATCGTCGTCGGTGTCCTCCTAGACTTTACAATTACAGACAAGTCTGTCTCATGATGTTTGGACGCTGCCAAAATCCTCGGAAATCTTTTCTAGGGTGTATCCTTTGAATAGATCAACTAACACTAAGAGATGTCAAAACAAACTAAGCCTTTGTCTATTTCGTTCTCAAAATTTCAACTTTAGACTTGGAACAACTCGGTATAGATGACATGGCACCTTAACTTTGAACGCCATGGTGTATAGTGACTTCGCACTTCAACCTGGGTAGTGCCAGTGTCATGGCATCCATACTTTATGGTTCCTTATTTTCGGTTGAAACTTCAATCAGGCATGAGTCAAGGACTTAAAAAGGTTTGATTTCCCAAAGTCTCGCTGATCTAAGGACTTTGAAAATTGATAACGTGCACCATCGAGATGCACGACTCTTCATCGGGCCTAGCAGCGTCCTAATAGGCATAAGACAGACTCGAAAGAG
The DNA here is from genome assembly GCA_014282245.1 of Rhododendron simsii. Taxonomy (NCBI): domain Eukaryota; kingdom Viridiplantae; phylum Streptophyta; class Magnoliopsida; order Ericales; family Ericaceae; genus Rhododendron; species Rhododendron simsii. Next base: position 18,365,522 of record CM024954.1, read on the forward strand.
AGACAACCTAGAAGCCGCCCTAAACATGCTCCTATGCAAACCGGTATGTATGTACAAAAACAGAGACGAGTTTGCCTCACGAATTTCAGACGTTGCCAGAATCCTCAGAATTCTTTTCGGCCATGTGTCCTTGAGTAGATCGTTAGATCCTAAAAGATGTCAAAATAGACTAAATCTTCGACTAGTCCCATTTGAAGGTTCAACTTTGAATTTGGAACAACTCGGTGGTGATGACATGGCACCTTAACCTTGAACACGGCGGTGTATAGTGACTTCGCACTTCAACCTAGGTGGCGCCAGTGACACGGCATCACTACTTTTGTTGTTCCATATTTTCGGTTGAATTCTTAACCGGGCATGAGCCAAGGATGTAATAAATTTTGATTTCTCAAAGTCTCATTGAACTAAGGACTTCGCGATTGATAACGAACATTCGACAGAATGAACGACTCCTCATCGGGTCTGACAACGTCTTAGACTGCGCAAAACAAACTCGAAAGAAAGAACCACTCTAATCATACTCCTATGCAAAATAATGTATGTACAGTACATGCGATAGGGAAAAGCAGTAACACGTAGACAGTATGGGGGTTAGATGCAAGTAATCTTACCCTGTAGGTACCTGTCCTAATTTGGAGAGTGCTAGTGCTTTGTATATGCAAAGGCTGGTTTTGGCTTGTAACAGGTTCCTCGGACTAGAGCCAAGATATACCTCCCGCTGCCCGCGTAACCGCAGAGCAACAGTCGAACGGTAGAATGACTCATCATCGTCGATGGTTGTTGGTCATTCGGGGTCCCCGGGCTCCGGTAAACCGTGCCGGATTGCCAAAACGATCCAACGAGGCTTATCCCACATCGATGCAAATGAGAATGCTAAAAAGTTGATTAATAGAACAGAATCGCAAAATCGCAAATTCGCAAATGCCTTTTCAAATTTGGCTCTCTTTATTAATCAATACTTAGAGGAAACTACACGAAAGAACAATCGGAAAAGCCCCAGATTGGATGGCCGGACACGAGGTCCTGTTAAATCACCAATCCTTTCTTCGGCAGCGCGAAGCTCACCGTTTTGACAGGCTTTTGTGGGATTGTTCCCAAGCGTATTAACTTCTAAGTATAGACTAATATCGATTCGATCCCCAGCAGAGTCGCCACTGTGGGCAAATGCGAATTGCCCCGATCTTTCTCTCCTCCAGGGAAGGGATTCCGTTCCCCACCCTCTTGAGAAAGGAGAGATGCTGCCGGTTCGCGGGAGCGCTTTTTGAAGCTGGACGACAAGCGCTCGCGAAAATACAGAGTCGCCACTTGGGTTTGAAGGTCCGACACCCAAGGAACCGTATTTCGAAGCACTTGCCGCGCTGTTTGATTTGAAAAAGTTAAGGAACCAGTCCGTCATAACCATATCTGGGTTCGGGAGCCAGGTTATGAGAGGGGAAGGGTTTTATGGCACCCCTCTCGCCCAATCCGGAGATCGGTCTCTACTTAGGCATTTGCGAAAATGTTTGTTTGCGATTCTGTTTGATTAATCAATTTTTAGCCAATTAGGGCGGGGGAACAGTTAAAGGGGATTAAAACTGTAACATGTTTGCAGGATGTGATAGATAGCATAGATGAGCAGTTAGTATTGGATGAGAACAGACTGCTGTGGGGGTTTAAACAAACTGGAGGGCCCCTGTTTTGGAGTGACGTGCGCAGGAAGAAACCAGCATGCACTGAACAAGTCATTGCATGTTGTTCACTCCTGCGCGCACAACTCCAAGACACACGCGCGCCGGTGAGCTTAAACCCACAACTCTTATTCTCAAACCTTCTGGGCTCTGGAAGGACCAGTGCACACCCAGGACAAACCACGCAGTTCATATAGCACCATAATATACAGTTTAAAGGCTGAAAAGCCCTACAAATTAATAAAACACCCCATAAACAGTGTGGGGACAAAATAACAGCCTAAATCCAAGTTACCCGTGCAAGGCCAGTCACTGGTCGGAGCAGATTATCGCGCGATGGAGTCACACGGTCGCGCGAGGGTGCGCCCTGGCGCGCGATGGTGCGCCCTGGCGCACTATCGCGCGATGGACTGAGTCTGTCGCGCGATGGTGCGCCCTGGCGCAGGATGGATGCGCCCTGGCGCAACCAGACCAGTGCTTGGTTCACATTTTCTGGGTTCTGGGACAGGTCCAGAATAATCCCAGGGGTACTCCAAAACAGCAGAAATACAAATCCACTATAAAGCTAACAGTTTATACTAAGGAAAACAATAAACTGATTTTTAACATGCTTGCAGAGTGATCTATATACAAAATAAAGCACAAAATAGTAGGACACCAATCCCCACGTGGTCCGTCGCGTGCAGCACCGAAGTGTCGCGCGAGACAGTGGGACCATCGCGCGCTGGTTCCCACCATGATGGTTTTTGAAACCTCGCCAGCTTTAGGATCAGGACTGGTATTGATTACCAGCCTTGGCCCTGCCAGCCCCCCTCAGGGATCAGAACAGAAGCAGAACAAAGGTAAGCTATACCTTTGGCTTCGGGTTTGAAAGAGTATTTGAGCTTTTGATGTTTGAAGTTGATTGAGGTGGAAGAACAAGCTATGTTCTTGAGGTTGGATGTTTGATAATGGAGGAGAAAGAGCAAGCTATGCTCTTGAGATTAGGGTTTATAACCTTTTTTATCGTGTTCACCTTGAAAGAGAAACAAATGGGGATACTTATAGGGAGAGGGGGTGAATCTGGTTGGAAACAGAGGAGTTCAGGCAGTCCACGAGGCCTGGCTGAGGTTGCATTGGTGGCTAACTGTCCATCTCAAGTAAGGTCGGTGGTAGGTTGGACCCTCGCGCGACGGACTGAGACTGTCGCGCGATGGTGCGCCCTGGCGCACTGTCGCGCGATGGATTGAAACCCTCGCGCGATGGTGCGCTCGGGCGCGGGATAGTTGCGCCCTGGCGCGGACCAGCAAGGTTTTTGGTTTTTGAAGTGGCTTAGGCTAGGTTAGGTTCAAGGGTTTTGCAAACACTCAAAGCTCAAACACGCTATCATTCCCGGGGTGTTCTTGATCCATTTCATCATCGGGGAATCAAAAACCGTAAGTAAACTAATCTGGAAGCCCAGATTGGGGTGTCTACAGTTAGCAAGTCTTGCAAATAAGAAAGAAATGATAGCTTGGCTAGAAAGTAGTCTTCCCATGTCTAGTCAATCTTAGGTCCATGTTGTAGTCAATTCCTAGGTTGATTAAAGGCTAAGATTATGTGCTTGAATGGTCTAAGAATGAGTTGACAATGGTCACTAGGTTGAGTGCAAGGTTGGCCAAAAAGTGTATGTGAGGTTGCTTGCTAGAGTACACAAAACACATGCACACACACTCACTCCTCTCTGTCCCTCTCTCGGCCTCCCTCTCTCTCTCTCCTCTCGGCCTTCCTCTCTTCCTCTCTCCCTCTCTCTCTAGTACTAAGTACATATATATAAGTCTATATAAGTACACCAAAGACTAATAGGTCTAGGAAAAGAGTAAGGATTATGACCTTTCAAGTGACAACTCAATGAAAAGAAAATGGTCAAGACTAGGTTTACTTTTTTTGGAAGCAAAATAATGGCTTCCTATGGTTCAAAGATTCTTATATGACTTGTCTTGTCAAATTTAGGGTTTCATTGGCAAGATTAACTTCTATTACCCAAGGGATAAAATTTTTCCTAGTAATTATAGTCCAATGGATAAAGGGGAAATGATGATAGGTATGGTTTTGATATGTCTAATCATAAAGTATAATGATTACTACTCTAGGTCTAAAAGGTTCAAGTAGGGTTGGAAAGGTTCATAAGGTTCACCTAAGGTTAGGGGTAAGTAACTAAGTGAAATGGTAGTTAGGTTTCGCTAACTAATTGGTTGGAAACTAATCCTACTTACCAAGTAGGATTTCTAGTCAAGAAATATAAGTTAAAGATTTTATTTAACTTGTTAGGAAAATATACAAGTGCTTCTATAAACATATTTGCCTTTAGAAAAGGACTAGATCGTCCGATGCGAAAAGATATAATGTTATATGTCTCAAATCTAATTATGGCGGATTATTAGAAATTTAAAAGGAATTTTAAAAGAAATCCAAATAATTAAAATAAAATTCAAATATTTAACAAAATTTTTATTTACCAAAAATCAGGGTTCTTACACGACGGGTTGGAAACATAGAGACTCGAGAACCAATTGTTTACAGAAACTAACCTGTAACCGACCGTTGCAGTGGTTCGAAACCGCTTGAAACCCTTCGGGTCTGGTCGGGTCGGTGCGGGCCCGCGGGTACACGTGTATTTTGCACAACCTTAATCGTAGGAAAGCAATTACCTTTGGCCTATTTTTTTTTGGGTAAATTTTACAAATGGTCCCTCTATGAGAAAATTTGAAAAGCAACCTCTATGTTAAATGTCTTGGTATTGTACTTTTTTTTCAATTGAATTTTCACTCACGCTATTTTCTTTGTCACATGATTAAAAATAAAAAGTTGTTCAATAGTATTTAGAAATCTTGTAATTGTGTTTAATTAAGCAATGAAACGCTATTGAATATTAAGAGATCAAATATATTAAAATATGGGTATAAGTGTATTTATTTTGGGACTTATTCATATAACAAATAAACACGGATTTTGAACATTTTTTTATCGGTGAAAAAATAAGGAGATTGTAAGAATATGATACAAAGACATTAGCTAAGAGGTTGACTTGTGCATTTTCTAATATTTTTGTAATGTATAATGAAATATAATTTTTTTCAATATAGTTTGATTACCCAATAAACATAATTCAGTTGTCAAATACATTACTTATGGTCTTTTTTTATTTTATTTGCAAAAAAAAGAGTAAAATGTAAAATTTTAAAAACAGCACCTCTGGTTTACATAAAATCTCAATTTAGTTCCTCTATGAGAGAAAATGACAATTTTGCCTTCAATTCCGTTTGTTTCATTGACGGCGTCAGGGAGAGGGATGAAATTGAGATGGAATGAAAACTATAGGGTTAAAATTGATACAATTAATATTAGAGAGACGAAAATGAGAACTCGTGCAAACTAGAGGGACCATTTATAAAATTTTCTTTTTTTTTTTATTGTTGAAAAGGAAAAAAATGGCCCATTTTGCAAGGTGCTATGGAGGTTATGCAAAACAATTTGATTATTCAGTGTTACTTCTGTAAGGACCAAATTCCGGAGTCTTTGTGTATTGGCAATTCCATTTGACAAAACACATATTTTTTATCCAGTTGTAATTTTATTATTTTTAATAAGCTAGTGAGTCTGTATAAGATTAGAGTGAAAGGAATCACTATTATTTGTATTTGAGGGTGAGCGTTTTGGATATAAAAAGAGGGAGGTCGAGTACAGTGAGACGGTTGTTTGGCAAAGACAGATCAATCGGTTATCAATCGGCACATTCTATTTTGTAAAGAAAATCAGCGTGAATAAGAGGTCTATTTATGGACTTATTATTTATTTCCCAGGATTTGGAGCACATGCTTATATATAGAGGAAAAGATGTACGACAAAAGTGATGAAGCTAGATGTCTTGTGCCATATACTACAAACATACACAGTGATAACAGTGTGCGGCTGCAGCATGGAAATTGAAGCAACAAGTATTTTTTGAGAGCTATTTTCATTAGGTTTGTTGGAGGGCTTGTGGACTCAAGGCCATTGGTGATCAAGATCATTGGGTGTGGTGTACGTGTGACTCGACAGGTAGTACTTAGAACGTTGTGAGGATTTACATCGTTTGGATAGGTATATCTGTAATTGCATAATGATTATAGTGATTTGATTTCTTCCCGTGGTTTTTACCCATTCAGGAGTTTTCCTCGTATATCTCTGTGTTGTGGGATTGCTTGTTTGCGTAGTTTTTAATTGATAGTATTAATTAGTGATTCACTTTCATACTATTAGGGTTTTTACGGATTACTAGGGAACCTTGATTTTTCAACTTCCTATATTTTATGGTTTGGCCTCAGAAAATCTTTTTTCGCATATTGCTAACCTTGAAAAAGCTTTTGCTAGTGATGAAGTGGCTCTTTACATATATTTCCAGCATGTTTGGGTGGTAGTGCTCAAGATTGGTTTAATTTTTTGAGTCCAAGATCGACATGAAGTGAGATTGTAATACAATTTTTCAAAACTTTCACTCCTTCATACCTCATATGAGACTCATATGCTTTTACAAGAACTATCACATTTCTAGATGATGAGTCTTTTTTGCAGTGTTGGGAGTGATTTAAATATTCCGTATTCTCTTGGTCGAGTTTTAATTGTGAGCTTGGCAGTCTTCTGGCTACCTTTTGCCATGGTTTAAATCCTAAGACATGCCAAATAGATTTAGGTCCATTGACGAATTATTGGATAAAAACGTTGAAAAGGCTGGGGATTACCTAGATGAATTAGCCCAAAAACTCCAATTTTGTGAGTTAACTGAAAGTTCTGAGGATACCAATTCTAATACGAGGGAAAAAGAGCCACTTGTCATGAGTGAAGGCTATATGCCTTTTGAGGAGTCATTGCCAATAGTTACATTGAATAATTAAATATTCTCGGCTCTAGATGGTGCCACCCCTCCTACTAAGTCTCCACTTTCGCAAGAGTTTTTAAATGTGGAACTGATTGATTTTCTTAATGTTGATAAATTTAATTTAGTTCATCATCCCTATCTTGTGGATTTTGTTAACAATTTGAAAATTGATCTAGTTTGGTTGTACACTTGCTGGAACTTAAATGTCTAAAATGAATTCGGCAAATACACTACTCGAAGTATCTTAACTTGTGGCATGGCCGAGTTCAATTGTCACGCCCTCGATTTTCAATATAATTAAGTATTACATTTCAATAAAAGAGAAACGTCGCATATCATATACGTTACCGAAAGGAGTTTCCCACCTGTTTAATTTACAAACAAGTCCTTAAAGTTTAGATAATTACAACTTTAGTCAAAAGAAAATTCAGTAGTAATTATTTACAAAGCCATCTTTGACGGATTGAGATCTTCACAAAGATGACGAAATAACTAGTGTTGTCAGCTTCCAAAAGTCTTTTACTGTTAAGCACACAATGCATGCAATCTATTGCCCGGCATCAGAACCTGAAAAGAAAGATTTGGTTGAGCTACACTAACCCAGTAGAGAATTCTAAGCTCAAGCTATATGTAATTTGAATGAATCATATACCGAGAATGAATGAATATGGACAGATACGCCTATAATACAAGTGACTACCAACAAGCTGCAAATCATCGCCTAAGGGTCCTAGACTTCACATAAACGTCTCTAGCTGTTTACTTCTTTAATTGATTATCTTATTAACCTCACGTCATTTCACATTTGTCCATAATCAAATCAAAACATCTTATTATTCTTCGTACGGTAGTACAATCTTTCTCGTGTCCACATTGATCTTCATTAAATCTCTTTATTGCAAAACCTTTCTTTTCCTTTAATCCGGTATTCCCCATCAATAATCACTAGGGTCACCTCGGGTCTAGTTCCTTCGAGCGCAGGGTCACCCCGAGTCTTTTTCCTTAAGAATAATAATCAGTTGGGGTCACCTCGGGTCTAGTTCCCTCGAACGCGGGGTCACCCTGAGTCTTTTCCTCCAATAATATGAATCAGTTGGGTCACCTCGGGTCTAGTTCCCTCGAGCGCAGGGTCACCCCGAGTCTTTTCCCTCAATAACAACCACTTGGGTCACCTTTCACACTTTTCACATTCGACATCATTTCATAATCAATTTCATCATCCCTTCGACGGTTATACCACTGAATTTTAATTAATCATTACGTGACAACACAAATGTACATGTTCATGCATTTTCACTAGTTTACCCATTCACATCTGACATAGCGTATTAAGCCCGTACGTATAATCCTACCATACCTTATCCATTAGTCTCTACACTTGAACCTCATAGAGAGAGTGTCAAAAGGATTAACAGACTTGATGAGTCGTGAGGACACAAGTTGTTTTATCATCTCAGACAATTCTTTCTCACATCGATTTTCACTTCAAGCATTCTAAACAATCTACCAATCCACCACGTTGATTACATCTCAAACCGTTCCTAACTGTCTTCCATATCAAGACTCCGACTAATTAATTAACACACACCTTTTTCCTTTAAGCACACCACAATCCCACATGTCCTCACCGTACCTCAAAGTACATCCCCCGTACCTTCACAAGCCACAAATTAACCCACAACTAGACTCTACGATGCCCGGTTATCTAGTTTCTATACTCGGAGTCTGTAAAAGCATATACTAAAGGAATCTAATAATTTTACGAGTTGAGAGAGAGAATGGATTGCAATATTACTTGTCGAATCCCTAGACATGTTCACTAGAGTCCATTGGATGCCACTCTAAGTGAGAAACGAGTAATACTCTCCAAAACACTTGGAAGGATGCGTGAACAAACTCATTAGAGTCAATGTAAAGTTTCGACATGTGAGTTGAAAGATATAAAGAAGCAGCTGAAAGATACTGCAGCAGCTCAAAAAAGCAGCTGAAGGAAGCAGCTGAAAAGGAAGCAGCTCAATCTCTTACCGGTAGGCAAGTAAGTCCTACCGGTAGAACTTGACCTACCGATAGGTGAAAAGTCTCTACCGGTAGAAACTGAAAGCAGAAAGGCCAATATTCAAATTCGAGCAGCAGCTCAAAGAAGAAGCTGAAGGAAGCAGCTGAAAAGGAAGCAGCTCAATCTCCTACCGGTAGGCAAGTAAGTCCTACCGGTAGAACTTGACCTACCGGTAGGTGAAAAGTCTCTACCGATAGAAACTGAAAACAGAAAGGCCAATATTCAAATTCAAGTTTGACCTACCGGTAGGGATTTTTCCCTACCGGTAGAAACTGAAAACAGAAAGGCCAATATTCAAATTCGAGTTTGACCTACCAGTAGATAAGGAATTCCTACCGGTAGAAGTTAGATACGTTGAGCAGCTTTTAAGCTGCTGCTATACGTTTGAGCAGCTTACTAAGAATTTCTCACTGGTTCTACCGGTAGGGAAAAAGCTCCTACCGGTAGGGAATTGATTTTCTGGGAAAACAATGAAACCCACGAAATTCAAGCTCAACAACGAGGATAGAAGGTTAAATGGAGGTGGGTTTGTACGGGTCTTGGTGGATTTTTGAGTGAGAGAGGAAGAGAGTGAGAGAGAGCCGAGAGAGAGAGGGGTGTCGGGAGACAGAGAGAGAGATATGGGAGAATTTTGTTCTCCTACACACACACCCACCCTTATATACTAGCACCCACACAAAACACACTTGTACTCCCTCAAGTAATAATCCCATCACATAAACCCTAATCACATAAATTCGATAAATTTCATATTTTCCTCGATTTCTAGCATTTATAAAACGTTTAAATAATATCTGAAAAATACGGGTCCTTACATCAATTCTTGATAAAAGGTGTAGAATGGAATGCTATGTTTATTGTCTTAGCTCTCATTGGCATGATAAATATTCGGAACCCGCGTTTGGCTGCACGTACATAAACTCTTTCTTTCTCTATCTCTTTTCTTTTTCTCTTTTGATGGTCTGGTATAGTCACCCGTTTCTCGCTTGAGAAATGGGAAGAAAAGTAGTACCCGTGTCTTTCGCTTGGAGAAAGTGGATGATTTTTTCGTATTTCATTTTATTTTTTGCCTTATTTGTTTCTTTTAGTTATTTTTCTTGCTGTCTTGGAGGCTAATATTTTGCAGGTTGTTCGATCCAAACTTGGGGGGGGGGGGGGGGGGGGGGGCCTCCCTCTGTTTATAGTTTACTCTGCTTAGCCCCTCCTTTTTGAGGTGATATCTCTCATCTCTTTTACGTTTCTGTCCTATCTTTATTTTTCATGCTTTCAATGCGGACATTGAATAGTTCAAGTTGGGGGGAGGGATCACTTTGTTCTTTATCTTGTTAATAAAAAAGATTAAATCAAAAAAATGGTGAAAATTTTTTTGCATGAGACTTGAAGGCTGTTGAGATTGGCTCGTGATTGATTGAGTTTGAGATGTGATAGTCATTCTTTTAATATTGTGGTGGCATTGTAATTCTTTTTGCTAGCTTGTCGCGAAGAATTTGTCATCGTATTTATTTTTAGTACATTTGCACTTCACGTTTATTTGGGCTTTGGTTGCTTGTGAGCTGTGACTTAATTATTCTCGATGGCTAGTTTAGTGGAGACTTATGCCTATGTGAGTTTGAAGCCTTACTCTTTCTTGGAGTGGTGTCAAATAAATTCTTATTTGTCACGAAAGAGCAAATTCGTTGTGGGTCTCATTATTTTTGTTGTTAAGTGTTGGGAATGTTTTAAATTTCCTACTTATCTATTGGGTTTGGAAAGTTGTAAGGTTGTGTTACCTCTTAGAGAGGATTATAGGGCATTTGTTATTTTGAGCCAGTTCGTTTCTTTCTTTCATACATTTATCTCTTATGAGCCCATTTGAGCCTCTCGCATGATACCATTTTCTTGTTGAACTCCTCCATCTATATTGTGTCTCGAGAAGGGTTAGTTAATGATGTGGAGGTGAATTATTCAGAAGAGAGGGAGTAAATGTAGTGAGAATTGAGCTTTATTGATTGGTGATCTTTCCCATTAAAAAAATATCAAAAAAAAAAAAGAAAAGAAAAAAAGGGCAAAAAGGGAAAATACCAAATTATTGAGGAAAGGAGAAATACTTGGTCTTGATCTGGGAAAGAAAGGTAGGAATGAGAGATGTGGCGGAGTTGAAAAAAAAAAAAAACGAGAGAAGAAAAGGGGCATACATTATTATATTTGCCCTATGCAAATTGTTGTGAACCATTCTCGGACACTTGAATATTTTACCTAGCCTTGAAATATTTTCCCCAACCTAATGTTATAACCGGAATTGAAGTCCTATTTGATTCTAGGGGCAATGGGTTGTGGATTGATGGATAGAGAGAGTTTCCGATACTTGGCTTTCCTTTCATGAGATTGTGTGTCCACTTTATAGAGCTTTCTTTTAGTGTCAACTTGTGCGGAGTATTTTGCTTGCATTTTCATAATTTCTAACCGCACACATTGAGAGTATATAATATGCACCTTGTTTCGAGTGGTTTCATTTGTTGAGTGCATGACTTGATGAGATTTGAAGTCAAAACTCGGTCTAAACTCTAAAGAGATCTTCTGGTTATTTTTCACTTGTGACCGAAGCCCTTATTCACACACGCTGAGTATAGGTGCCGTGACTCATTTTTATGACTTGATAGTATCTAGAACTACTTATGTCGTTATCTCTTTGCAATGGTTTCATATTCTTTACTTGAGATATCATTGGCTGTCTTACAGGTTTTCAGGTTTTATGTGAAGAGGATTCACAGTGTTTTGTGGGTGATCAGTACTGAAAAACCCTCACGAGACTTCACCCGTCCTACCGGGGCCGCATGAGGGTTTTAAAGAACTATCGGTTTTAATTTGTTTTCTTTAGTTGCATTTTGTTTTCTTTGCTTGGGATTAGCAAAGTGTAAGTTGGGGGGTGTGATAGACACTTAAATGTTCAGATACGCGCACTTTAATTTATCCTTGCTAAGTCTATTTTTATATTATTACTTGGAGATTTACGCTTAATTTGTGTATTGTAGGTATTTGGAGGATTTGGTACAAAAAGCACAAAATTAAAATATTACATGGTGTTGAAAGTTGGTCCGTTTGAAGCCTAATTCAATTGGTAGATGTCAGGACTGATAGTCTTGACGTTCAAAGCAAGTCGAAAGCCGTGGGATTTAGTTGAAATTTTAATTCCAATGGGGGCCAATCAATTACATCTTGGAAGGGAAATAATTATATTGCCATATCGTGCACTCGGTGATTAAAAAAGGAAACAAATTCAAGAGGAGCAAGATTTTTGCTCTTGGAGGTTGTACACGGCTAGGATTGAGAATACACGGTTGGGATCTTCTAATTAGGCCTAATAATAATGGGGGCCAATAGGGTTTAATGGGCATGGTAGACGTGGCTTATAAAAGAATGGGGCTGCCGACTGGTCCCGAATATATTTTACCAGCTTTAGACTTTCAGAGTTGTTTTTCTTTTCAAGTTTTGTTCAATTACTCACACTCCGATAATTCGTTTTAATTTATGTTCTTAATAAAAGTTATTCACTGGTATTTGATTAGTTGATATTTTTTTGTTTATTTTCCATTCCAAGTATTAGAAGCATGTTTCAAGCTAGATTTTCTTTCGTTTCTAGTTTAATAATGAGTGAGTAGTCGTTAGGGTGGGGTCACGGGGTGATTAGAACACCGTGCCTGGTTCGGACGCATTTAGCTCCTATTTCAAAACAATAAAAATGAAAAAAATAATAATTTTAGATTGGTAAAATACTTCCCGTGGACGAATTTTGGCATTGTTGGAGCCCATGGGAACGGGAGAATGGGGGTCCAAATCTCATTCTCCGCTGCGTATCGGTGAATGGCGACCATAAGGGTTCGCATCTCGCGGGATATCTTTTTCAGTCTAAAATCAAACGTTTTATAGAATACAGATTGGAGCATATGAGTCCGGGCAGGTTGCGAGTGACCATACCTTTCTTTTTAATTATTTGAAAAACCAATCGATTTCTAGGTTTTAGTTAATCTCAATCAATCGACAAGGGGTGGCTACGTAAGAGCTTGTTTAAATTATAACAACTCGAATTTTTTAAGTAAGCACATATATCTTTGTGGATTCGACTCCGGACTTACCGGATATTGTGCTACGTTGGTTTCAGCCCTACGCTTGGGGCAACCCATTATTTTAGGATTAGGAAATCGTCAAGCACGGTCTATATAATATATTTGCTGAGTCAAGCAATTTGATTCTAATAAAAGGACCAAGTTTCCTTGGACGAGAACTTGAAGAATGATTGCTTCATTTTTCGCTTTCCTTTTATCCTTTGTTCATGAATAAGGAAAGGTTATTGTGATGGGTAAGTCGAGTTTGGACCTTTTGTTTCTCCTTCTTTCTTGTATGCTTGGAAGTTTTCGCGTAAACAATGCTCAGATTCAGATGTGTATCAACACAGCCAATTTCACTAATAACAGCGCATATGGTGAAAACCGCAAAGAAATTCTATCTTCCCTTGCCTCTAGTGTCAAAGACAATGGTGGGTTTTATACTGGCCACATTGGGGAAGGCTCTGAAAGGGTTTATGCTCTCGGACTCTGCAGAAGTGACCTTCACGATGAAGATTGTTTCAGCTGTGTCAATTCCTCGAGTCAAGATATCATTGAGAAATGTCCCTACCAGAAAGAAGCCACAGATTTCGGACCCCCATCTTCGTGCATTGTCCGGTACTCAGACAAGTCCTTTTCCAGGATAACTGACTCAAGTCCAGCTCAGTTAATTTACAATTTAGGCAAAATCACCAACAACACCAATGAGTTTGATCAGGCCTTATATAGTTTGGTTGATAGCCTTATAGATACTGCTGCCAACAGTCCTCCTAGATCCAAGTTTGCAACTGGTGCAAAAAAGTTTTCAGAATATGACTCTATATATGCTCTCATGGAGTGTATCCCTGGCCAAACACCAGATGATTGTAGGTATTGTCTAAGACGAGCAGTGTCTGATTATCAAGAATGCTGTACAAGGAAGCGAGGAGTACTTCTTCTTAGGCCAACCTGTATTTTTCAGTATGATTTGTCTCCTTTCATTGAAATTACCACTGATGCGGCCTCACCGCCACCCCCACTACCCGTTGATACTTTTGCTCCACCCCCAACAACAAACATGACAAAGAAACAAGGTACGCCCACTTCTCCTCGGTAAACGGATTTGTTACTTTGTAGCTAGCATTTATTTCCATTCCAGAAAATTGCTTATTACTATGATAAACATTTAATGCAAAAGTCGGATATCATGTGATGTGTCGACAATGCATTAGTGAGGCACGTTGGGATGATGATGCCTCATTATGGTATTGCTTGGATGAGCAACTCTATTAACCCAACTAAATTAGAAACCGGAAAATTGAGATAAATAAATCCTTTCCGTATCTCAATTCGTTTAACCTATTAATGCCTGCAGACAACAGGAGTCACAAATTACGGACTGCTATAATCATTGTTGTTCCAACGAGTATCTTATTAGTGTTTATTGGCTCCACCTTTTTCCAATTGAGGAAGAGAATCAAAAGTAAGTTGATTTATGCTTTATAGTTTATTGTTATTGAAGTTGTTGAGCATTATCATAGTTGTGATTTCACAGAGATTGGATTCTGGTTACCTATGCAATTTTATCTTGGCTTTGGTTTGCTATTTTGATTCTCTTGAAATTGTGGAAACTTGTTTAGCTAACGGTTTTCCAATCCAGGATTATGTTTCTGTTGTAGACCCAATTTTTTCAAGAGAACACCAAAGAGATGTTCTGCAAATTCTGGAATACCATATGATCAGCTCAATGTTTTACGCAATGCAAAAGTTGTTTTTTCTTTTGAAATAGCAACCAAACAGGGTGATTGATCGTATCCATTTCTGTACCCAAACTAAACATGCAAACTTTCAATTGGGGACTCTAGATGCGCCATCAGGCTAATTTTTTTGATCAGCAAAAGTAACGGCAAACTTTATTTTATGTTTATTTTCCATTTCGTTGTGGTCAACAGGTTCGCAGACAGATATTTCATCCAAAGGTGATGGAAACATTGGTTTACCTACTTTCAATGTTGTCACAATTGCAAAAGCTACAAACAACTTTTCCAGTTCAAATAAGGTTGGAGAAGGTGGGTTTGGACCTGTTTTCAAGGTAATTTCAGTTGCACATACTGATACATTCATGGAGAGATATTGTTATTTTGTATGTTCAAATCTGAAACTTGACATTCTGAAAAGATATTGTTCTATATACTGCAGGGTCAGCTATCAACTGGACAGCTGATAGCAGTCAAAAGGAACTCAGAAAAGTCCAATCAAGGGCTCCGAGAATTTAAAAACGAGGTTATCTTGATTGCCAAACTTCAACACCGGAATCTTGTTAGGCTTTTGGGATGTTGCATTCAAGGAGAAGAGAGGATGTTGATTTACGAGTATATGCCCAATGGAAGCTTGAACTCATTTATTTTTGGTTTGACATCTTAAATCATTCTTATAGCTTACTTGAAATTTTAAACAAATGTCATATCTCTATTCATTTTAGTGCTTCATTTAGCAAATTAAACTACTACAATTGAGTAAAACCCTAAGTTGATTTGATCTGAATCTTCCCAGATAATAGAATTTACTCTCTCACATGGAGTATGCTGTTCAATATTATTGTGGGGATTGCTCGAGGGCTTCTTTATCTTCATCGAGATTCAAGGCTTAGAGTTGTTCATAGAGATCTCAAAGCCAGCAATGTGCTACTTGACACTGAGATGAATCCAAAAATTGCAGACTTTGGCATTGCTAGAGCTTTCAAAGGAGATCAACAACTAGAAAAAACAAGAACTGTGGTTGGAACTTAGTAAGTACTCAAAACGAATTCTTCATAGGTCCAGCTCACGTTCAATCTTCCTAATTACTAAATCGGTACCTACCCATGTTCGATCTCTCTGATGCTCTAAATTGTTGGGCATGGGCATGCAGTGGATATATGTCTCCTGAGTACATCATGGATGGGATCTTTTCCATGAAATCAGATGTGTATAGCTTCGGAGTGCTAGTTTTGGAAATAGTGAGCGGAAAAAGGAACCGAGAGTTCCATCATCCTGACCACGGTCTTACCCTCCTTGGACATGTAATTTCCAATTTTAGACTGATAACATCTGCTTCTGAAAGTCAGTTGTGTGTTCCTCCATCACATGAGAAGAAATGGGGCCTATCACGATTCCATTTTGATGATCTGGTTTATGTATTTTAAAAGGTCTTGAGGCATAAAGCATTAATGCAAATAAAAAATTGAACGGCTCAGATCATCAAAACGAGGCCATGGGTTTCTGCTTCTCCTCACTGATGAGGTCACATGAAAGAGAATCCTAGTACCTTTGGAACATCCATCTTGTGCTATCCCCTGATGTTTCATGTACTCTTTCAGGCATGGCAACTATGGATTGAAGGAAAAGCCATAGAGTTCGTACAAGAACAGATGGATGATTTTCCATTACCGGAAATGTTAAAATGCATACAACTTGGTCTCTTGTGTGTCCAGCAACACCCTGAAGACAGGCCGACAATGTCATCTGTGGTCCTGGCATTGGACAATGAGAGTGCAACGCTACCCCAACCGAAGGAACCGGGTTTCTATACTCAGAGGAGCAGGTATGAGACGGAGTCTCCATTGACCGGAAAACAAAGTACTACAAAAAATGAGATGACTCTAACAGTTCTGTTGGGTCGATAGGAAATTTTTTAAGGAATTGGACAAGTACCATGTTTGAAACTTAAAATTAAAGAGTAAATTAATTGTAGATATTTTGCTTCAGTTATTTCGGTAGTTTTCTGAATCATGGAAAGCGTCAATTAATGTTTTTATTTATTTAGTGTATGTCATTTGAGTACTTACAAATAATTACTCGATTTGAAAGACATGCTCTGGATGGGCTGAAGAAAGCTAGAAAAGGGTTCAATTTTCCTAACCTTAACGAATTACGCACAATTGGTTTGAATACACACTTCACCATAGTTATTACAGGTAGCCCAATCCAAAACAAGAAGCTTTGCTTTTGCTTCCACCATGCCCGCTGAAAGAGCCATGATCTTGTTCACACCCTGAGCAACATCGTTTCCGCTATTGTCCATCTTGACACAAGCATGGCAGCCCCATGAAATGATCCGGCATCCCAAGCTCCATCCGTAACAAAACAACGAAGACCCATCAACCCGTTATCTGCGTTAAAGCGCACAAAAGCAAAAGGGCTTACCTCCCACAAAATGCACCCCACCAGGAACACAGACCCCTGCACTATCACTAATGCCAGCCCCAGGACATAGCACCTTCCCAGGCTTAACATTACTTCTAAGAGTACGAAACCAAATGACAGCAACCTTGAAAGCACAAACTCTGCTAACCAAAGCATCGTTCCTAGCACGTCAATGTTCCATCAACTCTAAAAACTGAAAGCGCAGCCCCCACCTCAAAATCATACCCTAAATGAGAAGTACGCCAGAGCCTCTTGGAGAAGGAGTGTTGAAAGAACAAGTGCTCTAGAGATTCTAGCCATGCCACACAGCTAGAGGACAGCGAGGATCCATAGCCGGCCCATATTTCTCCGAATAATGATAGCCAAGATATGATGAACAACCTTCCAAATAAATGTGAGAAATTTAAGAGGGAAACCCAAACCCATAACTTTCCCCACAGATTAAAACTGACCCTCTCATTATCTAGAGCAGCAGAATACTTATCGTTAAACTGAAGGAAATATGCAGATTTGACAGCGAAAACCCCATCTTTAGCTGCCTCACAAAACAGTTCATCTGGAACATCCTCCCTCGGCACATACAGAGCCTAGATATTCCCGGCCACATCATCCCGAAAAAGAACTGAGATCAGTGAAGCTCTCGAGCGATGAGACTGAGGATCATACAAGGTCCGTCACTTTGAAGTCAGAAAAGTAGCCTCCAATGCTATGGCTGCCATAACGGTTAACGACTTTTGGTACTGATATCGGAAAATGCTAAAACTCCTTCCATTACCAATCCTCCATTTGAGCCCCCTAATCAGAAGCGACTTCCCCCAAATGATGTTCTTTTTTCCCAAGTGGCCATAGTGTTAGCAGCCTAGCACCCACGGTCAAGAAGTCAGAGCATGATACTGCTACCCCGGCCAATAAATTTTTTTTTTTCTACTTGTTTTTTAATTTTTGTCATTAATAGTGTGTATTTTTTGGCTAATGTATTAGTTGTTCAACTATGAATTACCATGGGAAGTCGCCATTGCATGCCAGTTGTGTAGAAATGGTATCGTTGATAAGATCTCGATGATACCTTTAAAATGTGACAGAGCATCTGCAGCCCAGCCCTGATCCATTCCTTTACCAAAATTTGGGTCAAAACTTCATTGTGGTAAGCCTTCTTGAATTCTAAAGCCTTATTTGTACCCAAATTATTATCTTTTACGTTCTGCCTCCACCTAGCTAGCCTTGATGCTCTGTTTTTGAAATGGCACATTTGTAAATTAATAATAAGGAAGTGAAAAGAGGTGTTGAGAAAAAGGGTCTGGATTTGAGTCAACCTTCATTCGGGTAAGAAAAAGCTAAAACTCGAAAAGGGTAGGCAAATAGTATGCCATTGGAGATGAATTTCGTGTTTATACTATAATTTTGAGTTTGGGTAGAAAAATGGCAAGAATTGAAAATGCTCGAATATTGTGTTTAAGAATTCAAAACTGGAGAATTGGAGAATACATTAGAGTAAAATTTAATAGATGAAATGGAGAATTATAATTAGAGTTGGTGTGAATATTTAAATTCTTTGAATGGTTATTAATAAAGTGTATCATTTTGAGTCCAAAAAATGGAGTATGGTTGAGAGATGGGTTAGAAATGCTCTAGCCTTACCTTCTTTTCACTCAAAATTAAAATTCGAGTAGAAATCCCCTTAACTTTACTCTTTAGTTGACTCAAATTTATATCAAATTGAGTTTTATACAATCTTTACCAAACTTAAGGGAGATTAAATGTTCTACTCAAAGTTTATAGTAGTAAATTTTTCTTCATTGAATTTACAATTATGTTCTAACTGCGAAAACTTGGTTTTCCTACTCTTATGTTTAGCAAACTTTTACTCAAATTTATATCTGCAATTATATTTCCCATTAAATTACCTTGTATAAGGTGAAGTTTTCTTCATATTTTTACTCAAAGTGTGAATAAGGCCGATGCTCTTGCCCTACCCGAGAAGAGCTGGACTAGTCAAGATGTCACAACTTACAAGGTTATACGACAAATAGCTCAATGGTTTCTTTATCTTCATGAAAATACTGTATTCTGACGTACATTGCATGCTCAACGCTTGGAATGTTCTCTGTTTGGTGCAGGTATGAATGCAAAGTTTTTAGATTTTGTCATGGAAAGGGCTTTTGGACATCATTCTCTGTTTTGTGTTTGACTGGTATCCAAATTGAGTCTCAGAACTCAGAAGGTTTCTACTTCTTGTTATGTTGTTGCTTGCTAGGAATCTTTGATTATGGTTTTGAAGCCCCATGCATGCATGTGTTGTAGTTTACAAAACAATAGAAGTTTCATATATGCAGGTTATTCAATGAATCATCTTTTGCCTAATCTCATTAAAACTCCAAAGGAAAAAAGACTCACATTCATGATCCTAACATGACAATTTATGGTAGTGTTATAACAATTATGGATAATGTCAATTTATGGTGTTGTTGTAACAATTATGGATATTATTAGTTAATCTGTGGTCTTGTACACATATATTTGGTAGAGGTATAAGTATTATGAATTCTGGTACGAATAATTATGGTTACATAATAATAATAATTTTTTAAGGGAAAAAAAAAATGAAATGGTCCCTATAGTTAAGTGTTTGTTTCAACTTGATCCCTGTAGTTGTAATTGGATCGATTTACATTCTATACTTTACATTTTGTTCCAACTTGGTCCAATTACTAACCGCCGTTAGTCCTTTTAACAACAAAGTCAAATGGCCCCTTTTTTGGGGGTTAAAACAGTAATTCTCTCATTCTCCTCTTGCCCTAATATTAGGGGTGTGCACGGGTCAGGCGGTTGGGTTTGACCCCCTGAACCCGACCGACATGGCGGGTTACAAATGTTTTAGGTCCGCAAACTGAACCGAAAATTGGTAAGAACCGTCCGCGATCCTAATTCTTTACATCGGGTCGGGTCGGACTAAAAACCGAATTAATCTTTATGAATTGGTCAGGTCGAGTAAGAAACACACCAACCCAGACCCCGAACCAAAATTTGATTCCCGTACCCGTCCGAAGCACATATTTGACCCCACCTGAGCCCCTTCGGATCGGGTCCGCGGGTGGACGAGTTTTTTGCATAGGCCTACCTAATATACCTCTGAACCGAAACACAGCTCATTCTTCCATTCTCCATTGATAAGGAGGCACCTGACAAGAAATTAGGCTATAGTATTTTTGCAAAAAGTTGCCCTCTAATTCAGCATTTTCATGATCAGCCATGAGGCAACATAACCACTGATATTATCTACCTGTTTAACTTGTGAACAAATATTGAGATGCCTTATTATTCTGCAAAATACTAAAAATGCATATAAAACCATATCCAAAAGTCACAACATGATATAGATCTAAAAGTCACAACATGATAAAGAACTATGTCCAAAAGTCAGAATATTATGTAAACTCAGGGGTTGTTAGGTTAAATAAGCCAAGTGGCTTATTTTTTTGTCCTTATTCAATTTTTTTCGCATTTGTTAATTTTTTTGTGAATTTTTTCGGGATTATTACTTCGTCATGACGAGAGGAACCTAAAAAGTAATAATTACCATCAAAATTCAAAATTTTTGAATAAAGACGAAAAAATTGGCTTATTGGTTTAGTTTTGTCTTTATTAGCTTATTTTTGTCTTTATTTAAAAGGACTAACGGCGAACTAACGGCAGTTAGCAAATTGAACCAAATTGGAACAAAATGAAAAATACAAAGTATAAATCGAGCCAATTACAACTACAGGGACCAAGTTGATACAAACATTTAGCTACAGGGACCATTTCGATTTTTTTTTCCATTTTTTAATTATGGATAACCTGTTAATGACTTATTCAACTGGCTAATTTTAAAGTAGAATAAATTCAAAGTCGTAACTAGCATCATAAATATACATTAGAAAATCAAAAATTGACATAATAAAAATCATAATTTGGACACGCGGTACATCCTGTGTGTGTCATAGCTTTTCGATTCGACAAAAGATCCATTAACACGGAAAAGTTTAATGTAATTTAGTTCAAGAGAGCAAAAACCGTACTAGTTAATTACTCCATATGACCTACTCCCTCTGTCTCAAATTGTTTGTCCAATTAATTTAAGGAATCCAACTTATCAAGAAAACACAAGCATTACACTTTGAAAATTTGAACATTCTAAAAATGTCCTTCAATTGAAATTCCGCTCGTCACTTCAAATCAAAAGATAAGGGTAAAAAGGTAGTTTCATAGGACTTTATTTTTTGGATGTTCACAATGGACAACCAATTTGAGACATTTAAAAGTCACGACAAACAATATGAAACAGAGGGAGTAATACCTACATGACTTGACTTCCGCTGGGAAAAGTCTGAGAGAGGGAAAACGCTTGGAATTGATGGATTCAGCTTTCGGGAGATTCTTGTTTACAAGTAACAAAGTACCTTTTGGCTTTCTTCAAGGGAGATGATTTTGCCACTCTCTTTTTTGTTAACGCCACTTCTCTGCAAGTATATTTTTGCACCAAAAATATACTTGCAAGGGAGTGGTGTTAACAAAAAAGGGAGTGGCAAAATCAGCAGCCTTCTTCAAACATCATAATTTTTCCACAAAGATGGTTTTTTTTTTTTTGTTCCCCAAAATCTTCTCTAGGTGCATGCAAAGGCCAAGGGTGACTCGGTCAAGGTGACCTAAGTTCATGATTGGTTGGTAATAAAAGAGGCCACCTTTTGGTACATGATCACTAGGCACGTTAATTATGGTGACCTGGGAAAAATGGGAATGCAGAAACTTTCCACCCTGTTTGGTTTCTCTAGTTTGTCTGGACCACTCCCATCTCTATCTACTTGTTCGGTTTGAGAAAGTCTTTTAATTAGTAGTTATTGTCAAAGTCTTTGCCCCTACTAATCGATTTGAATACATTTTTAATCCCGCGTGATAGCTTCAGCATGAGAAAATTTCCACTAGGCACTCGTCAAAAGAATCAGGGAAAATGACGGCTAAGGATGTGTTTTTATAATTACCCCGATACCCGCCAAGGACATTTTTAGCATTAACAATTGTTCTTAACATGTCCTTAGTGGGTATTAATTATCAAAACACGTCCTGAGCCGTCATTTTCCCAAAGAAACTAAGGTTGTGTTTGGATTAGGGGTGGCAAATGGGCGGGTTTGGACTAAATTGGGTAAGTTGTAGGTGAGTTGAGTTTTTAATGGGTCATTGACCTATTTAGAACTCATTAGTTATGAGCTCAATTATCCATACCCAACCTGACCCATTTATTTAAAATTAAACATGACCCGCCCATTAACCCAATTACATATATATTTAAATTTTAAAATGAATAAAATATCCATGTACATTGAAATGACCATATTACCCCTATACATCTAAATGACTAAAATACCCATGCACGCTAAAATTACCATATTATCCTCCTTTTTTTGGTACATATTTTTCTTGTTTTCCCTCTCATTCACTTTGAATATTCTGGGGTCTGTTAGTTTAAATGTATAAAACTTGAGTGAAATATGAGAAGAGCAGGTTGTGTAGTCGAATGTGAGACCAATGATTGAATGATTGCTTGGTCGACGCATATATTGAAAAGGAAGTATATCATGCTATCGACTTAGAATCATGCAACGATTCCAAAATATGAAATCGCGTCGAATGCAATTGTAGAAGTTGTGTAGTTTTTTTTTGTCGAGAATTGAAAAGAAAGACCATTAGTATATGCATTTTGATATCCGTTGTGTACTAGTTGAAACTCTTGTCGAGGTTTAAATTTAATTTTTGTTGGAAGTAGGTTTTTAATTGCCCTTATTACGTTATATTTTTTTCGGTTTTACAATTGGCAAAAGTATTGACGTTTATGCATATTGACCCCATGCTTCGGAATTCCTGGAGTCGCCACTTGGTTTGGTCAAGTGAACATGAGAAATCTAATATGTGTTTTTTTCTCAATGAGATCGCATGTCTGAATTCAGTCAAACATTTCAAATCTTTGGAGCCACCAGAGAGTTGTTTGCCTATTTGTTAACTTCAGGACTTGGATGTCGAGGTGCACGCAAGTTAGTCTGGACATTCGATTATAAAAAAAAAAAATATTGGTACGTGAGATTTTTCCTGGTAGAGTGGACTCGGAAAATGGATCATTCACTTTGGTTTTGACACTTACAGAATAAAGAAGCCCTAAAGACGTACAATGCCAATTGTCTTAACTTAGAAAAATGGGCAAGACCAAAGTATGCGATCGCGGATCAAAAAAAAAGTATGCGATCGAGCGGCTGCTGACTTATGATCGACTGAGAAGGGTTCTTTCAGTTGGGTCATGTTCATGATTTATTGGGTCATTTAAGTTGACCCCATTTAAGACCCAATTATTAAATGGCTAAGATGGGGTGGACCCATTCTAACCGAACTAGGGTTGGGTCTATTTTCTAGTAGGTGAGTTTGGTTTGAGTAATGAATTTGGGTTCAAATTGCCACCCTTAATTTGGATTATTGGTATATGGAAGGAGTTCACGCGGGAAAAGGAAAGTTGAAGTGAAGTCTCTCAAGAACTCTCAACGTTTTTCAAAAAGTTACTTTATTCCACTAAAGAAAGGGTAAAAATAGAAAATTGATTCAATTAAAAATTAATTGGACAAACATTTTGGGACACTTAAAAGTTAAAAAGTGGACAAACAAATCGAGAACGAGGGAGTAGTAGTTATGTTGAAAGTAGTTGCCACAATTGCACGGAAGGTTTTTTTTTTTTTTTTTGATCCGAATTGCTCTGAAGCTTGTTCTAACTTTTTTGTTCCCGCGTAATGGCAGCTCTGTAAGGAAATTTTCACTTGAGACTCAGGCAAAAAGAATAATTTTGGGATCAAATTGTCCGCGGAAATTATGGAGTTCGGTGAAAAGTTGAAGGAAAAGATGAAATAAGAAGCCAAATTACTTTTCAATTTCAGCACTGCTAGGCCTCCGAAAATGTCTCCGAAAAAGAAATTAGTGGTTCAGATTCACTTGAATGTTTGGATCTTACCACTCAAAGTGAATCTCACTTATTAATTTCACCTTTATGGGACTTTTTCAGGGGAAAAAAAAATTGAGGACCATAGAATTACTGTTTCCAATCGCAAACAAACGGGATTAATGTCACCAAAATGTATATGCCCACCCCTCTCTTTTACCGCTTCTCCCACCGCACTCAATCTCGCTGTCTACAACATTTTTTGCACGGTCCAGATTTTAAACAAATTCTTCCAAGAAAGAGTTCTGTTTAAAATCCGGACCATTAATTGCCGAGACAGACGGTAAGATCAAGAGAGCGGTGAAAAAGAGAACGCTGAAACTGTGTGGTAAGGGGTAGACGGACTGTAGTGTCACTTTCATTGTATGAAATGAAACCAATCCTCACGGTGTATTAATCAATAAAAACCGTGTGGTTTTGACATCCCTTCCCTGTGGCTCAGAGCTGACTCTGAAAATTCCTCCAATACTTTTGCAGCTGATCATGGATGTACATAAGTACAAAATCTATGAACATACTTGTGCCATATGACAATTTTATAGTAATGGGGATTTCAATCTTGTTTCTCCTCCTTTCCAGCATACTCTTAACCCTTCCTCTTCCCACTGCTCAACAAATTTGTCCCAACCCAGCCAGTTTCACTACCAACAGCACGTACGGCCAAAACCGGAATCGAATCCTCTCCTCCCTCGCCTCCAACGCCACCGCCAACGGCGGATTCTACACCACCAACTTCACACAAGGCTCCGACGACACCATCTACGCTCTCGCACTCTGCAGAGGCGACCTTTCCAACCAAAGTTGTTACAACTGTGTTGATTCCTCCAGCCAGTCTATGATCGCGAATTGTCCTAATAAAATGGAGGCATTCGATTTCGGAAACTCCTCTCACTGTATCGTCCGGTGCTCCAACCGGTCGTTTTTCAGCACCATGGCCACTTGGCCGGCTAGATTCGTGTGGATTATGAGTAACATAACTGCCAATGTCGATGAATTTGATCAGGCCTTGAGCAATCTGGTAGATAGCCTTGTGAATAGTCACTACTGGTTATTCTGTAGGCAATTTTGCAACTGGTGAAATTGCGTATACAGCATTGGACTATATATATGGTCTTGTGCAGTGTGTCCCTGGCCTTTCATCGGCTGATTGTAGCAGTTGTATTAGAAGTGCGATAGATTATTATGGCCATGTCGACGGTTGTTGTTTTAGAAAAAGAGGAGTAAATATCATTACACCGAGTTGTATTTTCCAGTATGGTTTGTCCAACTTTTATGAGTCTTCTGCTGGTGCTGCACCACCCCCACCGCCATCACCCCCACCGCCATCACCTCCACCCCCTCCGCCGCTAGTTACTTTTTCTCCTCCTCCACCATCGACCAATGTTACAACAAAAGGAGGTATATTCATCGTCTCCTTGAATATTTAATATTTCCATCAGAAATGCATTAGTATTTAAACAAGGCTAAGTTTGGGGTAATTTTTGTGGTCTTTTAACGGCCTCGGGATAAACAACAGATGATGTTATGAACCACAAAGTGCACAGTTCTACATTTCACTTTGGATGGGCTCCCATGAGTTTGGGCTACAGGAGTATTGATTTTCTTGAAGACTGGGTATTATCGATTCGTTTGACACATGTTTAGCTTTTCTTCAAAATTTTCGGGATTAATCATTTATGTCGGCATGAGGAATCGTAAAAGTAGTGCTGTGTTATGCAGTTCATTATTTGCTTTATTTTGTATTCATAGACTTGCTATGTGAGTATAGAAATAGATTGTTTTGCAGAAAGGAAAAACCATCACATTAATAAGTTCCCTAGCTTTCGAGGAAGAACGATCCATTAAGGATTGCAATGCCTAACTCTCTACAACCCCTCCCTCTCTCTCTCTCTCTCTCTCTCTCTGTGATTATATATGCCTCCAAATTCATCATATATGCCCACCCAAAATATGCCTCCAAAAATACGCCTACCCAAAATACATTATACATATGCCTCCAAATTCTGCGCTAAGCCCTCTCCTTTTGTCAGAGGCCATCTTCAGTAACTTTGAGGTTAATGAAAAATACAGGACACCTCACTACTCACATCAAGCATTAGAATCACTATATTTCTTATCATCTTCGGAATACGTTACATATATAGTCTTGGATCTTAGCATGTGTTCTACGCATTCAGCTATCAATCAGAAAGAGTGGACTTCTCTGGGGTCTTAATTAAAGTCTAATAGAGTTGCAAGCTAAGAGACCTTTCATTTGATTGCTTTGATTTCAATTAGTGATAGATCTATAGCATATGTGATTGGAGCATGCTTTTTGCATTCATGACAGACATTTATCAGCAAATATATTAGTCCTTTCTCCAGTTGATATGAACGAAAATACAAAAATGGAAACTAAGACTACTATTTTGATTGTAGTTCCAGTGAGTATCTTATCATTACTCACTGCGCTTGCCTGTGGCTTCTTCCGATTAAGGAAGAGAGAGGATGTCAATCGTAAGTTTATCTATGCTTTGATAATTTCAACTATTTACGAGGTTCAACATTAACACTAGGTTTGTGATTGCACAGAGAAGCTGGATTGCAATTGCCTCTGCAACTTGGCTTGGATAAGAGCTGCAGGACAATTGTTTCGGGCTTCCAGTCAGCATGGCACGCACAATGCTGGTAAATATTCGAAAATAGAAGAGTAGATAATACAGTATTGTTTTTATGGTTGCTAAAGTCGCAAATTTAAATTTTAATGGGGGCCAAAATTTAAGAATTCCAATAAAGAGGGATAGATTTGTACAGTAAATTCTGGTAGTAGTCAAATTTAAAATATTCTGCACTTGAAAGTACACGTGCACCTTTAATTTCTCAATTCAACATGTTTACTTCTGTCAAGGTGAAGATGCAACACAATCTGAAAGTGCGGATTCCTTGAAATTTGACTTTGCCACAGTAAGAGCTGCCACAAATGATTTTTCCAACGCTAACATGCTTGGACGGGGTGGATTTGGTTCCGTGTACAAGGTAACAAAACTCGTGGCTATCAATTGTGTTCCAAGTGGAATGTTGTTTAGCTCAAAGTTGGGGAAATGTACCTTGAATGTTTTAAATCTTGATGATTGATCTACATTCAATAGGGCAAGCTCCCGAATGGACAAGAAATTGCTGTTAAAAGACTTGATGGTTGTTCTGGACAAGGTGAAGGGGAATTCAAGAACGAAATTATGTTAATGGCCAGGCTCCAACACAGAAATCTTGTTAGGCTCCTTGGCTTTTGCTTCAAAGGAAAAGAAAGGCTTCTTATCTATGAGTTTGTGCTCAATGCAAGCCTTGATCGCTTCATTTTTGGTACGTCTCAGTCTCCCATTCAGTTTATTAGATGCACTCCATGTGGGATTTTGATCACCAAAAAACTAGAATATTTTTTCTTCATAAATATGTCCAGAATAATATGCTATCAACACTAAATGTGTTAACAAATTACCCCATGGAACTTTTTTGGGTCAAAGGATAACTTCAACTCTTTTTCTTCTACATAGCATTTTTGCAATATTAGCCTAGCATCTGTTATAGAATTGGGCTCATATTATTTGAATCGATATGCAGATCCAGTCAAGAGGTTGCTATTAAATTGGGACATGCGCTACAAAATCATCGTAGGAATCGCTCGTGGACTTGTTTATCTTCACCAGGATTCTCAACTAAGGATCATTCACCACGATCTAAAAGCGGGCAATGTTTTGTTAGACAGGGATATGAACCCCAAAATTGCTGATTTTGGCATGGCAAGGCTGTTTGTTGTTGATCAAAGTAAAGGAGTCACCAAAAGAATCGTGGGCACCTTGTAAGTATACTGTCTCACTTTCTGCAAAATGATAGGCAGGTGTTTAAAGAGGTTTTTTAGTACCAAAAAATTAATTGGTCGGTCGGTGATGTCATGCAGTGGCTACATGCCTCCTGAGTATGCAAAATTTGGGCGATTCTCTGTGAAGACCGATGTCTTCAGTTTCGGTGTTCTAATCCTTGAGATAGTGAGTGGGAAGAAGTACAGCGGTTATGGTGGACCAGAGCATGCGGAACATCTTATAAGCTATGTAAGTGTGCAGTACTTTCTAACACGTTCTTTCTCTCTATGTGCATCAGTGTATTATTTGATCCAAACATGGCATGATATGTATATTGCAGGAAATTTTGTACAAACAGAAAAAAAGAATCTGCAGAAAGTTTACACGATACAATGTACTTAGGCTTGGACATCTCGTTTGAAACTTTATTATTCAAAATACTAGTTTTTAAAAAAGTTCAATGTGTCTTTGGATTATGAAATTCCGATATCGCATGAAGAAGAATCTGGAAAAAAAAGGAATTTTCTAGATGAGATTGTTCAATGAATTTCCTCTACTTTGGTACTGCAGGCATGGAAGAAATGGAGACAAGGCAAAGCTTCAAGATTGATCGACGAAACCCTAGTGGATGGTTCGAAAAGTGAGAAGATGAGGTGCATTCACATTGGCTTATTATGTGTGCAAGAAAATGTGGCCAAGAGACCCACAATGGCTGCAGTTGTTTTAATGTTGAATGACTTCAGCACGAGTCTTCCTTTACCCTCAAAACCTGGATTCTTTGTGGGAAGTAGCACGGAACCAGACACCGCCTTAGGAAACCGATTTCCTCCGGTTACTAGTTCACACCATTCCGAAGAGCAACCTGTGAACGTATCTGTAAATGAGGCTTCAATTACAGACCCGTATCCTCGATAGCATCCAGGGATCTACTTGTAAATTTTTTACTGCTCATAGCAACGCCCGTAGTAGCTTCAAGATTTTTGTCCCTGGCTTTTAAGGTTAGCTCCTTGATGGTTTGGCGTCAAGCATTATTGAGGCAATGCCCTGGGAATGCCGAATAACCTTTCCGATCAAACAAACTTTCATCAATATTTTGTATCAAATGTGCCGAGATCTGAAAGTGGCTCTCAGCCATTCGAGAGAGAGCACAGGAAAAGTTATGGTTTTTTTGGAATTTCAAAAAACTACTTTAGACTTGTAGAGTTGGAGAAATCTTCAATTTTAATTTTTCCGATGTAACACATTCTTTGATCATTTTAAATCCGTTTCATTTCTTGAAGAGATAAGCCTGGGTTTCATTGTCTTTTCAATTCTGGACTTTTTGTTAGAACTTTTTTTGCGGTCTTTGAACGTTACCACTTGAAAGACTATAAGAATGCATAGAGGAGATAGGATAGGGACTTTTTTTTTTTGCCAAAAGGTTAGGATAGTATTATTGATAAAAAGAAACATGAATACATCAAAAGGATTCTTCGCCCTCTTGGAGAGGAACAAAAGCCAAGGGGGAACAATTCCCATGTGATAATCCCTCTCCCTCTCACCGCATTCTTGGCCACGAGTGCGCCACAGAATTGCCAACTCTCCTCACAAAACTCACCTTCAACATTTCAAACCCATGCCTTAATCTGTCAATGTCAGGAAGAATCACACCTACCATTGAATTTGTCTCCTCCACTCTCTGGATCAAGTTAACCACCTGAAGAGAATCACCTTCCAAATGAATCCTTGCTAACCCAAGTTCTTGTGCAAAAATAAGACTCGCTCTTGCCGCCATGGCCTCAATCACCGGAGGGTTCAGCAAATTCCCATAACTAACTGCTCACGCTGCTCGAAACATGCCGTGCTCATCTCTGATAGAAATTCCAATTCCACTTTTCTTACCTCGCATATCCAAACTCTCATCAAAATTAATCTTAACCCATCTACCTTCAGGTCTTTCCCATCTCATCGGACTCCCAGAGGATTGTGATCTCTGATCATTCCTATTCCCATCAGAATAATAATTAGCTCCCAAAAAATCAGTTGCATCTCTCACCGCCTCACTGCAAGCTACATCTGGCCTCCAATTCCTATCATTAAAAAACCCATCGTTCCTACACCTCCCTGTTTTCCAGATTATTGCCCCAACTGCTGCCCAAATTTGCTTATGCTCCTTTATCCCCTTCCATCTTTCAAGAAGATTATCCCACCAGTCCATCAAAGAGTCACCTGGAACGGTTTCCATATTCACCCTAATTTGAGCAAAGGAGCATCTAGCAAGCAGATGCAACACAGATTCCCTATCCTCCTTGCACACTGGACACAACACCTCACTAACCATCTTTCTCTGAGCGAGAACATCCTTGACTGGAACTATATCATCTAGGCATTTCCATATAAACTGTTTCACTTTTGGTTGACATGGTAATGCCCAGACACTTTTCCAAACCTCCTTTTCCCGCGCTCTATTACTCCCTTCACCTTCTATCCTCGAACCCAGTTGCCCTCTCTTCCTTATAGCCAACGCTGCTTTGTAGCCCGACTTAACATTGTAACAACCATTCCCACTGTAATGCCAAATCAGTTTATCGTTCTTTGCAAACCATGGTAATGGAATTCCTATGATCAATTCTGACTCCTCAGGAAGAAACGCTTGCCGAACCTCCTCCTCCTTCCATCTGTTGTTCATATCATCAATAAAATGACCCACTTTGAACTCTTTAGAATCGGCAACCCATACTGGTTTGAAACCCCCATCCCTAGGAATCCATGAATCCTTGGCCACTGAAATTTTATCTCCTCTCCCCACCCTCTACCTCACCCCCTCCTCCAACACCCTCCTCCCCTCCAAAATACTCTTCCATGTCCACAAAGCATTAGATTTTGCAACCGCCCTCATAAAATGACATCTTGGATAATATTTGGCTTTGAGAACTCTTCGCAACAAACTGTCATCCCCATTCATCAAACGCCAACCCTGTTTTGCTAGCATCGCTAGGTTGTAACACCTAAGGTCCTTGAAACCCATCCCTCCATCATGTTTCTTCTCCGCAAGCTTGTCCCAAGACAACCAATGGATTTTCTTTTCCTGTCCCTATGAACCCCACCAGAGCTTCGCCATCATCACATTCAACTCGTTGCACAACTTGGCTGGGAGTTTCACACAAGACATAGCATAGCTTGGAAGGGCCAGAGCAACAGATTTGAGCATCACTTCTTTACCTGCTAGATTTAAAAAGACCTCGTTCCATCCATCTGTCTTTCCTCTCAATCCATCCTTCATGTAAGAGAATACCTTATACCGTGTTTGACTGAGATCTGTGGGTAAACCCAAATAATTACCAAGATGGGTGTCTCTTCTAATACTCAGCAACTGGCTCAACCTGTCCCAAACATGTGCCGTGGTGTTGGAACTGGAAAAACAGCAAGATTTTGCATAGTTTATAAGCTGACCCGAAGCCCTTCCATACAGCTCCAAAATCCTCTTAATATTAGCAATACCCTGCACTGATGCTTCCCCGAACAAAAGTGTGTCATCTGCCAAAAAACAAGTGACTAACTGACGGGCCTTTTATGCTAATTTTAACCCCTTTGATGCTTCGATTTTCCTCAGCCTGCTGCAAAAGAGTAGAAAGCCCCTCTCCACACAACAGAAAAAGAAAAGGCGATAATGGATCCCCTTGTCTCAACCCCTTGAAGGCTGAACATATCCCGACACCTGCCCATCAATCAAAAACGAATAGGATACCATAGACAGACACTCCATAATCCACCCTACCCATTTCGGATGAAAGCCCAACTTCAACATAATTCTCTCAACAAAGATCCACTCCACCCTGTCATTAGCTTTGCTCATATCTAATTAAATAGCCACTGTTTCGTCTACCATGTCTACTATCCTTGAGATGATGGAACACCTCCTGCCCAATAAGAATATTGTCTGAAATAATCCTCCCAATCACAAAAGCACATTGGTTGGGAGAAACCACTTCCTATACTAAGGCGATTAGCCAACACCTTAGCTAAAATCTTATAAGCAATGTTACAGAGACTAATCGGTCTCAACTAGGTCATATTAACAGGGCATTTCACCTTGGGGATTAAAACAACATGAGTATGGTTCATACCTTTAAGAAGTTTCCCTGAGAACATGAAACTCTGAATAGCATCAGTCAAATCCCTCCCTAGCACCTCCCAGTACTTTTGAAAAAAACCCGTGGTCATGTCATCCGGTCCAGGAGATGTGTTCGGATCCATCTGAAAAAGAGCTGAGTGAACTTCATTCAAGGTCACTGACCTTATGAGTCGCTTATTCATTTCCTCCATTATCTTTCTCTGCACCCCGCAAATAACCTCCTCCACCGACGACGGATTGGAAGAAGTGAAGATAGTCTAAAAGTACTCAACTACTATCCCCGCCACTTCATTGTCTTGCTCCCTCTAAACACCATTTTTATCCTCCAATCCGTTAATCTTATTTATCGCTCTACGTCGTCTTCGCATGAAAAAAAAAAAAGCTGTGTAAGTGTTCCTGTCACCCAACTTCAGCCAAGAGACTCTAGCTTTAGCCCTCCAATACTCTTCTTCCTCCTTACTGTTGACTTTTGGCTCCCATTCTCCTATTCACAGCACACCAGAGTTGCCAAATCCGTCCAATTGGTGTGGATAGCTAATCTATACCCTGTTCATAGTCCATTCTTAGCCGTTTGGAATAAATGCTTTGTCTGAAGCGTGACTTTGGAATGGAGAAGGTTTTGGCCTATAAAGAGGCCACTGGTCTTTGTATTCTGCATCTCTCTTGAGTGAGAGATCTGAGAGTGTAGTGAGTGTGAGCTCCTTGTAAAGCTTGTCCAGTTATAGTGCGATTGCTCTCTCCGTGGACATATCCGATTTTGGGAAACCACGTATATCTCATGTGTTCGTGTTTGTGTGCGTGTGTTTTGGCTTTGTTTGATTCACTCGGGGCACAACAACTGGTATCAGAGCGTGGGTAGCCATAACCACCCAAACCGAACCTGCTTTTGTTTCTGTCCGAAAATCTCATTTTTTCAAAACTGCTAGAATGCGTGATCTGATCCATCCATCCTGTTCGAGACGATTCTGGAAAGGTATAATATGTCTCTGTTCGAAATCGGGGTGATCCTTGGTCAAAATTGGGTTATGTGGTTTGTTGTTTAGAGAAAGAGAGAAGAAGTGTTTTGGGGTGTTAAATTAACCCTAACACATAAATAGCTTTATTTATATTATGTCGAGACTCATTACATAACATGACTACCCGATGTGGGACTAAACTATTCTAACACTCCCCCTCAAGTTGGAGAATAAATATCACAAAGTCCCAGCTTGTTACAGAACAACTCTAAACGCGGTTTGAACAATGATTTGGTGAAGATATCGGCCAACTGGGCTCCGGTAGGCACAAATGGAGTAGCTAACACACCACTGTCAATCTTCTCGCGCACAGTGTGACAATCTACCTCAATATGCTTGGTTCTCTCATGAAACACCGGATTTGAGGCAATATGTATCGCCGCTTGATTGTCACAGTACATAGGAATGGGCAATTGCTCTTGAAATCCCTGCTCCTCAAGAAATGATCTCAGCCAAACAACCTCACATGTAGTATGAGCCATAGCACGATATTCTGCTTCCGCACTAGACCTTGCTACCACAGTCTGCTTCTTACTCTTTCAAGTAACTAGATTCCCACCAACAAAAGTACAGTAACCAGTTGTTGAACGTCTATCAGAAGGTGACCCTGCCCAATCTGCATCAGTAAACGCCTCAACACGTAGATGACCATTGGAACGGTAAAATAAGCCACGTCCAGGATGAGCCTTAAGATACTTCACAATGCGAATACAAGCTTCCCAATGTGGAAGACGAGGAGCAGACATGAACTGACTCACCATACTAACAACAAACCAGATATCAGGACGGGTATTGGTAAGATAATTTAACTTACCAACCAAGCGACAATATTGGTCGGGATGAGGAAACTCCTCCCCTTGATCAACACAAAGTTTGACATTAGGATCCAACGGAGTTTCCACAGGCTTGGCTCCCAATAAACCTGTCTCTTCTAGAATATCCAACACATATTTTCTCTGGGACAAACTAATCCCATCCTTAGACCTTGCTACCTCAATACCCAAGAAATACCGTAGCTTACCCAAGTCTTTAGTGTGAAACTGACTATGTAAGAACTGTTTAAGCTCTTCAATCCCTTTCTGATCATCTCCAGTAATAATAATATCATCAACATAGACAATGAGCAATACTTTCCCTCGAGCTGACATAAGGGAAAATACATAATGATCTGATTGACTTCGACGCATCCCAAACCTCAAAACGGCCTCACTAAACTTGCCAAACCCTACTCAAGGAGATTGCTTAAGTCCCTAAAGCGCCTTGCGAAGACGAAATACCTTTTGACGCTCCCCCTGAGCAACAAACCCAGGTGGTTGCTCCATATAAACTTCCTCCTGGAGATCGCCTTGGAGAAATGTATTTTTGACATCAAGCTGAAACAACGGCCAACCAAGATTGGCGGCAAGAGAAATAAGAATCCGCACAGAGCAAAGCTTGGCAACAGGAGAGAACGTATCAGAATAATCAACACCATAAGTCTGGGTGTAGCCTTAGGCAACCAAGCGAACTTTGTGACGCTCAACAGTGCCATCAGGAAGATACTTGACAGTATAAACCCAACGACAGCCAACAGTAGATTTTCCAGTAGGAAGAGTAACCAACTTCCATGTGCCATTTGTATGAAGAGCAGACATTTCATCCACCATAGCTGTCTGCCACTCAGACCGGGATAATGCCTCCTGAACATTTTTAGGAACAGAAACGGAGGAAACAGTAGTAGTGAAAGCATGAAGAGATGGAGAGAGATGAGCATAAGAAATAAATCGAGAAATAGGATGAAAAGTGCTCGAGATAATAGTATGACCATATTTTACTGGTGGACGGCGATTCTCACGAGTTGGATAACAAGGGGTAGGCGGATCCGGCTACAGGGGAGAAGATAGAGGCGTGGGCACGGAGAGTTCAAGCAGACTGGAGTGGTTTAGGAGGCTGAGGCTGAGGCGGAGGCAATGCTGGTGCCGGGAAACGACGAACATATACCTGCAAAGGGTTGGGTGAAACAGTGCTAGTAAGAACAACGATAGGTAATACAGAATCAAGTGGAATAAGGTCGGTGGTAGTAACAGGATCCGAGTAATATGGCAACGACTCATTGAACGTGACATCAGCACAGACAAAGTGACGACGTAAAGTAGGAGAGTAACATCGATATCCTTTCTGAGTGTGTGAGTATCCCAGAAAGATACACTTAAAAGACCGAGGATCAAGTTTACTCCTATCAGGGTCAAGAGTATGAACATAACAGGTACACCCAAAAACCCGAGGAGGGAGAGAGTGGAGAGGCTGACCAGGAAATAAGATTGTATGGGGAACCTGACCATCTAAGATCGTAGATGGCATACGGTTGATGAGGTAACAAGCAGTGAGAACAGCGTCACTCCAATATGACTTAGGGACCTGCATGTGAAATAATAAAGCACGCATAACCTCAGACAAATGCCTAATCTTGCGCTCAGTAACTCCATTCTGTTGTGGAGTCCGAGAGCATGACGATTGGTGAACAATGCCATGATCAACAAAAAACTGAGAAAGTTGATGGTGAAAATATTCGCGTGCATTATCTGAACGAAATATCTTAATACAAGTATCAAATTGATTTTTGACTTCCACGTAAAAAGTTTGAAAAACAGATTTCAATTCAGATCGCTCTTTCATTAGATAAAGATATGTGATACGAGAAAAATCATCTACAAAAATAACGTAATACTGAAAACCAGAAACACTAGGCACATGAATAGGACCCCAAATATCTGAATGAACTAACTGAAAAGGACGTGACGCACGACGCTCAACCCTCGGTAAAAAAGTGACTCTACGGTGTTTACTAAACTCACAGACCAACTTATTAATAGAACGACAGGAGGGCACAAGGTGCTTTAAACTCTGAAGAGATGGATGACCAAGACGACAGTGCTGTTGGTAAGGAGATTCTGATGTCTGAAGAGTTGCAGGCTGAGGATTAGTCAGGTAATATAGGCCACCTCGCGCAGTGCCCTCACCAATCTTCTTCCCCTTCTTGAGATCCTGAAAGACACAGCCATGAGGAAGAAATGTGACGGAACAATTTAAAGATTTTGTAAGGCGGCTCACAGACATAAGATTAAACGGTAAACGAGGAACATATAAAACAGATGACAAAGTAAGAGAGGAAGTGACAGGGACGGAACCAGAACCAGTAACAATAGTGGTAGAACCATCAGCCAAGGTAACATGAGATGGTCTACCAACTGGCTGTCGATCAAAGAAAATAGATGTACCAGTCATATGATCTGTGGCGCCTGAGTCAATAACCCAAGGAGAGGAAGAAGAGGAGGCAACATAAACAGTAGGAGTACCGGTCTGAGCGAGCGTAGCAGTAGAGGATCCTGTTGCAGCCTGAAATGACATAAAGCGTTGGTACTCCTCAGCTGGAATAGCCACACTATCGGTAGAAGACTGAGTAAACTATCCAGTATCTTGAGAGCTGGCAGCCTGATAAGCCTGGGGAATACCATGAAGATTATAACAGAACTCTACTGTATGATTCGTACCCCAACTGTTACGGCCTAGAAATTTTATTTATCTTGTTAATTATTTTGGCCGTTTTTTAATTGGGAGTTTTATGGTGTGGGTCCTAATTAGCAATTTTCCTTTCTGCACAATGTAGTTACTATGTGCGTTATTATTAGTTTGAGGGCACAGGTATAATTATAAATTACAGTAGTTAGTCTATATTAGTTGGATACGTTAATTATCAAGTCAGCTACAAATTAGGGGTTCTACGTTAGTGGGTAGTTTTAAAGTTACATGTGGAGATATTTTAACGGAGTAGGTTTTTTTTTATTATTTGGAGAGAACTATTGAAAAAGGAAATTTGAGAGAAGAAGTCGAGGGAACTGAGTAGAAGAGCAAAGCACTTTTGGGTTCGGCTGATTGGTGATCGATTGGGTAAGCGTTTCTTTTCCACTTCATTCTTGTTCTTTTCCCATCGTTCGTAGTTCATGGGGTGGGGTAGAGTTGGATCGTTGGAAGGCATCGAACAATGGGTTACTGAGAGATTAATTAAGTTTCATTGTTTTGGTACCAATCGATTTCTGTTAACCAAATTGACTTTTGAAGCGGTGGAGTTTGGGTATGGGATCAAGAGGCGTGGAGTATTGGCCAAGTGTGGGATTGTGGATTTAATAATAACAGTGGCAGAAGGAATAAAATGGTCTCGGGTTTTGATTTAATGTTGTGCGTACGTGAGGTGTATATAGTTTAGGGGTAGACAAACTAATTTTTTAGAAGAGAAACAGGTGGTATCATGGTTTGCTCTTGGAGTTCGTGGATGGATTTTTGGTGGTTACCGGTGGTAGTAATTAGGATTAGGTTAAGTTTATTTTAATAGGAATTGGTATTCTGTATTTACATTAGTGTGTAATTGAATAGTTGGTCATCCCGTGTTTTGTTATTTTGTTTAGGATAGCCACTTTTCGCATACGTTGTTCGATCGCATTAATACTTTCTGGATCCAGGTGAGTGGTTAAGCATGTTACATATTTGCAAACTTCTCCGTATCCCTTAAATTATTGTTTTAGAAAATTAATGATTGAAATTGGGAAGATATATTTGTTTTATTTGGTTCTTGAAATTGGCATGCGGACTGGTGAAACCATTTGTTGATCGAATAATCTTTTGGTGAGAACTTTGTAGATATTGATGGGAACATTTATTTTGGAAGTCCAGGGAAATTAATCCTCTGTGTGCGGGTGACTCAGGCCATTAGGGAAGAGACCGGATTAGGCCAGTGACCCTAATGCTCAACGGTTGTTATTGGTCGGATCGTTCTTAGGGAAAAGTTCCACGGGCTGCCTACTCGTGGTGACTCTATGATTCGATATTGGATCCAATTTTGAGATATTTATTCACTGGCACTTGGTACTATTGATTTTGGTTGTGGTTCCCCATTGTAGTTGGAGATTGGATTGAGAACACGATTAAGACTTATCGGATGAATCATTAATTGGATTAATGGATTATTTTGTCGTTCACCGCATATGCCAAATTTATATTGACATGGTAAATTATTTTGATCCCTATTTCAGAACTTTATTCTAATATACATGCTTTGCCATTCACTGAGCTCGTCAGCTGACGGATTTATTCCAACTTCTTTTTCAGGCAAGTTGGGCAGTTAAGAGGATTCTGGCGGTATCTCGGGATGTTCTATTGTTTGACCTCTTTAGGGTGTCTCATCATATTTTTATTTTATTAATCGTTTCCGCATTTGAAACATTTTGTCAGACATCTCGATTTTTTTATTACTGTTGGATCACTGGATTTTATTTGGTTGATGGGATGTTTGTGCCCCATTCTTTTTGTGGAATTTATTGGTTGGAAATGTTCTGAATAAAAAAAATATGGTTGACTGTTTGGTGGATCTTTACTTGGGAGTTTTTATAAATTTATTTTTAGGCTGCATGTTCTACGAGTTTTGGTCTTGTGGTTCATGGCCGGTCACTTCTCATTTTGGGGT
Source organism: Rhododendron simsii (assembly GCA_014282245.1). Lineage (NCBI taxonomy): Eukaryota > Viridiplantae > Streptophyta > Magnoliopsida > Ericales > Ericaceae > Rhododendron > Rhododendron simsii. The sequence goes on from CM024954.1 coordinate 18,403,841, forward strand.
GTGACACCAACAATGTGTACAAAATTTGGAATCGCGACCGCGACCGCGGCCACCTCCCCCTGATATGCGACCCCCACGATGATCAAAACCAGAGTCACGACCACCAAAGCCACGACCAAAACCACGGCCTCCTGAGTCACGACCGCGACCTCCAAACCCAGAATCACGATTGCCAAAGCCACGACCACTCACCCCATAATCGTGGCCACGACTACTAGACCCAGAATCACGGCCATGACCACGACCATGGCTAACAGAGAAAACAGAGCTGTCAGAAATAGTGGAAGACAAAGCAGAACGGCTAGAAGTCGGTGCAGAAATTGACGATGACTGCCGGAGACGACTGAATACCTCGCTGAGAGGAGGTAAGTCACGATTCCCCAAAATCTGATTACCCACAGGGCCAAAAGTAGATGACGCACCAGATAAAAAACGAGTAACCCTCATGCGCTCACGCTGGCGCCGTATAACCTGAATATCAGCAGAGAGTGGCTCACATATATCCAATTCATTACAAATGTGCCGAAACTTAGCATAATAATCCTCAAAAGAATCATCACCCTGAGATATATTAAAGAAAGACTGATGAAGATCATATGTGCGATGGAGATTGTCGACACCTGAATACAACTCTTTAGCCTGTGTCCACACCTTTCTAGCTGTATCACAAAACATCAACGTACTAGCAACCTATTCTATCATACTATTCCATAATTCTGAACGAATACGGGCATCAACAGGTTTCCAGGCTCCATATGTGGGTGCATCTGCAGTATGGGGCTCACCAGTCAAATAAGAGTCCTCGGACTGACCCATATAATACACCTCAACAGCTTTAGCCCAAAGAACATAATTACCCCCATTTAATGGTGTAGAGGTAATAGAGTGTCTCTCACGAGCCCGAGAGCCACTAAAAAGACTACCAATACCAGTAGAAAGAGAACCAGATGTAGTACTAACAATTGTCGAATTAGTACCAGAACCTGTTTGCTCCCCAGACATTTTTCCAAACACGTAAGAAGCAGATGCACCCAACTAATTATGATCACCAACTAATCAACAACGACCAACGACCAGCAAACAGTTAATAACTACCGATTACCGACCACCAACATTAACCACAAAATCTACAAACGAACTTATGAAACAGCCACAAATTGCCAGCAACCAAAACTTTCATACCGGAACTAGCGAAAAATCGTGAGCACCAACTAAAACAGCAACAACGAAAGCCACTACACAAATAGTAGAGAAAGCAAATACATGCGACAGAAGCTATGAACAGTAAGCAACCTCATAAGTCAAAAATACCACTGGAAATCAACAGGACCCGCAAGAGATTAACAAATTGCAAAAAATCCAAGCAACATCGGACGACCAAATCAGCACTAGACTGCATACCGATGTGTTAAAGGTCGAACAAATATTGGGTGACGAGCAGAATGGAGATTTCGAGTAACGGTAAGGGCTGAATAAGAGCAGTTGATTGTCGGCAGCAACTGGAAAGGTAGGTCAACCACGTGGAGGGCTGTCGAACAAATACCAGTGGGTTTTGAGAGCTGGGTTAGGAATTTCTAGTATGAGGTTAGGATTTCTTTTTCTTTTTTTTTTATGGTTTGGGGGTTCAATTTGGAGTTTTTTTTTTTGTTTATTAGAAAGGATGACGATAAGGGTGGCCGGCAGCGGCAAACGTGGTGGTGACCGGTGGCTACAAGTCAAAAGAGAATTTAGGGTAACAGCTGCTCTGATACCATGTTGTTTAGCGAAAGAGAGAAGAAGTGTTTTGGGGTGTTAAATTAACCCTAACACATAAATAGCTTTATTTATATTATGTCGAGACTCATTACATAACATGACTACCCGATGTGGGACTAAACTATTCTAACATGGTTAAAACCCAATTTTTCCAGAAACTGTACGTGGCCTGTTATTTGAAGAGGATGATGACATCAACAAATGTCATCATCCAGTCAGCATCACATGGCACTCTGTCATCCACCATGTCACCTGCCAAATCACCCGCCATGTCATTAGTCCGTACCCATTTGAGGAGCCACGTAAGCGCCACGTGGCTGCCAGTCAACTAATGGACTGACTCAGCATGCACAGTCAGCGTGCATAGTCAGCAGAATATTCCCTTGGTTGAAAGGAATATTCCAGAATTTGTTTTGCAATTCCTGAGCCGTTCAGACTCTATTTTGCTTGTGAGTAGTCGATTTTGACTATCTCGACGTTTCGAATCCAACCATGTGCTTCATTTCCTGAGATTCAACTCCATGTATGTCTGATTGGTGGATTCTCTTATTTTAAGGATGGTGCATCCTCTATTAGCGGCGGTTTTGGAAGGGGAACCTGTTATGACACTGTTACAAAGCTCGATGGAGGAATTTTAAAAGTCTTGGTGTGAGCAAGACATGTCTTGGTGTGGGCAAGGCATCGGTTTGGCCTCCTAGAGTGTTTTGTGTTCTGTTTGTTGTCGTTGGTTCTGTTTGTTGGATAGCAAATCTGGTTAAACAGTCTATTCATGGTTTTCTGAAGACGAAGATTTTGAATCTGTCTGTTGGTGTTCATCATCTGTTAGCCATTCTGCGGAGTGTATTCTGGGATTCACCTATCAAATCTGGCTTTCTGATCAAGTGCATCTGGTGCGTGTAGATTCTGATGGCATCTAAGGGACTTGGGATAGGTGGAGTCCGTTCCTGTTTCATAATGGAGCCGTTTATGTTTTGTATGGGCCGGACCTGTTGTTCAATCTCATCATTGTCATAAGAGACAATGGTGCGTCTTAAGTGGCATCTATTCTTCCGTTTGCTATTGGAACCTGTCTGAAATGTGGTAATCTTACAACATCGGAAATTTTGTAGAAACAACCCAAGGGTTGAAGGAGAATGGTTTTGAAGGAGGCTGTGTCCCCAGTATTTTGTCTTGGAAATTTTGCAGTGGTTGATAGCAAGATGTACTCACCGGGAATTCGTTTATGGAAGTTAGCTTGAAACTTCAGAAACCTGGCTCTTCTGTTTGTTTGCATCCGACGACCTATATTCTATATCTTTTTAAAGAGCACAGTTCTGTTTCGGATCTATCTTTTTGCAACCTGACTTGTCACGAGAGTTTGGTTTTGGTGGCGATACTATGAGGTTTCGAGCAACGATTTCAGCAGATTTTCAAAGGCTAGCTCAACAACAAAACCCATTGATCCACAGCACGAATGAGGCATAAAATCATCACATAAACACAAAACAAGAGTAAGAAATTCCTACCTCAAAGTCGGAGAGCAAACACGCCAAGAGATTGGGCCATGCAAACCTTTGAACTCAAACTTGAACTACGCCCAAAATACTCCTCTCCGAGCCAAACTGGACGAGCTACGAACACAATGGCACTTGAGAAAGATGGAGAGAGGGTTGGGTTATTTGGGTTTCGAGTTTTGGCTATGATTTTTGGTGGGAGAGCAAGAGAGAGGGAGAGGAGGCCGAGAGAGAGGGAGAGAGGCCGGGAGTGTAGAGAGAGAGAGGACTTGAGATTTTGATTCTCTATGCACTCACACACACACATATATACTAGGATACACACAAATCACACTTGCACTCCCTCCACTAACAATCTTGTCTCAATGACCCCAAGTCAAATAAATTTAAAAAAAAAGGAGACATTTTCCTCATTTCTTTTTTTTTTTTTTTAACTATAAACCTTTAGGTAATTTACGAAATATTCGGGTCTCTACAATGTGACTCCTTTGACTTCTTTCTTTGTGCGAGGAAATTTTCTTGGTTCTCTAAATCTTTAAATTCATTATGACCACGGAATGCAAGTCCTTGTTTTAGTAGAAACCATATATAATCAATCGTTGCATTCAAGCGGATTCGATATTCGATTCGAGCTTGGCTTAATTGGTTGTCAAAAATTGTTTGAATATGCTGCCTTTGGTTTACCATGTCTTGATATTTATCCCAAACTTGATTATGACTACTATTTGGGCCTCCCACATGAACTTGAAGGCTCCTTTTCTTCTTCCAGATAGAGAAGCCCTCACCAACAAAGTCACCACCTGATAGATCTCCAATCGGCAGCTTGAAAAGATAACAACATAGGCAATAAGCAGCTTCTTTTTCTATGCTATACTCCAACCATGTGAGAAATTCATCAAACCAATCCCCAAGAAACCGTCGTCGTACCTTTTGATCCAAATTGTTTTTTGGAAACGTGTGGCCACAAGGCTGACAAGGACCCTTTTACGAATATAGTCTACGAACTTGGTCTTGGAGATTAGAATTGTAAGCCATAATGCGAGGTCATAGTCCAGGATCTGAAGGAAGGTCTGCCAAATTGATTTCCACACGACTAGGACCAGTTGGAATGTCTTCCACGTTAATTTCCACATGAGGAGGACTAGAAGGAATGTCTCCCAATGATTTTCACATGAGGACTAGAAGAAATGTCTCCCACATGGATTTCCACACGAGGAGGACCAGAACGAATGCTAGCTATATTAATTTCAACACGGCTTTTTTTTTTTTTTACGACGGAGAGTTATCTTCTCCTTTCTGAGACTGGGATATTTGTAATGGTACTATTGGTTTGAAGTATCTCTTCATAATGCACAAAAATGTAATAAACATTCAAATTTTCCCTTTTGGCAATCACAATGTATTCATATACACAGTTTATTCAACAGTCAATGCCCAACATAGATTATGATTTTTGAGAATTGAGAACTATAGCCTATAGTCTATGAAATATTATATACGCAGTTTTTTTCCACACTCTGTATTATATACAAGAAAGCTTTCAAGGCTCGAGCTACAACAACTAACATAGTATATTTGATCGATAAAAAGAAAGTTTTTTCTTCTATTGGATGACAAACACAGCCAACAACAAGAGAATCTGAGAATTATTAACATATATGTTGCATATTTGCCTATTTGCATAGGGAACTGATTTTCGCGCTCCAAGATTTACTGCAGGCGCTCCACCACATCACAGTGTAAAAACAAAAAGATGGAGCACCTGCAGTAAATCTTGGAGCGCGAATATCAATTCCCATTTGCATATATTAATTTACCTCAATGTATTCCTTTAGGCTTTACAATGTACATATGTTTATCAGTTTATATCAATCCAATAACATCTACTATTAATGTATTCCTTTTCCTTTACACAGTTACCCACAGCACTTACACTGTACACAAATGACAAACCCCAGGTTTTTTTCCTCGGCAATACACAGCTAGACCACAGTGCCCAAATTACACTGTACAGAGAGAGAGAGACCTTGGTTTACTCACTGATTCGAGTTTCTTCGAGAAATCTCAGCAGATCGAGGGTTAGGGCAAATCGGTTGCTGGTTCGGTTGGTGATTGCCGATTGGTGAGGGAACTGGTGAGGCAAGATACACCGGAGACCGGCAACGGCAAGGCGAGTTATCTGTCATTCGTGACTCGTGAGCGAAAGGGGCGAGCGAGCGGCGCCTGGGTTTTTCCGATTTGGGGGAACAGGAACAGGAACAGGAGAATGGAAGGGTTAGCGTTCTTTACGTCTAAAATAAAATAAAAAATTGTTTAAAAAGGGGTGGGGCATGTGACCCCACGTGCCCAATGGTCAGTCCGCCCCCTAGGTCCCTGAAAGGTTTTCCCGAAAATGTGTCCGAAAAGAGAAATCAATGGTTCAAATTCACTTGGATGTTTGGATCCTACCTCTCAAAGTGAATCTCACTCATTAATTTCACTTTCTGGGACATTTTCAGGAAAAAATAATAATTGGGGACCATAGAATTATTGTTTCCAATACCAAACATATGGGGTCAGTGTCACCAAAATGTCTACGCCCGCCCCTCTCTTTTACCGCTCCTCCCACTGCACTCAAGTGTTTTGGACGGTGAGAGTTTTGTTTAAAATCCATACCATTAATTGACAAGACAGACGGTAAAATTGAGAGAGCGGTAAATCGTGTGGTGCGGGGAGACGGACTGCAGTGTCACTTTCAGTGTCTGAAATGAAACAATCCTCACGGTGTATTAAACAACCCTGTGGTTTTGATATCCCTTCCCTGTAGCCCAAGGCTGACTCTGAAAATTTCTCTAATTTTTTTGCAGCTGATCAAGAACAACATCATGGCTGTACATAAATATAAAATCTATGAACATACTTGTGCGCTGTATGACAATTTTTTAGTAATGGGTGTTTCAATCTGGCTTCTCTTTCTTTCCCCTGCATACTCATGACCCTTCCCCTCGCCTCTGCTCAACCATGTCCCTACCCAGCCAATTTCACTGCGAACAGCACGTACGGCCAAAACCGGAACTGAATCCTCTCCTCCCTTGCCTCCAACATCACCTTCACAACACAAGACTCCGACACCATCTACGCTCTCGCACTCTGCAGAGGCAACCTTTCCAACCAAAGTTGTTACGACTGTGTTGATACCGCGAGCCAGTCTAGAATCACGAATTGTCCTAATAAAATGGAGGCATTCGATTTCGGAGCCTCCTCTCACTGTATCGTCCGGTGCTCTAACCAGTCATTTTTCAGCACCATGGCCAATTGGCCGGCTAGATTGGTGTGGATTGCGATTAACATAACCACCAATGTCGATGAATTTGATCAGGCCTTGAGTAGTTTGGTATATAGCCTTGTGAATAGGGTCACTACTGGTTCTTCTGTAGGCAAGTTTGCAACTGGTGAAATTGCGTATACAGCGTTTGAGAACATATATGGTCTTGTGCAGTGTGTCCCTGGCCTTTCATCGGCTGATTGTAGCAGTTGTATTTCAGACGCGATATATTATTATCGCAATGAGGATTGTTGTTTTAGAAAGAGAGCAGTAAATGTCATTACACCGAGTTGTATTTTCCAGTATGAAGGAGAATATATATATACACTATCATATGCCTATAGGGCATACGTTAACAAAACCCTTCTTTTAATAGGTAAGTTAGATGTTTCAGAATGGGCTTACACATTTGAACATAGGTTTTCCTCTTACCTAGCTTAAAGATGCATGTATTCCCACAAGAAGAGCTGGACTAGTGATCAAGATAACTCAATGGTTTCTATTTCTTCATGAAATGAAAAGAAAATACCCAATTCTGACGTGCATAGCGTGCTCTAACGCTTGGAATTTTCCGTTCGGTGCGGGTATGAATTCAAAAGTTATTAGATTTTGTCATGGAACGGGCTTTTGGACATCATTCTCTGTATCGTGTTTGACTGGGGTATCCAAATTGAGTCTCGGAAGGTTTCTACTTCTTGGTTTCTTTCTTTTGAAAATCCCGAGTGTTAACTTCTTGTTATGTTGTTACTTGCTAGGAATCTATGATTACGGTTTTGACTCCTTGATATCTCAGTGACGCCCCATGTTGTGTTGTAGTCTACAAAACAATAGAACTTTCATATGACTCCATTTGAAAAAACTCAACACTCGGGAGTTTCATAATTCTCAAATCAAAAGACAAGGGTAAAAAAGTAGTTTCATAGGACTTTGGCCCCGTTTGATAACAGTGATAGATGGGTGGAATTCGTAAGGAGGTGAGATTATGATTGAGAATTAGAATGAGATGAGATTAGGAATGGGAAGGAATTAGGAATGAGTATATATGTTTGTTTGGGATGAGATTATATATATGATGCATAAGATTATTAATATAATGTTTGTTTCTATGGGATAGGATTGGATTGATAGTATAAATTTTCATTTTTACCCTTATGCAAAATTGAAGGATAACAATCCTATGAGATTCCTAGAGCAAAAAAATAATTATGATCTTTTAGGATAAAATGATCAAAAAAATAAAATCTTCTTACCTTTGAAACAAATTGAAAATTAGAACACTTAATTTCTTAACCATATTTTTAGTATATAAACTATCTAAAAAAATTAAATGCTCCAATTTTCAATCCATTTGAACCAGTGTAACGATTTTATTTTACAGATCATTTTATCCTAAATGGTCATAATTATTTTTTGACTCTAAGGCTCTCATGTACGAGCCCTAAGATAGCCATAGAACCAAATGAGGGCAATTTGGTCAACGTAATTTAGGCTCCGTTCCGGTTTTTAAAAAAAGGAACTTTTAGAAAAGGAAGGTAATTTCAAACTCAAAAATCATGTGTTTACGCAAATAATTTTTCTACTAATATGGATCTTGTTTGATAGATCGCATTGAGATCTTTTAAACGGTTCAAAAAAATTAAAACAAAATATTTTTTTCATTATATTTGAGCTTTAAATTATCTTCTTTTTGAAAAAGAAGATTTAAAAAGAAAGCGGAACGGCATCTTAGTCGCTTGGGACAAGGATTATGAATACGATGTCCGAACTTGTTTTGAGTTAACAAACAAGGGATTAGGAATCCCTTAGGATTGACAATCCAATCCCAAAGCTTAACAGGTTTAATTAACGGGGCCTTTATTCTTTGGATGTTCAAAATGCACAGCCAATTTGGAACATTTAAATGTCCAAAAGTCCACAAACAATATGGGACGGAGGGAGTAGGCCCCGTTCCGCTTTCTTTTTAAACCTTCTTTTTAAAAAATACGGGTAGTTTCAAACTCAAATATAACAAAAATGAAAAATAATTTTTTGATTTTATTTTGCACCATTTAAAAGATCTCAATGAGATCTATCAAACAAGATCCATATTGGTAAAAAAAAATTATTTGCATAAACACATAATTTTTGAGTTTAAAATTATCTTCTTCTTCAAAAAATATCTTTTGGAGGAAACTGAAACCCCCCCTAATACCTACATAACTTGAGCTCTACTGGGAACAGTCTGAGAGAGGAGAAACGCTTGGAATTGATGGATTCAAATTTTGGGAGATTCTTGTTTAGAAGTAATGATGAAGTACCTTTTGGCTTTCTTCAAACGTCATTACTTTTTCCACAAAGAAGGGCTTTTTTTTTTCCCCAAAATCTTCTCTAGGTGCATGCAAATGCCAAGGGTGACTTGGTCAAGATGACCTTTATTCGAGTAAGTTCATCTGTGGTTGGTAATAAAACAGGCCAACTTTTGGTGGACCTGAAAAAACATGGAAATGCAGAAACTTTCCACCCTGTTGGGTTTCTCTTGTTTTTCTGCACCACTCCAACTCTCCAATCTCTATCTAACTTGTTTGGCTTAAAGAAAGTCTTTTACGGAGCGACTTCACGCGGGAAAAGGAAAAGTTGAAGTCAAAGTCTCTCAAGTAGGAGAAATTTTTGGGTACGAGAAGGGTATTGCTAGGTGGTGCCCGGTGTTCCATCCGACTTTTGAATGGCTCAAATTTGAGGGAGGTGTTTTGGATATTTTGCACTTAAAATTTAATTACCCCCTCAAATTTGAGCCGTTCAATACCCTTCCCATACCTAAAAATTTCTCCTCAAGTAGTTATGTCGAAAGTAGTTGCCACAATTGCTCAGAAGCTTATTCTAACTTTTTTATTCCCGCGTAAAAAAAATTACTAGTTCGGATTCGCTTCGATGTTTGGGTTCTACCCCTCAAAGTGAATCTCAATTATTAATTTCACTTTTGGGAACATTTTCACAAAAAAAAAAATATTCGGAGACCACAGAATTACTGTTTCCGAGCCCAAACAAACAGGATTAGTGTCATGAAAATATCTACGCCGGCCCCTCTCTTTCACCGCTCCTCTCACTGCACTCAATCTCACCGTCCAAAATACTTTTTGGATGACCAGGATTTTGACCATTGATTGTCGAGAGAGACGGTGAGATTGAGAGAGCGGTGAAACCGTGTGGTGGGGTAGACAGACTGTAGTGTGTGACTTTCAGTGTCCGAAATGAAACCAATCCTCACGGTGTATTAATCAACCAACCCTGTGGTTTTAATATCTCTTCCCTGTGGCTCAGACCAGCGCTGACTCTGAAAATTTCTCTTATCCTTTTGCAGCTGATCATGAACAACATCATGGCTGTTCATAAATATAAAATCTATGAACATACTTGTGCGCTGTATGACAATTTTATAGTAATGGGTGTTTCAATCTTGTTTCTCCTCCTTTCCTGCATACTCATAACCCTTCCCCTTGCCACTGCTCAACCATGTCCCTACCCAGCCAATTTTACTACAAACAGCACGTACGGCCAAAACCGAAACCGAATCCTCTCCTCCCTCGCCTCCAACGCCACCTCCAACGGCGGATTCTACACCACCACCTTCACAACACAAGACTCTGACACCATCTACGCTCTCGCACTCTGCAGAGGCGACCTTTCCAACCAAGATTGTTACGACTGTGTTGATACCGCGAGCCAGTCTATAATCACGAATTGTCCTAATAAAATGGAGGCATTCGATTTCGGAGCCTCCTCTCACTGTATCGTCCGGTGCTCTAACCAGTCATTTTTCGGCACCATGGCCAATTGGCCGGCTAGATTGGTGTGGGTTGCGATTAACATAACCACCAATGTCGATGAATTTGATCGGGCCTTGAGTAGTTTGGTATATAGCCTTGGGAATAGGGTCACTACTGGTTCTTCTGTAGGCAAGTTTGCAACTGGTGAAATTGCGTATACAGCGTTTGAGAAAATATATGGTCTTGTGCAGTGTGTCCCTGGCCTTTCATCGGCTGATTGTAGCAGTTGCATTTCAGACGCGATATATTATTATAACAATGAGGATTGTTGTTTTAGAAAGAGAGCAGTAAATGTCATTACACCGAGTTGTATTTTCCAGTATGATTTGTCCAAATTTTATGAGTCTTCTGCTGGTGCTGCACCACCCCCACCCCCACCGCCGGCGGTTACTTTTTCTCCTCCTCCGCCATCGACCAATGTTACAACAAAAGGAGGTATATTCATCGTCTCCTTGAAGTTTTAATAATTCCAGCAGAAATCCCATTAGTACTTGAACAGGGCAAAGTTTTGGGTAATTTTTGTGCTCTTTTAGCGGCCTCGGGGCAAACGACAGATGACGTTTCCCATGAGTTTGGCCTAAATTAATTTTCTTGAAGACTGGGTATTATCGATTTTTTTAACACAGGTTTAGCTTTTCATCAAAATTTTCGGGACTAATCATTCATGCGAGCTTAGGAATTGAACTAGTGCTGTGCTATGCAGTTCATTCTTTGGTTTATTTTGTATTCATAGACTTGCTATGTGAGTATAGAAATAGAATGCTATGCAGAAACGAAAAGCCATCACACAAACAAGAGGATACCCGGTCTACATGGTTCGTTTGCGAGGAAGAACGGCCTACATGGTTCCCTGGCATTCGAGGAAGAACGGCCTACATGGTTCCCTGGCATTCGAGGAAGAACGGTCTACATCGTTCCCTAGCTCTAGTGGAAGAACGGTCCATTATAAGCATTAAGGATTGCAATGCCTAACTCTCTCTCTCTCTCTCTCTCCTGATTATATATGCCTACCCAAAATATGCCTCCAAAAATACTAGAAGCCTAGCCAAAATACATTATATATGCCTCCAAATTCTCCACTAAGCCCTCTCATTTTGTCAGAGGCCCTCTTCAGTAACTTTGAGGTTAACGAAAAATAAAGGACACCTCACGACTCCCGTCATGCATTAGAATCGCTATATTTCTTATCATCTTTGGAATATGTTACATATATAGTCTTGGATTTTAGCATGTGTTCTACACATTCAGCTATCAATCAGAAAGAGCGGAGTCTGTGGTACTTAAACTCTACTGAGATTGATAAATGTATCCGATAGAGTTGCAAGCTAAGAGACCTTTCATTTGATTGCTTTGATTTCAATTAGTGAAAGATCGACTATGCCTCTATTGGAATTACTTTGCATTCATGAGATACTTATCAGCAAATATATTAGTTCTTTCCCCGGTTGATATGAACGAAAATACAAAAATGGAAATAAAGACTGAAATACATACACGTATATATCAGCCGTTGGTATTTTTAAGTTGTTTGTTTCCTGTTTGGTGCAGAGGATAAGAGTAGGACAATTCAGACTACTATTTTGATTGTAGTTCCAGTGAGCATCTTATTATTACTCACTGTCACTGCTCTTGCCTGTGGCTTTTTCCGATTAAGGAAGAGAGTGGATGTCAAAAGTAAGTTTATTTATGCTTTGATAATCTCAACTATTTACGAGGTTCAACATTAACACAGGGTTCGTGATTGCACAGTGACGGTGGATTGTAGTTGCCTCTGCAACTTTGCTTGGATAAGAGCGGCAGGACAATTGTTTAGGGCTTCCAGTCAGCATGGCGTGCACAATGCTGGTAAATATTTGAAACTAGAAGAGTTGATAATATTGTTTTTATGGTTGCTAAAGTAGCAAATATTAATGTGCAAATAGAATTCCTATAAAGAGGGATCGATTTCTACAGCAAATTCTGGTAGTATTCAAATTTAAAATATTCTGCACTTGAAAGTACACGTGCACCTTTAATTTCTCTATTCAACATGTTTACTTCTGTCAAGGTGAAGATGCAACACAATCTGAAAGTGCGGATTCCTTGAAATTTGACTTTGCCACAGTAAGAGCTGCCACAAATGATTTTTCCAACGCTAACATGCTTGGACGCGGTGGATTTGGTTCCGTGTACAAGGTAACAAAGCACGTGGCTATCTATTGTGTTCCAAGTGGAATGTTGTTTAGCTCAAAGTTGGGGAAATGTACCTTGAATGTTTTAAATCTTGATGATTGATCTACATTCAATAGGGCAAGCTCCCGAATGGACAAGAAATTGCTGTTAAAAGACTTGATGGTTGTTCTGGACAAGGTGAAGGGGAATTCAAGAATGAAATTGTGTTAATGGCCAGGCTCCAACACAGAAATCTTGTTAGGCTCCTTGGCTTTTGCTTCAAAGGAAAAGAAAGGCTCCTTATCTATGAGTTTGTGCCCAATGCAAGCCTTGATCGCTTCATTTTTGGTACGTCTCAGTCTCCCATTCAGTTTGTTAGATGCACTACATGTGGGATTTTGATCATCACCAAAAAGCTAGAATATTTTTTCTTCATAAATATGTCCAGAATAATGTGCTATCAACAGTAAATGTGTTAATAAATTACCCCATCGAACTTGCTTTGGTCAAAGGATAACTTCAACTCTTTTTCTGCTACATAGCACTTATGCAATATTAGCCTAGCATCTGTGACAGAATTGGCCATACTGATTCTTATTATTTGAATCAATATGTAGATCCAATCAAGCGGCTGCTATTAAATTGGGACATGCGTTACAAAATCATAGTAGGAATCGCTCGTGGACTTGTTTATCTTCACCAGGATTCTCAACTAAGGATCATTCACCATGATCTAAAAGCGGGTAATGTTTTGTTAGATGGGGAGATGAACCCCAAAATTGCCGATTTTGGCATGGCAAGGCTGTTTGTTGTTGATCAAAGTAAAGGAGTCACCAAAAGAATTGCGGGCACCATGTAAGTATACTGTCTCACTTTCTGCAAAATGAGAGGCAGGAGTTTAAAGAGGTTTTTTAGTACCAAAAAATTTATTGGTCAGTTGGTGATTTCATGCAGTGGCTACATGCCTCCTGAGTACGCAAAATTGGGGCGATTCTCTGTGAAGACTGATGTCTTCAGTTTTGGTGTTCTGATCCTTGAGATAGTGAGTGGTAAGAAGTACAGCAGCTATGGTGGCCCAGAGCATGTGGAACATCTTATAAGCTATGTAAGAGTGCAGTACTTTCTAACACGTTCTTTCTCTCTATGTGCATCAGTGTATTATTTGATCCAAACATGGCATGATATGTATATTGCAGAAAATTTTGTACAAACAGAAAAAAAGAATCTGCAGAAAGTTCACACGATACAACATCGCTTAGGCGTGGACATCTTGTTTCAAACTTAATTATTCAAAAGGATAGTTTTTCAGAAAGTTCAACATTTCTTTCGATATGGAAATCGGACATCACATAAGAAAGAATCTGGAAGAAAAGGAATTTTCTGGATGAGATAGTTCAGTGAATTTCCTCTATTTGGTGCTGCAGGCATGGAAGAAATGGAGACAAGGCAAAGCTTCGAGATTGATCGACGAAACCCTAGTGGGCGGTTCGGAAAGTGAGAAGATGAGGTGCATTCACATTGGCTTATTATGTGTGCAAGAAAATGTGGCCAAGAGACCTACAATGGCCGCAGTTGTTTTATTGTTGAATGACTTCAGCATGAGTCTTCCTTCACCCTCAAAACCTGGATTCTTTGTGGGAAGTAGCACGGAACCAGACACGGCCACACGAAACCGATTTCCTCCGGTTACTAGTTCACACCATTCCCAAGAGCAATCTGTGAACGTATCTGTGAATGAGGCTTCAATTACAGACCCGTATCCTCGATAGCATCCAGGGGACCTCTCAGTTTACTTGTAAATTTTTTACTGCTCATAGCAATGCGGCCAACGCCCGTAGGAGCTACAAGATTGTTGCCTGAAAGTGGTTCTCAGCCCTTCGAGAGACCACGTACGAGAAAAGTTTTGGTTTTTTGGAATTTCAAAAAACTACTTTTGACTGTTAAATGTACCCAATTCTGAACCATACATCGTGTTCTCAAATCTTGGAATGTTTCTGTTTGGTGCAGGTAGGAATTCAAAGTTTATAGATTTGTTATGGAAAGGGCTTTTGGACATCGTTCTCTGTCTTATGTTGGATTGGTATCCAAGTAGAGTCTCAGAAGGTTTCTATTTCTTGTTTTAGTGTATGTTGTTGCTTGCTAGGAATTTATGATTGTGGTTCTGATTTCTAGATATCTCTGTGAAGTCCCATGTCTTGTGCTTGTATAGTCTACAAAACAATAGAACCTTCATTTTTTATGGTCCTTCTTCAATGAATCGTCTTCGCCAAATCTTATTAAAACACCCTTTCAAAAATGTTTAACACTCGGGATTTTCATAATTCTTACGTGATCCTAACAAGATTAGGAGCTATTCCCCTGTTGGACAAAGGATCCATTAATGAAGAAAAGTGTAGGGAGGTATTCCCGCACAGGCATGATTAGTCGCCGAACACGTGATGTATTAGGGACACGTGACTGTAATGATAAGTTCATCGCCGGGCAGTGCGATGAGAAGCAGTGTGGACCAGTGACACGCAAAGGCATTGGTCCAGGTTGTCTGTTCGGCTGCTAAGGTCAAAAGACATGTGAAGTCATTTGACCAGATATAATAGCATGGACCAGTTGCATGTGAGGTTATTGATCCAAGAGGGTTGTTCGGCTACGAGGAAGCCGAACAGTGGAACAATTGCCCTAAGTCGTGACATGGCAAGGATACTCTAGAATGATAATATTCCATAAAAGGATAAGATCCCGAGTGTATAGGATCGAACCTAGAAACCCAACGTGATTGGGGTGTTCGGATAATTATGGGAAAGAATCCCAAAAGGACTGAGAGTCCTATAAAGATTAAGATACTATACAGATAAGGGAACGAGAGTCCATAAGATATTAGGTTTCCTGTACGAGGCAGGAATCCTAGGGCAACTGGGATGCTTGGGCAGCAAGCATCCGTGAATCTATAAATACGAGGTAAACCTGGAGGTAAAACGTACGCAATATTAGGCATTTGCATTATTTTCCTATTGATAATTAGGGTTCATTAGCCAGTACGTGATACTAACTTAAGCATCGGAGGGCCTTTGCCACGAGAGGCAAAGGTGCACTCACCCCTTGTCTGTTTCGCAGATTAGGGTTCCGACGAAGAACTAGGGTTCCGGTGTAGAGGCACGTGAGGCCGTTCGCAGCTTGGTACGTTCAGAACACCAATTGTTTTCACCCCCCTACAAAAAGTTCCCTGTAATTTAGTTCAAGAGTGCAAAAACCGTACTAATTACTCCGTATTACCTACTCCCTCTGTCCCAATTTGTTTGTCCAATTTGGGGAATCTGCCTACTGATCGAGAAGACATAATCAATACACCACCTTGAAAGCTTGAACTTTACAAAAATGTCCTTCAATTCAAATCCCACTCGTCACTTCAAATCAAAAGATAAGGGTAAAAGTTCAGGCCAACTTTTGGTGCTTTTGCGGTGAACCTGACCAAATGGGAATGCAGAAACTTTCCACCCTGTTGGTTTCTCTTGTTTGTCTGGACCACTCACATCTCTATCTGACAACTTGTTTGGTTTAAGAAAGTCTTTTAAGTAGTTATTATTATTATTATTATTATTGTCAAAGTCTTTGCCAGTACTATTCGGTTACCTACTCTTTTAATCCCGCGTAATAGCTTCAGTACAAGGAAAATTTCCCAAGGCACTAGTCAAAATAACTAGGTTGTGTGTGGATTATTAGTATATGGAGGGAATTCGTGTCGGAAATAAAGGAAAAGTTGACGTGAAAAGTACCGGAGTATCAAGTTCTTTTTATTAGTTTTTCACTTGTTCAGTTAGCAGAAAATTTGTGGAGGACCTATATATTTTAACTCTTTCACTGGGATTAGTTTTTCATTCAAAATACATAAGTAATCAAATTTGAAAACTAGTTACTCACCCGAGAAAATTATTATACCGTTTCTTTCTTTTACTTCACCTCACTATACTTTTCTTTCGATTCATTTTTCTGCACGAAACATTGACAAGTGAATGGAGTCCAACTGTCACTTCTATTTTCGTTGCATTTGGCCCAGAGCTGACTTTGAAAGTCCTCTAATACTTTTACATGCTGATCATGAGAACAGTAAGGCTGAAGAGAGGGGAAAAAAAAGAGCCTTGAAAAGCCATACTTTTGTGCCAAGAAATCAATTAGTAATGGGTGCTTCAGATTTGATTTTTCTCATTTCTTGTATTCTCCTAAACCTTCGCCTAAATTGTTGGGAATCCGGTCTTCAAGATGATGAAAGTAACAGGATCATCTCTTCAAAATTGGAATGGTAGAAGCATTCGAGTCACGTTGGAGAACGCTTTCCTAAAGACAGTATTTGCCCCCACCATAAGGTGTGCACCGGGTTACAGCAAATCCGCCTTCAAGATAAATCGAATCCGAACTCTAGGTTCTTTCTGTTTGCGTTTGCACAAACGAAGACAGACAGAATATCCGCTAAGCAAGTGTAAAACCAAGAACTGATACTCTATTCCTATTTCTAGGAGGAGAATGTGTAGAGAGAAAGAAAGCAATTCTGTATGGAATTTTTGGTCCTTTGAGTGACTTTACAAATGGCCTATTTATAGACTTATAAACACCATTGCAGAAAGGTTGTGTCTCTTGTAAACAATCATAAGAAATGGTCATGTCTATTGAAGACAATTAATGGAAAGAACATGCCTATTAGTAGGCACCCTTCAAACAAACAGTTAGGAAGGGTCATGCCTCTTGGAAGCACCCCATGATTTACATCCCTTCCTAACAGTCACATCTTCCCAAACGAACACACCCCAATTTAATGGGTGCTACAACCATTTACATAAAGTCACAACTCATATGAAAAGTTGTAACAACCTTTCACAAAAATCTCACTCGGTACCTTTCCAAACATTCCAAACTAAAATCCAATTTATTTTGAAAAACTCCAACAATCCCCCACCATTTTCGAAATAAGGAAAAAGAGTTTTTGGTTCTTCCAGAAGGCTTGTGCATACATGAATAGTGTCTCACGACTTCAACCATCCACTTAGTGAACCATGTCAAAGCTAGTCAGGGCAGCATAGTAGACGTATCTTTGAACTAGTTGTCCTATAGTGACCAACCGGACATGTCTCACACACAATCCTCCAAATAATGCAAATATCCCAATCGGTTGACCCGTGAACTGGCCTTGGGTCTTTATCTTGATTTCATGAGCGCTTTAAGGTCTAGCCCCCTTGACCTATAGGAAGCGGCACCACTTCCACACTTACATAGGTAGATTCTTACCGGTGCCCTTGTAACAACAGCACCTAAAATCTATTAAGAGCTAAGTAGCTCATCCTCCTTTGTTTACACATTACAAGTACCAAGCACTCTACCTTGGGATGAATAAAATAACATTTTGAGTGCTTACAATCACGACATGTGGTGTAGTTTCTCATTGAACTCAAGAGATTGAGAGTATCAACCGGTTGAGTTGAGTTTCCACCAAGAGTGATCAAATTAAGTGGGCAAAAGTCTCATCCCCTTTGATGTCTTCCACATCAAATCTCTTGCAAGAATAAATAAACCCATTGCTGTGAAAGCAATATTATCCATAGCTATATATCATCATAGTTTATGACGTGATTCACTTGTCCGGACTATCACCACAGCCATAACTATCAACTCTCTCATAAGTGATTTATTGAGAAATTTATCCATGACAAAATACCATGTCACCTAATCTCAATATAAAAACCTCACTTTAATTTAAGAGAGAGAACCCCCACACAAAATAGATTTACTATTTATCTATGGTTTCCATGCTTAAATTATATCAGGCGCCTTTGTATCCATCATAACTGACGAATACCAATTACAAGCATATAAACCAACTCCACCAAATAAACTAATTTGGATTTAATTAACTTGTGGGCCATAGTTGACTGGAACAACTATGTAATCAAGATAATAGGAATTCGTCATTCCACATCTTTATTTACTCTCCAATATACATAGGAGAACATGTGACCTAAAGGCCACATTAACAACATTCCTTCCAATGAAAACCACGTTTCATACTTCTTGGAATAATCATGACTCTTCATTTTAATCCAAACACCACATCCCTTGGTTGTTCTCCAATGGTCACACCATCCGTTTTTATTTTACATAACAACAAACCCATTCTTTTAACGAATTTCCTTATCCATCATTTTGTTTACTTTATGCAAAGAGCATGCATATTACAAACTTATGATGGTATGTTCAATTTGGAAATGGCATCCAAATCAAAGATATGAAAACTACATATCTAGCATTTGCATAAAGCAAAACATTCGAGATAATTTAAATAGCCACCGATTCGGTTAATCACCGACCACGTGTTCACCAGTACTATAACCTTGTACTTTCCCAACACGATTATATGGTTTTTGATCAAAGCTGTCAAACATTACTCATTGAGAGCCACATAACACATTTCCGTGTTATCAAAACACCATCATGACATAATTACATTGTCAGGTATCACATACGACAGATCACATAAACCTTGGCTATAAAAATTGATTTCTGACACTAAATATGGCAAAAGATTTCCATCAATCAAATCTCTTTTTTAAAAGAAACATTTTATAAACATGACCGTTCATAAAACAAAAGTGTCAAGAAAATCCATTTAGGAGAGAGATGCTCTACATATAGAGAATAATAATAAAACAACACACTTGTACCGAAACAGCACCAAAGTGAAAAGTTTCATTGACCCGTTGGCTACCAATAACAAGCAGTTACATCCGAATAGTTGCCACTATTCAACTCCAACTGTCAATATTTTATGCTTCCAAGACCACAAAATAAACAGTGTAACTTAACACTAATACCTTGTTTTCTCGTATTATTATTCTCTCCATTTGGTACATGCAATGCAACACAATTCAAATTCCCTTAGATTATAAGAAGCCGTGTAAATTCACGTATCTCTCTACTGTCTCCATCTCCTTGGAACAAACTCCAATAATTGAGTCTTACCATAGGGAACCAAACTATGAAATAAGTTCTCCTTACCAACCAATAAAGTACATTTAAATGTAATAAGGCATTACTGGAGAAGGATGAAAACAAGGAAATCTATTATATCACATGCATATTACATGCCGAGTAATAATGGTAAATTAATTACCGTGATAATAATCATCTACTAATTATTTCCAGCCATACCCAGAGTCAAATGATATATACAACTCCATAATCATGAACTCAAAATATGCATACACCAAATAAAGAATCGTAATTGCCAACTTGACATCCTCTATTTAAGCACAAGAGAACACAACATACATCTCATAAAATAAAAGAACTGTAGATAAAACCTTCTTAGCATGTGGACATGCACATAAATCAAAATCAATATGATAACACATATTATAACAACCTAATCAACTGAAAATTTGATCTTCTTTAAAGATCCAGGACAAGGAACGCTCTTACGCGTTGTGCGAATAATTATTGGCCCTTTGTGACGAAAAACATCATGACGTTTCTTTCGCGCCATTTCCATCGTCAGCAATTGACGCAAAGGAGTCGAAGTATAAACACTCTCGCTCACTCCTTCAAATGCCGGCGGAGGGGACAATTTACGGTTCATACCGTTAGACGAATCTCCCATTGCTGCGGTAGACTCATCGGAATCCTCCATATTTTCCAATGGAGCCATCTCATTTGAACTATGAAAATCATCATACGCGGATGAATCCTTTCTAATTTCCTGAGACCCATGTTCCGATATTTCCTTAACCGGATTAGCCGCAACGTTTTGGACTGAACGTTCTACCACAAAAGAGTCCTCTTCATCAGAAGAGATATCAATCATCACCGGTTGACTCTCATCCAAGAGGCCTCGCCTTGCGAAGACCTCTTTCCATTCTTTAAACCAAAGAAAATCCTCAGGACCTAGAGGTGTTGAAGAGTCTCCCATAACAATGTTAAACGATGGAAGAAAAGGAGCCGAAAGGCGTATGATGTTCAAGGAAATTTCGGAAGACATTTTTGAGCAAAAACACAAGCCGCTCAAAAAGATTTGTCAAATTGCTTTCGGAAGAATACTCTCGGAAACACAAAATAATTTGTATGTGCTCTGCTCAATTGTGAATGAGAGAATACTCTATATATAAATAGGGAAAATCCGAAAAGATGCCAAGACCGTTGTGCAAACAGAAAACCTCTGTTAAAGAACGCAACGGACTACCTCCAAGCGATGCACACTTCAAAAAATAGTTAAATAACGGTCGAAGCCACCGTTTCACATGAATCGGTTAATCATGTACTAATTAAGCATTCCAAAGAATAATAGGAACGACATATAGATAGCCACAAATTATATAGACGTACTGAGTTCATAAGTGGACAAATATTCAAACTCAAAAATATACTCAAAATTTAAAGTCACCACACTTTATCCTCTCGACACACATGCATCCATGTGTACTGCAGCCAACGTATTAAAAACAATAGAGAACTTGATCATTACTACCCCATAGACTTGCTTCTAAATGATTTTAAACCATTTGCGAAACACAAACTCGAATTTGTTATAACTTAAGCACTAGATTATGAATATTGCATTAAACAAATTCAATCCAATGCCGTAACCGTCCACACCCATTCGTTTCACCCGAACAAGTACATGGACCAGCACCATCGTGGATTGTCCAATCACGATCGTTGGCAGCAATTGGGTCATTCTAACCGGCACATCATTTTGAGAGCATCAAAAGAACACATGTGACTTACCCGTCACATATACGCCCCACGACTTCCATGTTAGTGATACGTCACTACCAAGTCTCCAGGTTATTGAATGAGCCAAAACCACAAAGTCTAATTGCCTTGTTTCAATACATGCCCACACAAATGTGTATATATGAGTTTGCATTTTAAAACTATATTCTGTAGAAAAAATTGAAAGGCGTACCTTTCACCTTGAGGCTATATATGATGAGAGGCAACTTACTCAAAACCACAGCACCATAAATTGATTAGATTACCCTTTCTTTGAAGTCTCCAATCACATCTATCCATCTCCGTCCTAAGGGTCCATAACGTAATCGATCCACTTTCATCTTCGGAACTACTGTCTTTAGATTGTTGGGAATCCGGTCTTCAAGATGATGAAAGTAACAGGATCATCTCTTCAAAATTGGAATGGTAGAAGCATTCGAGTCACGTTGGAGAACGCTTTCCTAAAGACAGTATTTGCCCCCACCATAAGGTGTGCACCGGGTTACAGCAAATCCGTCTTCAAGATAAATCGAATCCGAACTCTAGGTTCTTTCTGTTTGCGTTTGCACAAACGAAAACAGACAGAATATCCGCTAAGCAAGTGTAAAACCAAGAACTGATACTCTATTCCTATTTCTAGGAGGAGAATGTGTAGAGAGAAAGAAAGCAATTCTGTATGGAATTTTTGGTCCTTTGAGTGACTTTACAAATGGCCTATTTATAGACTTATAAACACCCTTGCAGAAAGGTTGTGTCTCTTGTAAACAATCATAAGAAATGGTCATGTCTATTGAAGACAATTAATGGAAAGAACATGCCTATTAGTAGGCACCCTTCAAACAAACAGTTAGGAAGGGTCATGCCTCTTGGAAGCACCCCATGATTTACATCCCTTCCTAACAGTCACATCTTCCCAAACGAACACACCCCAATTTAATGGGTGCTACAACCATTTACATAAAGTCACAACTCATATGAAAAGTTGTAACAACCTTTCACAAAAATCTCACTCGGTACCTTTCCAAACATTCCAAACTAAAATCCAATTTATTTTGAAAAACTCTAACAAACACTGCTCAAATCTGTTCCAACTCGGGCAATTTCACTTCCAACAGCACATACGGCAAAAACCGCAACCAAATTCTCTCTTCCCTCCCTTCCAATGTCACCACCAACGATGGATTTTTCACGGCCAGCCTCACCCAAGACTCCGAAACTGTCTACGTGCTTGCTCTCTGCAGAGGCGACGTTTCGAATGATTCTTGTTTCGACTGTGTCAATTACACTAGCCGGGCTATACTGATGAATTGTCCTAACCAAAAAGAAGCCACGAATTATGGAGACTACGCTTCTAAATGCATTGTCCGGTGCTCTAACGTGTCGTTTTTCGATATCATGGAAACGCAACCACCGAGATACATATATATTACAAGTGACATCACGTACTCTGTCGACGAATTCGACCAGGCCTTAAATAGTTTGGTTGAAAGCCTTATAACCAGGAGTGCAATGGGTTCTTCTACAATCAAGTTTGCTACAGGTGAAGGTAAATTTGGAGGGTACCTGAAGATATATGGTCTTATGCAGTGTATTCCTGGAATTGCTTCGGTTGATTGTAGCAGATGCCTAAGGGGAGCGGTGGACGAGTATCGGAGTTGTTGTTTTAGAAAGAGAGGAGCAAATGTTCTGAGACCAAGCTGTATGTTTCTGTATGATTTGATTCCCTTTTTCGAATCTTCAGCTGGTGCTGCACCGCCACCTCCACCCCCTTCGCTGCTACTAACTTTTGCTCCTTCGCCATCCACCAATGTGACAACGAAGGAAGGTATTTTCAGCTTCCTTAAAGTTTTAGTAATCCTGGCAGAAATATACTACAAGTAAAAGTGGCTTTCCTCATTAGACGATAAATCAAGTAAAGTTGAGTCGTTTGTAATTAAACTAGTGTGAGTCGATGAATTTATCCCGTTGAGTTACAGGCTAAGAATTCCTTAACTTGATTTCAACTATTGATAGATCTATAGCATAGGTTATTTGACTACGATACCATGTTAATTTGTAACCTTAATGTCAGATATTTATAAGCAATAATATTGATTCTTCGTTTGGTTGATCTGACACAAAATACAAAATGAAAATAACAACTCAAACACACAAGGTACCTTTGAATTTTTATATCTGATATGAACATTTTCTGTTAGGCACAGGGAGTAAGAGTAGCAAATTTCAGACTGCTATCATCATTGTTGTTCTAGTGAGTATCTTACTCGTATTCGTTGGCCTCGCCTGTGCCTGTTTTCTATCAAGGAAGAGAGAGATTGTCCAGGGTAAGTTGATGTATGCTTCACTAACCATCGTGATTGACAAGGTTTAGCATTTAATACAAGGTTTGTGATTTCGCAGAAAGGTTGGATTCTGGTCGCCCCTTCAATTCTGCTTGGAGAAGAGCTGCAGGAAAGTTATTCAGGTTTTCAAAACAATGCTGTGCGCACCATGCCGGTAAATATTGGAAAATGGAAGAGTAGACAATCTTTTCTTGTGGTCACTAAAGTCGAAAATGAATATGCTGGAAAGAAGTGGTATATTGTAAATTCACAAGGTAGTTAAAAGAACTCAATCAAGTGGAATAGTATGGATTCAAAATTCTTTTGTTTCCACATTGGTTGTGTTTGGATCTTGGGTCTGTGGAGTCATGAAACAGAAAGAGATTTTACTTCATCATGGCGGAGAAGATGACATAGAATCCCTTAGCATTTCCCTGCACAAGTCCTTGTACAAATCCAGCTTTGGTCTTCTCGTCCGCTGTGAAAACAAGGCTCTAATTTTTTCATGGATTTGTGAGGGACTTATGGTTATATATCTTGAAGAAGCTGAATTCTTCGCTTAATTTTCCTGGGAAACTCTTGTAGTATTCAACTTCAAAATCTTCTGCATATTTACGTTCATGTATACGATTAACTTATCTATTCAATATGTTTACTCATGTCAAGGTGAAGATGCATCACCATCTTTGAGTTTGGATTCCTTGAGATTTGAGTTTTCCACAATAAGAGCTGTGACAAATGACTTTTCCAACGCTAATATGCTCGGGCATGGTGGATTTGGTTCGGTCTACAAGGTAACCAAACAATGTAGCTTTCTTTTGTGCTCTAGAACAACAATACATGTACAGTTTAGCCCCAATAGTTGGCAATATCAAGTGGCTACTTAAATCTTGATGATTCGTGTACATTCAACAGGGTAAGCTTGCAAATGGCCAAGAAATTGCTGTTAAAAGACTTGATGGTTGCTCTGAACAAGGTGAAGGGGAATTCAAGAATGAAATTGTGTTAATGGCCAGGCTCCAACACAGAAATCTTGTTAGGCTCCTTGGCTTTTGCTTCAAAGGAAAAGAAAGGCTTCTTATATATGAGTTTGTGCCCAATGCAAGCCTTGATCGGTTCATTTTTGGTACATCTCTGTCTCCCGTTCAGTTTATTAGGTGCACTCCATGTGGAATTTTCACCAAAAAACAATGTTTTGCTTGATAAATAGGTCCAGAATAATGTGCTATCAACAGTAAATGTGTGAAATTTTTTGGGTCAGAGGATAACCTCAACTCTTTTTCTGCTACATAGCACTTATGCAATATTAGCCTAGCATCTGTGATAGAATTGGCCATACTGTTTCTTATTATTTGAATCAATATGTAGATCCAATCAAGCGGTTGCTATTAAATTGGGACACGCGTTAAAAAATCATAGTAGGAATCGCTCGTGGACTTGTTTATCTTCACCAGGATTCTCAACTAAGAATCATTCACCACGATCTAAAAGCGGGTAATGTTTTGTTAGACGGGGAGATGAACCCCAAAATTGCCGATTTTGGCATGGCAAGGCTGTTTGTTGTTGATCAAAGTAAAGGAGTCACCAAAAGAATTGTGGGCACCATGTAAGTATACTGTCTCACTTTCTGCAAAATGAGAGGCAGAATTTTGAGGGGAGTTTAAAGAGGTTTTTTAGTACGTACCAAAAAATTAATTGGTCAGTTGGTGACGTCATGCAGTGGCTACATGCCTCCCGAGTATGCAAAATTCGGGCGATTCTCTGTGAAGACTGATGTCTTCAGTTTCGGTGTTCTGATCCTTGAGATAGTGAGTGGTAAGAAGTACAGCGGCTGTGGTGGCCCAGAGCATGTGGAACATCTTATAAGCTATGTAAGTGTGCAGTACTTTCTAACACGTTCTTTCTCTCTATGTGCATCAGTGTATTATTTGATCCAAACATGGCATGATATGTATATTGCAGGAAATTTTGTACAAACAGAAAAAAAGAATCTGCAGAAAGTTTACATGATACAACGTCGCTTAGGCATGGACATCTTGTTTCAAACTTAATTATTCAAAAGGATAGTTTTCCAAAAAGTTCAAAGTGTCTTTCGATATGGAAATCCGACATCACATAAGAAAGAATCTGGAAAAAAAGGAATTTTGTAGATGAGATAGTTCAGTGAATTTCCTGTACTTTGGTACTGCAGGCATGGAAGAAATGGAGACAAGGAAAAGCTTCAAGATTGATCGACGAAACCCTAGTGGATGGTTCGAAAAGTGAGAAGATGAGGTGCATTCACATTGGCTTATTATGCGTGCAAGAAAATGTGGCCAAGAGACCTACAATGGCTGCAGTTGTTTTAATGTTGAATGACTTCAGCACGAGTCTTCCTTTACCCTCAAAACCTGGATTCTTTGTGGGAAGTAGAATGGAACCAGACACGGCCTTAGGAAACCGATTTCCTCCGGTTACTAGTTCACACCATTCCCAAGACCAACCTGTGAACGTATCTGTAAATGAGGCTTCAATTACAGACCCGTATCCTCGATAGCATCCAGGGGCCTCTCAATCTACTTCTAACTTTTTTACGGCTCATAGCTACGCCTTTTGCCCCTGGCTTTTAAGGTTACCTTGTTGATGGTTGGCGTCAAGCATTAATGAGGCAATGCTCTGGGAGTGCCGAATAACCATTCCGATCACATATACTTTTATCAATATTGTATCAAATGTGCCGGGATCTGAAAGTGGTTCTCTGCCATTTGAGAGAGAGCACGGGAAAAGCTATGGTTTTTTGGAATTTCGAAAAACTACTTTTGACTGTTGTTGAGTCGGATAAATCTGCAATTTTAATTTGCTGATGTAACACATTCTTTGATCATTTTAAGTCCGTTTCATTTCATAAAGATAATTCTGGGTTTCATTAATCTAGTCTAGGTGGTGAATCATGAGTGATGGGGTCAAAAGATGACACTAGTTTGAAATCATGAAACAATAATTAAGGGAATTGTATTTTTGTCAATTCTGGACTTTTTGTTGCGGTCTTTGGACGTTACCACTTCAAATACGGTAAGACTACGATAGCCGATAGGGACTTGAGCAGGGGTAAATCCGAGAAGAACATTTTCAATTCTGGACTTGGTTCTTCTAGTTTCAATTGTAGGACGATTTTGAAATAATGAAGAATGAATACTCGAGATATTGTTGATACCAGATATCAATGACACGTGATATAATATGGCATACAATAGGAAATCGGTACAAAACTTGTTGCAGTGAGAACAAATTTGAGCAGAACTGTGAGTGGAAATTTATGTGTTTTCTGAGTTCATGAGAAGACTATGCAAAATCGATGCGAAAGTGCAAAATCGATGCGAAAGTGCGTATCGGGTTGGCCAGGTCTCCGACCCCTTTGACACCTCCTCCTGTGCATATCATCACAAAATCCAGCCCTCCTTCACGCATCTCTTTTCTGAGGGGAAAGTTCTCTGTCCTGTTTCACCGTTGAATTAACACCATATCATACTCTCCCGTCCAGGGTTTTAATAACAGCCGTCGGATTACTGTAAAGAGTTTTTGAAGGCCCGATACCATTACGATTGAAAATAACATCCAAATGTAAGACCCAGTTTAGGACCACCATGCAGTTCCACCGCACGGCGCACGACACCTTAGGCCCACTCTGGACCCTTAAAAAATACAGAAAAATACTCATAAATTTTAAAATAAATTTTTTATGGGGCTCGGTAAAAAAATTCAGCTCCAACGGATATCGATAGGTAAGTTTTCTAAATTCATAAGGGCGAAACTGCACACTTGAGCAATTTTGTCACTACAAATTCAAAAAACATACCTACCGGTATCCGTTAGAGCTAAGTTCTTCCAAAGTCCTACAAAAATTTATTATAAAATTTATGAGTATTTTTTTTTAATTTTGTGAAGCCTAGAGTGGGCCCCACTAGTTGTGTGGCAGACATATGCAATTGTCCTAGACATTTTGCGAGTGTAACAGTGTCAAATGGACACACGCACACAAAAATAAAATTAACTTTTTGCCTCATATAACCGGATACGATCTCTACGTACCTAATTTGGTACTTCCAAGTTGCTATGTCCTGCAGAAAAGTTAGTTGAAAGAAAGGTCTAGTATATTGCTTTACTTGTGTACTTAATTGGGCCATATTGGTTCCAATTGCTCTGATTTACTGTAATCTACGGCCATTAATGTCAGAGGTGTCTCTGCAAACTTATCATCTCTTGTTTTAACCCTGCTTCGGATTTTCCCCAATAAATCTTTGCCCTACAATTTCGTTCTTGAAGTGAAATTCAAGAATGAAATCGTGTTAACGGCCAGGCTCCAACACAAAAATTTTGTCAGGCTCCTCGGCTTTCGCTTATCTTTTGAGTTTGTGCCCAACGCAAGCCTAGATGGGTTCATTTTTTGTATGACTCCTGTTTCCCATTCGATTTACTAAGTGCACTCTCCATGGGGATTTTTACCCAGAAAACTATTTTTCTTGATATATGTCCAGAATAACAAGCTGTCAACAGTAAATGTGAACAATTAACGATCCCATGGAATTAACTTGTTGGGTCAAGGGATAACTTCAACTCTTTTTCAACCACATACCACTTGTGTGGCCTCTGTTATAGAATTGTACACGTTGTTACAAAATCGGAACACGACACATTACAAAATCATAGCAGGAATGCCCAACGACTGGTTTATCTTCACCACGACTCTCAACTAAGGATCGTTATCCACGATATAAAAGCAGCTAATGCTTTGTTAGACAGGGAGATGAACCCCAAAATAGCCGATTTTTGGCATGGCGAGGCTGGTTGTTGTCTATCAAAGTAATGGAATTACCAGAAGAATTGTCGGCACCGTGTAAGGATCACAAATAGGGGGTAGAATTCCAAGGGGAATTGAAAGAGGTTTTTTAGCACCAGAAAATTCCTGAGGTTTTTAGAATTCCTGAGTCCTATGTACAATGACGGCAATTCAGTATTCTGGGAGCCGAACCACTCCAGAACTAAACATTTATGTGGCGATAAAGCTGAAGGGGCTGGCGAGTGGAAATTAATGGGGTACAAACGGACACATGGGACCCACTCTGAGTCCCGTATGGATGATTCGAGCCGTTCAATTTAAAAAAAATAAAAAACAAGTGGACCTATGAAAAATTAGCTCAATCCTATGAAAAATCAGATTAATCCAATATGTGTAGGTGCTCGATCTAATCTTCCATTTTTTCATTCAGAATCTCTTGGGGTTTTTTTTTTAAAATTATTGAAATTCAAGAATGAAATCGTGTTAACCGCCAGGCTCCAACACAAAAATCTTGTCAGGCTCCTTGGCTTTCGCTTATCTTTTGAGTTTGTGCCCAACGCAAGCCTAGATCGGTTCATTTTTTGTATGACTCCTGTTTCCCATTCGACTTATTAAGTGCACTCTCCATGGGGATTTTTACCCAGAAAACTATTTTTCTTGATAAATGTCCAGAATAACAAGCTGTCAACAGTAAATGTGAACAATTAACTATCCCATGGAATTAACTTGTTGGGTCAAGGGATAACTTCAACTCTTTTTCAACCACGTACCACTTGTGTGGCCTCTGTTATAGAATTGTACACGTTGTTACAAAATCGGGACACTGACACATTACAAAATCATAGCGGGAACGCCCACCGACTTGTTTATCTTCACCACGACTCTCAACTAAGGATCGTTATCCACGATATAAAAGCAGCTAATGTTTTGTTAGACAGGGAGACGAACCCCAAAATTGCTGATTTTTGGCATGGCGAGGCTGGTTGTTGTCTATCAAAGTAATGGAATTACCAGAAGAATTGTCGGCACCGTGTAAGGATCACAAATTGGGGTTAGAATTCTGAGGGGAATTGAAAGAGGTTTTTTAGCACCAAAAAATTCCTTTGTTTTTTTAGAATTCCTGAATCCGATGTACAATGAGTGCAATTCAGTATTCTGGGACTGGGAGCACCGGCACGTATTGCTCCAAACCACTTTAGAACTAAACATTTATGTGGCGAAAAAGCTGAAGGGACTGGCGAGTGGAAATTGATGGGGTACAGACGGACACATGGGATC
The DNA here is from genome assembly GCA_014282245.1 of Rhododendron simsii. Classification (NCBI taxonomy): domain Eukaryota; kingdom Viridiplantae; phylum Streptophyta; class Magnoliopsida; order Ericales; family Ericaceae; genus Rhododendron; species Rhododendron simsii. The sequence continues at coordinate 18,433,510 of CM024954.1, forward strand.
CACTCTGAGTCCCGCATGGATGATCCGAACCGTTCAATTTAAAAATAAAAATAAAAACGATTGGGCCTGTGAAAAATTAGCTCAATCCTATGAAAAATCAGATTAATTCGAAATGTGTAGGTGCTCGATCTAACTTTCCATTTTTTCATTTAGAATCACTTGGGTTGTTTTTTTAAATTATTGAACGACTCGGATCATCCGTGTGGAACCCGAAGTGGGCCCCGTGTACCCGTCGGTACCCCATCAGTATGAATGCTATCGGTACCAATCGCAGGGTTCTTTATGTGGTGTGTATACACTTAGTTGTGAATCATACAAGAATGTGGTCTAGAGCACCACGTAGCTGTGCTCCCGTGTACATGCACATTTTTGGACCCTGCTATAGTCGTGGACCGTCCTATAGGTACAACTGTACAAGGGATCTTATCTACGAAAGTATGCGGTCCAAACCCCATTGCCCCCAAGATAACTTTTTTCCTCAAAGCACCACACAAAAGAAAAGAAAAAACTCTAGGAAAATCTGCAAATCATTACAGCCCAAAATCTACAAATTGGAACGACCATGGCTGCAGCATCTTTCTCCTACATGGCTCTAACAGAAGTCTCCATATTAGGCCTGACAGGCTGGCGCAAAATCAACCTGAAAAAGACAAGAACACTATCCGTATCAGCTCAACAACAAGAAGGAACCCAGGTTCAAGAACCAGAGCAACAGAAAGTCGAAGAAGATCAGGAGGGAAAGAAGCAAAAAGAACTGAGGCCAGTGGAGGTGCAGCGGAACGTGAAGAGCAAGAGCATGGGGAGAGAGTACGGAGGGCAGTGGCTGAGCAGCACCACCCGCCACATCAGGATTTACGCGGCCTACATCGATCCCGTCACCTTCGAATTCGATCAATCCCAGATGGATAAGCTCACCCTCATTCTTGATCCGGGCAACGAGTTCGAGTGGAACACCGAGACTTGCAACATGGTCTATTCTTACTTCCAGGAGCTTGTTGATCACTATGAGGTAAATTCACGCTTGTCCTTTGTTTGTGAGAGATTTCTTCCCTTTCGCAACTTTATAAATGGGGATAGATGCAAATGTGTGTTTCGGGCATGAATTTACCAATCCAAAGGGAGCTCGGCCTATGAAACTTTAATAATCTGGCACCATTGCGAACTATTCATTTTGTTTTTGACTTTTTGTTTAGTTACTGAGACGCTAGCGATTTTCTGATGAACCAGGGTGCCCCGCTGACAGAGTACACACTCCGATTGATCGGCTCGGATTTAGAGCATTATATAGGGAAGCTTCTATACGATGGGACAATCAAGTACAACATGAATTGCAGAGTCCTCAACTTCAGCATGGGAAAGCCACGGATTGGATTTAGTTATAGTGAGGGTGAAGTTCAAGATGTAAATCAATAAGTACGCAAATAATACCAAATAAGTTTGGATTTTAATACATATCTAACGGATGTTAATACACTTTCACATATATCAATACACTTTTTTTTGGATATCGATGCATATTAACCGCTGCCCTTAGGGCTGACCGGCTGAGGTTAGCATTTTCCAATAGAAATGGTAAGTTCTTACAGGTGATTAGGGAAGGTTACAAACTTACAAAGGCAAAGACGTTTAGCCAAAATAGCTGCATTCTTCCTCCATATTAGATTGCTAGCTTAACAGGGGGAAACTTCCAGCTATTTCTTGGCATCACTGCCAAACACGCACGAGGGGTCTTACCATGGAGGAAAGCATATCTCCATAAACCAAATTCGGGTACCATATAGTCCAACGAACAGCTTTAGAAAATGCTATTGCAATGAGTAAGAACGCAAAGTAATGTCGAAATACAACTTAGCTTGATTGTATGTTGTAATGGTCCCGGGTTGATATGCAAAATACGAAGTCATGAAGTCTTAAGCAGCCCAAATGCCCAATCCGAAACTTTTCCATACACGCGTACAACATAAGGTCCATGATTTTGTGGATGGACAAACCTTCTCCAATTTCATCGGCTTCAAAAGTACTACAACAAATCGTTTGTTATATATAATCGTCTATCTTTGGCATTGGCTTCTAAATCCTGTGTTCCATGCTCGTACCAAGCATTTTGAGATCCATTATCATTTTATCAATTTCTTGCTAGCTAACAAAATTGTTCTTCACTGCATTGGCACAAATGCTCAGAAGATATCTTCACAAAAGGCTTGGTTTAGTTTTCTAATGTCCAAAGTAATGGTTGGGGAACCACCCATGACCCATTAGTTTGAAGGGAGAATTAGTTAGCTCATTCCAGCTAAGCTATCCAATCGGATATTAGTATGTTTCTTTCCTGCATCTGTGTAAGGAAAAACAAGGTAAATGAAATTCTATTAATTACATCTCCAAAACAAAAAAAAAAAAAAAAAAATCTATTAATTCTGTCCTTCTTCTATGGTTCTAGTTTTGGAAATTGATTTGTCACTTCTCTGAATCTCTGGTCACAATGACTTCGCTCACCATTTTGTATCCACATGCATGTGCCAAAACTTGGAAGAAGTGGTTCTCAACCATTCGAGAGAAAGTACGGGAAAAGATTTTGGTTTTTTGGAAGTCCAATTACTAACTATTTGTGGGGCTCCATTTCGGATGACTCATTCTCCTTGGCTGAGGGCTCTGGGTGTGCCAACCTATTTGCAATCCTATGGAGCAGAAACGTGATTATAAGAGATTTAGAGATAAAATTTAATTATGTCTCTTTAGAATAATATGATCAGAATAATAAGATTTCCACACTGGTTCAAAAGGATTGAAAATTGGAGCAGATAATTTTTTAATTGTATTTTTAATATATAAACAATCTAAAAACATTAAGTACTCCAATTTTTAACCCGTTTAAATAAGTACGAATATCTTATTATTCTGAACATATTATTCTAAAGAATCATAATTAACTTTTGTCTCTAGAACTCTCATAATTAAGTATCTACTCTTTATTTAGGATCCTGTAGAGCAGAAATATGATTATTAGAACTTTAAAGACAAAAGTTAATTATGATCCTTTAGAATAATATGTTCAGAATAATAAGATATTCGCACTTATTTAAACGGGTTAAAAATTGGAGTTAATGTTTTTAGATTGTTTATATATTAAAAATGCAATTAAAAAATTATCTGCTCCAATTTTCAATCCGTTTGAACCAGTGTGAAGATCGTATCATTCTGATCATATTATTCTAAGGAGACGTAATTAAATTTTATCTCTAAGGCTCTTATAATCACATTTCGCTCCATAGGATTGCAAATAGATTGGCGAAATTTTTTTTTCCCCGATACCGTTTTTCGGTGTCTACTGTGTGCTGGGGCACAGTAGAGCCCCCGGGTCCGTGTGGTAAGGGGTAGACGGACTGTAGTGTCACTTTCATTGTCTGAAATGAAACCAATGGTCACGGTGTACCGTGTGGTTTTGACATTCCTTCCCTGTGGCTCAGAGCTGACTCTGAAAATTCCCCCTACACTTTGCAGCTGATCATGAACAACATCATGGACGTACATAAATACAAAATCTATGAACATACTTGTGCCATATGACAATTTTATGGTAATGGGTGTTTCAATCTTGTTTCTCCTCCTTTCCTGCGTACTCTTAACGCTTCCCCTTCCCACTGCTCAACAAATTTGTCCCAACCCAGCCAATTTCACTACCAACAGCACTTACGGCCAAAACCGGAACCAAATCCTCTCCTCCCTCGCCTCCAACGCCACCGCCAACGGCGGATTCTACACCACCAACTTCACACAAGGCTTCGACGACACCATCTACGCTCTCGCACTCTGCAGAGGCGACCTTTCCAACCAAAGTTGTTACAACTGTGTTGACACCGCGAGCCAGTCTATAATCGTGAATTGTCCTAATAAAATGGAGGCATTTGAATTCGGAGCCTCCTCTCACTGTATCGTCCGGTGCTCTGACCAGTCATTTTTCAGCACCATGGCCTATTGGCCGGCTAGATTGGTGTGGGTTGCCATTAACATAACCACCAATGTCGATGAATTTGATAACGCCTTGAGTAATTTGGTAGTTAGCCTTGTGAATAGGGTCTCTACTGGTTCTTCTGTAGGCAAGTTTGCAACTGGTGAAATTGCGTATACAGCGTTTGACAAAATATATGGTCTTGTGCAGTGTGTCCCTGACCTTTCATCGGCTGATTGTATCAGTTGTATTTCAAGCGCGTCATATTATTATCGCAATGAGGATTGTTGTTTTAGAAAGAGAGCAGTAAGTGTCATTACACCGAGTTGTATTTTCCAGTATGATTTATCCAACTTTTATGAGTCTTCTGCTGGTGCTGCACCACCCCCACCCGCACCACCGCTGGTTACTTTTTCTCCTCCTCCGCCATCGACCAATGTTACAACAAAAGGAGGTATATTCATCGTCTCCTTGAAGTTTTAATAATTCCAGCAGAAATTCCATTAGTACTTGAACAGGACTAAGTTTTGGGTAATTTTTGTGCTCTTTTAACGGCCTTGGGACAAACAATAGATGACGTTTCCCATGAGTTTGGCCTAAATTAATTTTCTTGAAGACTGGGTATTATCGATTTTTTTGACACAAGTTTAGCTTTTCTTCAAAAATTTTGGGATTAATCATTCATGCTGGCTTAGGAATCGTAAAAGTAGTGCTGTGATATGCAGTTCATTCTTTGGTTTATTTTGTATTCATAGACTTGCTATGTGAGTATAGAAATAGAATGCTATGCAGAAACGAAAAGCCATCACACAAACAAGAGGATACACGATCTACATGGTTTGTTTGCGAGGAAGAACGGTCTACATGGTTCCCTAGCTTTCGAGGAAGAACGGTCTACATGGTTCCCTAGCTATCAAGGAAGAACGGTCCATTATAAGCATTAAGGATTGCAATGCCTAACTCTCTCTCTCTCTCTCTCTCTCTCTCTCTCTCTCTCTCTCTCTCTCTCTCTCTCTCTCTCTCTCTCTCTCTCTCTCTCCTCTGATTATGTATGCCTACCGAAATTATGCCTCCAAAAATACTAGAAGCCTACCCAAAATACGTTATATACGCCTCCAAATTCTGCGTTAAGCCTTCTCCTTTTGTCAGAGGCCATCTTCAGTAACTTCGAGTTAACGAAAACTACAAGACACCTCACGACTCATGTTATGTATTAGAATCGCTATATTTCTTATCATCTTTGGAATATGTTACACATATAGCCTTGGATTTTAGCATGTGTTCTACACAATCAGCTATCAATCAGAAAGAGTGGAGTCTGTGGTACTTAAACTCTACTGAGATTGATAAATGTATCTGATAGAGTCGCAAACTAAGAGACCTTCCATTTGATTGCTTTGATTTCAATTAGTGAAAGATCGACTATGCCTCTATTGGAATTATTTTGCATTCATGAGATACTTATCAGCAAATATATTAGTTCTTTCTCCGGTTGATATGAACGAAAATACAAAAATGGAAATAACAACTGAAATACATACACGTATATATCAGCTGTTGGTATTTTCAAGTTGTTTGTTTCCTGTTTGGTGCAGAGGATGAGAGTAGGACAATTCAGACAACTATTTTGATTGTAGTTCCAGTGAGTATCTTATTATTACTCACTGTCACTGTGCTTGCCTGTGGCTTTTTCCGATTAAGGAAGAGAGAAGATGTCAAAAGTAAGTTTATTTATGCTTTGATAATCTCAACTATTTACGAGGTTCAACATTAACACGAGGTTCGTGATTGCACAGTGACGGTGGATTGTAGTTGCCTCTGCAACTTGGCTTGGATAAGAGCGGCAGGAAAATTGTTTAGGGCTTCCAGTCAGCATGGCGCGCACTATGCTGGTAAATATTTGAAAATAGAAGAGTTGATAATATTGTTTTTATGGTTGCTAAAGTAGCAAATATTAATGTGCTAATAGAATTTCTATAAATTCCTATAAAGAGGGATCGATTTCTAACGCAAATTCTGGTAGTATTCAAATTTAAAATATTCTGCACTTGAAAGTACACGTGCACCTTTAATTCTCTATTCAACATGTTTACTTCTGTCAAGGTGAAGATGCAACACAATCTGAAAGTGCGGATTCCTTGAAATTTGACTTTGCCACAGTAAGAGCTGCAACAAATGATTTTTCCAATGCTAACATGCTTGGACGCGGTGGATTTGGTTCCGTGTACAAGGTAACAAAGCTCGTGACTATCTATTGTGTTCCGAGTGGAATGTTGTTTAGCTCAAAGTGGGGGAAATGTACCTTGCATGTTTTAAATCTTGATGATTGATCTACATTCAATAGGGTAAGCTCCTGAATGGACAAGAAATTGCTGTCAAAAGACTTGATGGTCGTTCTGGACAAGGTGAAGGGGAATTCAAGAATGAAATTGTGTTAATGGCCAGGCTCCAACACAGAAATCTTGTTAGGCTCCTTGGCTTTTGCTTCGAAGGAAAAGAAAGGCTTCTTATCTATGAGTTTGTGCCCAATGCAAGCCTTGATCGCTTCATTTTTGGTACGTCTCAGTCTCCCATTCAGTTTATTAGATGCACTCCATGTGGGATTTTGATCACCAAAAAACTAGAATATTTTTTCTTCATAAATATGTCCAGAATAATGTGCTATCAACAGTAAATGTGTTAACAAATTACCCCATGGAACTTTCTTTGGTCAAAGGATAACTTCAACTCTTTTTCTGCTACATAGAACTTATGCAATATTAGCCTAGCATCTGTGATAGAATTGGCCATTCTGTTTCTTATTATTTGAATCAATATGTAGATCCAATCAAGCGGTTGCTATTAAATTGGGACACGCGTTACAAAATCATAGTAGGAATCGCTCGTGGACTTGTTTATCTTCACCAAGATTCTCAACTAAGGATCATTCACCACGATCTAAAAGCGGGTAATGTTTTGTTAGACGGGGAGATGAACCCCAAAATTGCCGATTTTGGCATGGCAAGGCTGTTTGTTGTTGATCAAAGTAAAGGAGTCACCAAAAGAATTGCGGGCACCTTGTAAGTTTACTGTCTCACTTTCTGCAAAATGAGAGGCAGAATTTTGAGGGGAGTTTAAAGAGGTGTTTTAGTACGTGCTAAAAAATTAATTGGTCAGTTGATGATGTCATGCAGCGGCTACATGCCTCCCGAGTATGCAAAATTCGGGCGATTCTCTGTGAAGACTGATGTCTTCAGTTTCGGTGTTCTAATCCTTGAGATAGTGAGTGGGAAGAAGTACAGCGGCTATGGCGGACCAGAGCATGTGGAACATCTTATAAGCTATGTAAGTGTGCAGTACTTTCTAACACGTTCTCTCTCTATGTGCATCAGTGTATTATTTGATCCAAACATGGCATGATATGTATATTGCAGGAAATTTTGTAAAAACAGAAAAAAATAATCTGCAGAAAGTTTACACGATACATCGCTTAGGTGTGGACATCTTGTTTCAAACTTAATTATTCAAAAGGATAGTTTTTCAAAAAGTTCAACGTGTCTTTCGATATGGAAATCCGACATCACATAAGAAAGAATCTGGAAGAAAAGGAATTTTCTGGATGAGATAGTTAAATGAATTTCCTCTACTTTGGTACTGCAGGCATGGAAAAAATGGAGACAAGGCAAAGCTTCGAGATTGATCGACGATACCCTAGTGGGCGGTTCGGAAAGTGAGAAGATGAGGTGCATTCACATTGGCTTATTATGTGTGCAAGAAAATGTGGCCAAGAGACCAACAATGGCCGCAGTTGTTTTAATGTTCAATAGCTTCAGCATGTGTCTTCCTTCACCCTCAAAACCTGGATTCTTTGTGGGAAGTAGCACGGAACCAGACACGGCCTTAGGAAACCGATTTCCTCCGGTTACTAGTTCACACCATTCCCAAGAGCAATCTGTGAACGTATCTGTGAATGAGGCTTCAATTACAGACCCGTATCCTCGATAGCATCCAGGGGACCTCTCAATGTTCTTGTAAATTTTTTACTGCTCATAGCAATGCGGCCAACGCCCATAGGAGCTACAAGATTTTTGGCTGAAGGTGGTTCTCAACCATTTGAGAGACCACGTACGGGAAAAGTTTTGGTTTTTTTGAATTTCAATAAACTACTTTTGACTGTCAAATGTACCCAATTCTGAACCATACATCGCGTTCTCAAAGCTTGGAATGTTTCTGTTTGGTGCAGGTATGAATTCAAAAAAATTTAGATTTGTTATGGAAAGGGCTTTTGGGCATCGTTCTCTGTCTTATGTTGGATTGGTATCCAAGTAGAGTCGCAGAAGGTTTCTATTTCTTGTTAAATTGTATGTTGTTGCGTGCTAGGAATTTATGATTGTGGTTCTGATTTCTAGATATCTCTGTGAAGTCCCATGTCTCGTGCTTGTATAGTCTACAAAACAATAGAACCTTCATTTTTTATGGTCCTTCTTCAATGAATCGTCTTCGCCAAATCTTATTAAAACACCCTTTCAAAAATGTTTAACACTCGGGATTTTCATAATTCTTACGTGATCCTAAAATGATTAGGAGCTATTCCCCTGTTCGACAAAGGATCCATTAATGAAGAAAAGTGCCCTGTAATTTAGCTCAAAAGTGCAAAAACCGTACTAATTACTCCGTATTACCTACTCCCTCTGTCCCAATTTGTTTGTCCAATTTGGGGAATCTGCCTACTACTTATCGAGAAGACATAATCAATACACCACCTTGAAAGCTTGAACTTTACAAAAATGTCCTTCAATTCAAATCCCACTCGTCACCTCAAATCAAAAGATAAGGGTAAAAGTCCAGGCCAACTTTTGGTGCTTTTGCGGTGAACCTGACCAAATGGGAATGCAGAAACTTTCCACCCTGTTGGTTTCTCTTGTTTGTCTGGACCACTCACATCTCTATCTAACAACTTGTTTGGTTTAAGAAAGTCTTTTAAGTAGTTATTATTATTATTATTGTCAAAGTCTTTGCCAGTACTATTCGGTTTACCTACTATTTTAATCCCGCGTTATAGCTTCAGTACAAGGAAAATTTCCCAAGGCACTAGTCAAAATAACTAGGTTGTGTGTGGATTATTAGAAAATGGAGGGAATTGGTGCCGGAAATAAAGGAAAAGTTGACGAGTACCAAGTTCTTCTTATTAGTTTTTCACTTGTTCAGTTAGCAGGAAATTGGTGGAGGACCTATATATTTTTACTCTTTCACTGGGATTAGTTTTTCATTCAAAATGCATAATAATCGTATTTGAAAACTAGTTACTCACCCGAGAAAATTATTATACCATTTTCTTTCTTTTACTTCACCTCACTATACTTTTCTTTAGATTCATTTTTCTGCACGAAACATTGACAAGTGAATGGAGTCCAACTGTCACTTCTATTTTCGTTGTATTTGGCCCAGAGCTGACTTTGAAAGTCCTCTAATACTTTTACATGCTGATCATGAGAACAGTAAGGCTGAAGAGAGGGGAAAAAAAAGAGCCTTAAAAAGCCGTACTTTTGTGCCAAGAAATCAATTAGTAATGGGTGCTTCAGATTTGATTTTTCTCATTTCTTGTATTCTCCTAAACCTTCTCCTAAACCTTCCCCTTAACGCTGCTCAAATCTGTTCCAACTCGGGCAATTTCACTTCCAACAGCACATACGGCAAAAACCGCAACCAAATTCTCTCTTCCCTCCCTTCCAATGTCACCACCAACGATGGATTTTTCACGGCCAGCCTCACCCAAGACTCCGAAACTGTCTACGTGCTTGCTCTCTGCAGAGGCGACGTTTCGAATGATTCTTGTTTCGACTGTGTCAATTACACTAGCCGTGCTATACTGATGAATTGTCCTAACCAAAAAGAAGCCACGAATTATGGAGACTACGCTTCTAAATGCATTGTCCGGTGCTCTAACGTGTCGTTTTTCGATATCATGGAAACGCAACCACCGAGATACATATATATTACAAGTGACATCACGTACTCTGTCGACGAATTCGACCAGGCCTTAAATAGTTTGGTTGAAAGCCTTATAACCAGGACTGCAATGGGTTCTTCTACAATCAAGTTTGCTACAGGTGAAGGTAAATTTGGAGGGTACCTGAAGATATATGTTCTTATGCAGTGTATTCCTGGAATTGCTTCGGTTGATTGTAGCAGATGCCTAAGGGGAGCGGTGGACGAGTATCGGAGTTGTTGTTTTAGAAAGAGAGGAGCAAATGTTCTGAGACCAAGCTGTATGTTTCTGTATGATTTGATTCCCTTTTTCGAATCTTCAGCTGGTGCTGCACCGCCACCTCCACCCCCTTCGCTGCTACTAACTTTTGCTCCTTCGCCATCCACCAATGTGACAACGAAGGAAGGTATTTTCAGCTTCCTTAAAGTTTTAGTAATCCTGGCAGAAATATACTACAAGTAAAAGAGGTTTTCCTCATTGGACGATAAATCAAGTAAAGTTGAGTCGTTTGTACTTAAACTAGTGTGAGTCGATGAATTTATCCCGTTGAGTTACAGGCTAAGAATTCCTTAACTTGATTTCAACTATTGATAGATCTATAGCATAGGTTATTTGACTACTATTGGACGATGCTTCTACCATGTTAATTTGTAACCTTAATGTCAGATATTTATAAGCAATAATATTGATTCTTCGTTTGGTTCATCTGACACAAAATACGAAATGAAAATAACAACTCAAACACACAAGGTACCTTTGAATTTTTATATCTGATATGAACATTTTCTGTTAGGCGCAGGGAGTAAGAGTAGCAAATTTCAGACTGCTATCATCATTGTTGTTCTAGTGAGTATCTTACTTGTATTCGTTGGCCTCGCCTGTGCCTGTTTTCTATCAAGGAAGAGAGAGATTGTCCAGGGTAAGTTGATGTATGCTTCACTAACCGTAGTGATTGACAAGGTTTAGCATTTAATACAAGGTTTGTGATTTCGCAGAAAGGTTGGATTCTGGTCACCCCTTCAATTCTGCTTGGAGAAGAGCTGCAGGAAAGTTATTCAGGTTTTCAAAACAATGCTGTGCACACCATGCCGGTAAATATTGGAAAATGGAAGAGTAGACAATCTTTTCTTGTGGTCACTAAAGTCGAAAATGAATATGCTGGAAAGAAGTGGTATATTGTAAATTCACGAGGTAGTTAAAAGAACTCAATCAAGTGGAATAGTATGGATTCAAAATTCTTTTGTTTCCACATTGGTTGTGTTTGGATCTTGGGTCTGTGGAGTCATGAAACAGAAAGGGATTTTACTTCATCATGGCGGAGAAGATGACATAGAATCCCTTAGCATTTCCCTGCACAAGTCCTTGTACAAATCCAGCTTTGGTCTTCTCGTCCGCTGTGAAAACAAGGCTCTAATTTTTTCATGGATTTGTGAGGGACTTATGGTTATATATCTTGAAGAAGCTGAATTCTTCGCTTAATTTTCCTGCGAAACTCTTGTAGTATTCAACTTCAAAATCTTCTGCATATTTACGTTCATGTAGACGATTAACTTATCTATTCAATATGTTTACTCATGTCAAGGTGAAGATGCATCACAATCTTTGAGTTTGGATTCCTTGAGATTTGAGTTTTCCACAATAAGAGCTGTGACAAATGACTTTTCCAATGCTAATATGCTCGGGCATGGTGGATTTGGTTCGGTCTACAAGGTAACCAAACAATGTAGCTTTCTTTTGTGCTCTAGAACAACAATACATGTACGGTTTAGCCCCAAAAGTTGGCAATATCAAGTGGCTACTTAAATCTTGATGATTCGTGTACATTCAACAGGGTAAGCTTGCAAATGGCCAAGAAATTGCTGTTAAAAGACTTGATGGTTGCTCTGAACAAGGGGAAGGGGAATTCAAGAATGAAATTGTGTTAATGGCCAGGCTCCAACACAGAAATCTTGTTAGGCTCCTTGGCTTTTGCTTCGAAGGAAAAGAAAGGCTTCTTATATATGAGTTTGTGCCCAATGCAAGCCTTGATCGGTTCATTTTTGGTACATCTCTGTCTCCCGTTCAGTTTATTAGGTGCACTCCATGTGGAATTTTCACCAAAAAACTATAATATTTTGCTTGATAAATAAGTCCAGAATAATGTGCTATCAACAGTAAATGTGTGAAATTTTTTGGGTCAGAGGATAACCTCAACTCTTTTTCTGCTACATAGCACTTATGCAATATTAGCCTAGCATCTGTGATAGAATTGGCCATACTGTTTCTTATTATTTGAATCAATATGTAGATCCAATCAAGCGGTTGCTATTAAATTGGGACACGCGTTACAAAATCATAGTAGGAATCGCTCGTGGACTTGTTTATCTTCACCAGGATTCTCAACTAAGAATCATTCACCACGATCTAAAAGCGGGTAATGTTTTGTTAGATGGGGAGATGAACCCCAAAATTGCCGATTTTGGCATGGCAAGGCTGTTTGTTGTTGATCAAAGTAAAGGAGTCACCGAAAGAATTGCGGGCACCATGTAAGTATACTGTCTCACTTTCTGCAAAATGAGAGGCAGAATTTTGAGGGGAGTTTAAAGAGGTTTTTTAGTACGTACCAAAAAATTAATTGGTCAGTTGGTGACGTCATGCAGTGGCTACATGCCTCCCGAGTATGCAAAATTCGGGCGATTCTCTGTGAAGACTGATGTCTTCAGTTTCGGTGTTCTGATCCTTGAGATAGTGAGTGGTAAGAAGTACAACGGCTGTGGTGGCCCAGAGCATGTGGAACATCTTATAAGCTATGTAAGTGTGCAGTACTTTCTAACACGTTCTTTCTCTCTATGTGCATCAGTGTATTATTTGATCCAAACATGGCATGATATGTATATTGCAGGAAATTTTGTACAAACGGAAAAAAGAATCTGCAGAAAGTTTACATGATACAACGTCGCTTAGGCATGGGCATCTTGTTTCAAACTTAATTATTCAAAAGGATAGTTTTCCAAAAAGTTCAAAGTGTCTTTCGATATGGAAATCCGACATCACATAAGAAAGAATCTGGGAAAAAAGGAATTTTGTAGATGAGATAGTTCAGTGAATTTCCTGTACTTTGGTACTGCAGGCATGGAAGAAATGGAGACAAGGAAAAGCTTCAAGATTGATCGACGAAACCCTAGTGGATGGTTCGAAAAGTGAGAAGATGAGGTGCATTCACATTGGCTTATTATGTGTGCAAGAAAATGTGGCCAAGAGACCTACAATGGCAGCAGTTGTTTTAATGTTGAATGACTTCAGCACGAGTCTTCCTTTACCCTCAAAACCTGGATTCTTTGTGGGAAGTAGCATGGAACCAGACACGGCCTTAGGAAACCGATTTCCTCCGGTTACTAGTTCACACCATTCCCAAGACCAACCTGTGAACGTATCTGTAAATGAGGCTTCAATTACAGACCCGTATCCTCGATAGCATCCAGGGGCCTCTCAATCTACTTCTAACTTTTTTACGGCTCATAGCTACGCCTTTTGCCCCTGGCTTTTAAGGTTACCTCGTTGATGGTTGGCGTCAAGCATTAATGAGGCAATGCTCTGGGACTGCCGAATAACTATTCCGATCACATATACTTTTATCAATATTGTATCAAATGTGCCGGGATCTGAAAGTGGTTCTCTGCCATTCGAGAGAGAGCACGGGAAAAGTTTTGGTTTTTTGGAATTTCGAAAAACTACTTTTGACTGTTGTTGAGTCGGATAAATCTGCAATTTTAATTTGCTGATGTAACACATTCTTTGATCATTTTAAGTCCGTTTCATTTCATAAATATAATTCTGGGTTTCATTAATCTAGTCTAGGTGGTGAATCATGAGTGATGGGGACAAAAGATGACACTAGTTTGAAATCATGAAACAATAATTAAGGGAATGGTATTTTTGTCAATTCTGGACTTTTTGTTGCGGTCTTTGGACGTTACCACTTCAAATACGCTAAGACTACGTGTTTACACCCGTTTTTGGCACCCAGTCCTGGGCAAGCTTTGGAAGGCCATTTAATTATCTTTTAATTAAATTGGGCCAAAAAATAGAGATGTATTGGATCAAAATTATTGGGCCAAACCCATGTTAACTAGGCCCAATTAAGTTTAATTGGTTTCGGGCTCAGATTTAGGAAGCTATGGGCCTATTTGCGTAAAAGTTCAGTCGGCCCATGACTTGCGTAAATTCATGAAGTATTTTGTGGGTTAAAAATGTTAAATGGCCATTTAATTTATTTAGATGGCCCATTACCCATGTGGCCCATGAAAAGTGGAGAGAAAGAAGGGAATTGTTGCTTGTTGGAGAGCCATTTGACCAAGTCAAATGGCTGGAGGTTCTTTGTCAGCCACAAAAGAAGGAGAGAAAATAGGCCCATGAGCTTAATTGGCCTTTTTCAAACCTTTTTAACGGCTCATGATCAAAGTAAACACATGGGTAATTGATATTTACTTCCAATAACCACCCATGATCTCACTAAAATCTGTTAGTGGGAAGTTACTTGGGACACGTGGCAACATCCGGAGCTTACCTGGGACACGTGGCAGCTCGTGATGAAGATGGGAAGTTTGGCCCAGATCTGGACCAGTGCACTATTTACCCACGTTCTTGTGTAACTTCTAAATAACTACCCACTATCCCATGATCCCATGAAGTGGAAGTTACAAAGGACATGTGTCATCACAAGAGAAGGCCAACGCATCCTCTTGCATGCAAAGACGAAGACCCTTGCCTATAAATACTAGAAGCAAAGAAGAGAAAAGGGTCCACACACCAATCAAGCTCAACGCTTAAAATCAAAGCCTTCCCAGCGAAGCAACCAAAGTCTTCCCAGTGAAGCAATTATCTCATTTCTCACCTTTGCTCAATTACTTCTCCAAGTAGTTCGAGTTTCATCTCTCTTGTATCCCAATTTTATTACTACGACGTAATAAAATTATTCATATCTCTCTTATACCCCAACTTTGTTATTACGATATATCAAAGTTATTCTACGTTGCTACTTCTTTTCCTACACGGTTAGGAAATTATTAAGTCCTCGCTCGTAGAGGCAAAACCACGAACCATCACTGCAATCTAGCCCTTAGGTTTGCAGCACTATCGCCCTCACAGATTCGAAGTCAGAAAAGGGACGCCCAGTCCTTACGTTAGACGCGACAAGTCTTGGCACGCCCGCACGCTCAGTCCTTGAGCATTTTCGTAGCCGAACATCTTTTGGCACGCCCAGTGGGACCCTAATCGTCTAAGGGTTTTATCATGGTCAAGAAGCCGCAGCAACAGCAGCAGCCGGATCCTCCACAAAGTTCTGAGGAAGTGGCAGTCGACGTGCCCTTACTCGAGGAAGCTGGTCCTCAGATCAGTGCCCAAGATCTTAGCGACGCTACTGACAGCGTCAAAAATTATATGTTTATGGCGGGACGTGAGATCTCCAATAACGTTACGAGTTCCATCTCGCAATCGTTCACTCAGTCCTTGGAACCTCTGACCATAGCAGTTAACAAAATGATTGCTACACTTACAGAGAGGCTACCGCTCGCTCCTCAGCAGCAGGGCTTTCCACAGTTTGGTGTCTTTGGCAACGGTCAAGATCAAACTGGCTTATTGGGGGTACCTCCCCTTCCTCAAGCATTTTATCACGCCACTTCATCTAACAGCCCTGCACTCGGGGGGCAAAAAGAGAAGGGAGTCGTGATTGGAGGAGCCTCGACGCCTCCAAATAACGATCAAAGGTTTGTTCTGGTTGAGGACCAGAGCAAGCCCGACAAGCCCGACAAACCTGACAAATCCGACAAGACAGACAAAAGGCCTTCGCAAGGAGGCCAGGGCTCTGGAAAGGATAAAGGAGTTGCACGTACTCCTCAAAGCTCTGATACTCGGGGGGCAAGTCCAGTCCAGGACCAGGAGGCACAAGAGGCGCATCCACAGCCGCCTCCTGAGCCAGACCTGGTCATGGGAAGAGATCAAGTTTTGAACCTACTCCAGGAGCAGTTGGGACCTGGGTTCAGACCTTTGGGAAGGCCGATGTATAGGAAGCCTCATACCGAGGGGGTTGACAATACACCCTTCCCAAAGGGCTATAGAGTCCCAGAATTCCAGACCTTCAATGGTGAAAGCATGCAGTCCACCGTGGAGCATATTGCCAGGTTTCAAGTCCAATGTGGAGAGGCTGGAACCACTGACGCACTGAAGTTGAGGCTCTTTCCCAATTCTCTTACTGGGACAGCCTTCACTTGGTACATCAATCTGCCACCTAACTCGGTTCAGACCTGGGCACAGTTAGAGGAGATGTTCCACCAGCAGTTCTACAGGGTAGAACCAGAAGTGACATTGGCAGACTTATCATGCTATCGTCAAACCCATCTGGAATCTGTGGAGTCCTACCTCTTACGGTTCAAGACTGCTCGATTCAAATGCAAGATAGTCCTTCCTGAGGCCGAATACGTGCGAATAGCACTAAACGGCCTGAGCTTTGAAATGAAGAAGAAGTTCTATGGAACGGAGTTCAGAGACCTGTTTGAATTATCTTCCAAAGCTTCTCATTATGAAAAGTTCTTGGCAGAAGAGCAGGACAGGAAGACAGCATCCAAAGGGACGTATTACCGTGACCCTAACTATGAGGTTGCTGCAATAGAAGCAGAGGTGGACTCAGACGTGGCAGTGGCTGAAATCATCAACAAAAAGCCATACGTTTGTAAGGCTTTTGTCAAGATGGAGCCCACGAAGCAGCCAGCCCAGAATACTTTCAATAAGTCAACCAGGACTTATACTTTTGACGTGGGTAGGGCTGAAGCTATCTTTGATCAACTCCTTGCTGACAAGCTGCTCAAACTGCCTTTCGGTCACAAGATTCCAACCCCGGAAGAACTGAAGGGCAAAGAATATTGTAAGTATCACAATTCCTGGAGTCATACTACTAATAATTGCATAGTATTCAGGAATGATATCCAGGATAAGATTGAACGAGGGGAGTTCAAGTTTCCCGAGAAAGACAAGCAGCCTATGGGAGTGGATGGCAATCCCTTTCCCTCAGGACTGAGCACGAATATGGTCTCTGTTAACATGAGAGACATGCCTAGGTCTGTCCCTAGGCCAAAGATAAGTTTGGGAGCCCCTTCGAGAGCTGCGTACAAGTCCAGCCCCGGCAGGTTCTGGGATTCCTTTTTTGATGAAGGGGATGTCAGGACTGAGCGAGTCAGGAGGTTCGGAAAGCAAAACTCATGGTGGTCCAGACCTTCAGGAGTGAAGAAACCAGAGAAACCAACCTGCTCTATGGTGTGTACAGAATGTGGACACCATGCCAGTCCTAACAAGCCGGTCCTGAAGAGCGTTATTGTTGGGAGGGTTGAGTCAAGTCATAAGGAGCCTCACAGGTCTAAAGGAAGGAGGGTTGTACGGGAATCTGTTTTCAACCGAATTCAGCCAGGATTGGTTGAAATCGAAGATGAGCTCATCAATTTGAGAATATCTGCTCCTTCTAAGGATAAGCCAAGGGTTGTTAAACCTCCAGCCACTCCTCCAAACGAGTGGCACAGGGTTGAACATCCCAAGTTTCCATCCAAACCTCCACCTCTGTCCAGATCTCAAAAAAGGCGCCGCCAACGATTCAGGCAGGCAGCTAGAAGAGCTGATGAAGAAGCAAACCTACTGGACGATCCAATGAAGGAGGATGTCCCGGAAGAAGAGGTGGAAGTCCTAGAAGAGCCTATGGTTGAAGAGCCTAAGGCTAGAAGAGCGTACAAGCCTTTGGAAAGGACCGTGGAAGAGGCTATCATCAAGCCTCCTCCGAGGACTTTACCGAAGAAGCAGCCTCCAGCTGGGAGAACATACAAAGAGGCTGTTACCCAACTACCTTCAAAGCAACTCGCTATGCCCAAGAAACAACCTCTCTTGGAAAGAACGCTTGAAGAAGCCAGGATTCAGCCCTCACCAAGGCAAGTCACTTTGCTCCAAAAGTCAGCTCTTCAACCAAGGAAGTCAGACTCGGGGGGCAAGTCGAAGTTGAATCCACAGGCTAAGGTATTTGTGCCTAGACAGGGTTCTAACATGCAGTGCAATATGGTTGTATTCTTGCCGGCAGAGCTGGAAGCCAAGGACAACACCCCAAGAGCCATGGAGGGAGATGTTGTAGAGATGGGGCAGACAGCGGAGATTCTCAACGAGTCTTTCTCAGTAGGACTGAATGGGCCTTCAGTAATAGTGCTGAAGGACGAGACTGAAGAGAAGAGTGAGGATCGTGCAGCTAGTGTGATTTTTGAGAGGCCAAGCCCCACGATGAACAAACACATCAAGCCTTTATACATTGCTGGTTGCCTTGATGGGATGCCAATGAACCGTATCTTGGTAGATAATGGGTCAGCAGCCAACCTCATTCCTAAGTCAATGATGCAGAGGCTTGGGAAGACTGATCAAGACCTAGTCTCATGCAATGCCGCTTTGACTGATTTTACCGGGAAGGAGACAGCATGTCAAGGTATTTTGATCATGAACCTAACGATAGGATCGAAGACCTTAACAACACCTTTCTTTGTTGTTAATTCACACTCTTCCTTCAATGTTCTACTTGGGAGAGATTGGATTCACTCTTGTTTGGCGGTCCCTTCAACCCTTCACCAATGTCTTATTTTCTGGAATCAAGACGACGTGGAGGTAATATGGGCTGACCGTAGACCATTCAAGGCCTCTACCAACCATGCAGAGGCCCACTTATATGATGAGGGGGTTGGTCCAATGAAGGTGGCAGGCCTTGACAAGTATGGCCGCCAAAAATAGCCCCTATTCATAATAACAAGTCAGCTGAAGAAGTGAAAGCACTTTTTCAAGAATTAATCGGTCCAATGATTACGGAGTCAAGCAGGCCGATTATAGCTTCATCCAAACATTCTTCTCAATGTCAGTAAGCCCTTCAGAAGCAGAAAAGCATGTGGCCCTTCAAGCCACATTGTCAAAATTTGAAGCTTATCTACTAGAGAAGAGGCTGAGGGGAAGTCAAGAGCCAGAGGAAGATTTTTCGGCCTGTGCGGCCGAAGTCATCAACGAGGATGAAAACCTGGTTGAAGATCTTGATGAAATCCGCCTTGGAAGACCTAGAAGCAGCCCCAGCCAAGTTAGATGATTTAAAGGCAGACGTCAAGATCCTTTGGAAGAAGTTAATTTGGGAGATACAGAGAATCCCAAACCTGTATATATTAGTCAACTTCTGCCAAAGGACGTGAAGGAAAGCTCATCCAGCTCTTAAAGGAGTTCAAGTCCTGTTTTGCTTGGACTTACGAAGAGCTTCCAGGTCTGTCCAGAGACCTAGTGGAGCACAAGCTTCCCATTCAACCAGAATTTAGACCTTTCAAACAACCGCCAAGGAGGATGTCCAATGAGGTCTATTTACAGGTCAAGGATGAGATCGAACGTCTTTTCAACGCTGGGTTCATACGCACAGCCAGGTACGTCACTTGGCTCTCTAACATTGTTCCAGTCCTTAAGAAGAACGGCAAGGTCAGAGTATGCGTAGACTTCAGAAACTTGAACTTGGCTTCCCCAAAGGATGAGTATCCAATGCCAGTCGTAGATCAATTGGTGGATGGAGCTTCTGGTCATAAGGTTTTGTCCTTCATGGATGGACATTCTGGATACAACCAGATCTTTATCGATGAGGCCGATACGGCTAAGACTGCTTTTAGGTGTCCTGGAGCCCTAGGAACCTTCGAGTGGGTCGTAATGCCCTTCGGCCTAAAGAATGCAGGTGCTACGTTCCAACGAGCAATGAACGCCATTTTTCACGATTTCATTGGCCACTTCATGGAGATCTACATTGATGATATTGTGGTCAAATCTCAGTCTTATGATGAACATTTGGAACACTTAAGGAAGTCTTTCTTGAGAATGCAACAGTTCGATTTGAAAGTAAACCCCTTAAAATGTGCCTTCGGGGTTTCCGCAGGCAAGTTCCTTGGATTCTTAGTCCACAACAGAGGGATTGAGGTTGACAAGAACAAGGCCAAAGCAATCATGGAAGCAAAGCCTCCTACCACCAAGAGGGAGTTGCAGAAGCTTTTGGGTTCATTCAACTTCTTGAGAAGGTTCATCTCAAACCTAGCTGGAAAGGTTCAGGTTTTTTCTCCACTCTTGAAGTTGAAAGACCATGACACTTTTGTATGGGAGGCAAGCCATCAGAAGGCCTTTGATGAGATCAAAGGCTATTTAGCAACGGCTCCAGTCCTTATGCCGCCCATTAAGAACAAGCCGTTGAAACTCTACATCTCAGCAGCTGAAGGCTCTATTGGAGGCCTTTTAGCACAAGACAACGCTCAAGGAAAGGAGCAGGCAGTTTATTATTTAAGTAGGTTGTTGACTCCTTGTGAAAGGAGATACACTCCTATTGAAAAGATTTGTCTTGCCTTGTACTTTTCAGCAATAAAATTGAGGCACTACATGCTTCCCGTTTTGGTTTACATTATGAGTAAAACAGACCTAGTTAAGTACTTGCTTTCTCGGCCAATCATGAGAGGCCGAATTGGCAAATGGTCTTTAGCTCTAATGGAATTCAGCTTTCAATATGTGCCTCAAAAGGCTGTGAAGGGCCAGGCCTTAGCAGATTTCCTTGCTGATCATCCATGCGTGGATATCGACGATGAGTCTGACGTAGGACTGAACGCTCTTGAAATCTCACTCACTCCTTGGATATTGCTCTTCGATGGATCAAGGACTCAGGAGGTCTCAGGCTGTGGAGTAATTATTATTTCTCCCCAAGGCCTGAGGACTGAGTTGTCCTTTCAATTTGATTTCCCATGTACAAATAATCAAGCTGAATATGAGGCAGTCGTTATAGGCCTTGAGATCCTTAGGGATTTAGAGGCCAGAAATGTAAAGGTTATTGGGGATTCAAACCTGGTCATCAATCACCTGGCAGGAACGTTCAAATGCTATAGCGAGGACTTGGCTCCTTATTATATGGCAGCAATGCAATTAGTTCAAGATTTTGACAATGTAACTGTCGAGCACGTTCCAAGGAGCATGAACGCTGAAGCCAACAGCTTAGCTCAGGCCTCAACCGGTCTAAGATTAGCCCCAGAGACGATCCACAAGATCATCACAGTCCGGAAAAGATTGTTACCTTCTGTTAAGAGAAGGGGTCTAGGGCTGGAAGTGTTTACTTCTGACTTCACAGGTGAAGAATCAGATGATGAACCCGAAAATGATTGGCGTACACCCATCATCTCTTTCCTTAAGAGGCCTCATCATAGGGCCTCTAGGAAGGTGAGGAGGAGAGCCATGAGCTATATTCTCGTAGGAGACGAGTTATACAAGAAGAGCCCTGAGGATGACCTACTTTTAAGGTGCCTAGGGCACCCTGAAGCCATGAGGGTCATGAGTGAAGTCCACGAAGGAATCTGTGGAGCCCATCAATCAGGAATAAAGATGAGGTGGTTGATCAGAAGGTATGGCTATTATTGGCCAACCATCTTAGAGGACTGTATTCGTTTTTCCAAAGGGTGTCAGCCCTGTCAAGCTCATGGTCCAATTCAGCATGTCCCTGCAGCTGATTATCATGCCGTGGTCAAACCTTGGCCATTTAGGGGCTGGGCTCTTGACGTGATTGGAAAGATTTATCCTCCTTCCTCTGGAAATCATGCTTATATCTTGGTAGCCACGGACTATTTTACTAAATGGGCAGAAGCTGTGCCATTAAAGTCTGTGGATCAACAAGAGATAATCAAAGTGATCAAGGAAAGGATCATCCATAGGTTTGGGCTGCCTGAACATTTGGTTGCAGATAGGGGGACGATATTCATGGGAGAACAAGTGGTTAACTTTGCTGCACAGCAAAAGATCATTGTTTCCAATTCCACTCCTTATTATGCTCAAGGGAACGGTCAGGCCGAGTCCACCAATAGGACTCTGGTCAACATTATAGAGAAAATGGTGGAAGATAATCCAAGGGCATGGCATGAATTACTCTCTGAGGCCTTATGGGCCTACAGAACCTCAAAGAAGGAAGCCACCAACGTGACTCCTTATATGCTGGTGTATGGGCATGATCCAGTCCTACCAATGGAGGTAGCAGTAAAGTCAGCAAGGATAGCATATCAACATGGTCTCACTCCTGCAGACTATACTCAGGCCATGTTAATGGAACTTGAGGACTTAGACGAGGTTAGGCTTGCAGCCCTTGACCACATGTTGGTCCAGAAAAGAAGGGTGGCCAGATCTTACGACAAACGCGTAAGAAAGAAAAGCTTCACTGAAGGGGACTTGGTTTGGAAGGCAGTCTTTCCTTTGGGAGAAAAGAATCCAAGATATGGCAAGTGGTCTCCAACCTGGGAAGGGCCTTACCAAATCGCTCAAGTCCTTAAAGGTAATGTTTATCTTCTTATGGACTTAAATGGTGGTTTGTTTAAACATTTAACAAATGGAAAATACTTAAAGCATCATTATCCTACTATGTGGGAAATGAGAGACTTTGGGGAAATCCAATCTAATAAGCCATAGAAAAGTCTGTTAGCAAGGCCTGAGCAGAGGCCATGGTACCTGTCATGCAAAAATTGATAAAGGCCTCAAGCTTAGGCCACCTGTCGTTAAACCAAACCAGTGCCTTGGCCATTTAAGGGAAAGTTCCAGGCCAGGCAGAGAGAGAGCAAAATCAAAGTTATGACAAGTTTGAAACAAAAAGGTGGGGTTTCAGAAGTCAAGACCTACAGACGGCCTTCAAGATTGTTTTTGAGTTCCTCCCAGGAGGTGTCAAGGCTGGCGAGCTGGGTCTCAAGCACTTCCCTCTGACCTCGAAGATTTGGCATCTCCTCAACCAGAAGGTTCAATTTCATCTTTTGGCTCCGTGAGCCAGCTTTCAAGTCGTCATGCTGTTTGGACAGATTCGTGGTTTCCTTCCGGAGGTCAACCAAGCGGCCTTCGGCTCGTGCTAGTTTGGCCTTAAGATCTGTAATCTCTTCAGAGGTCGCGACAATGTTTGCTTCATTGAAACGCATGTCCTCTTTCAGTTGAAGCCATTCAGCACTGAACTTGGCGAGCTCCACATCAACCGCCTCTAGCTCCGCCATCTTGGTATGTACCTTGCCGAGTTCATGGGAGGAGGAGTCATGAGATTTTACCATGTCAGGGAACTCCTTTTGGAAACGTTGGAGCACAGGTTCTTCTGCCCCTAACGCTTGGGATTTTACTAGTACGTCCATGGCCTTCTTGATATTTGAAGCCCTAGCAGGATGGGCTACAACTTTGAAGTTTTGGAGCAAGGCCATTCTGAGAGCCGTTTTGGCCTCAGAAACTTCTTCAGAGGAGAACTGAGATTGTGAAGTGGAGCCAAGTCCACTGCCAGAGGTGCCAGAAGTAGCTGCTTTCAACAGATCCTGGGCAGATTTGAACAGAGAGTCCAAGTCCTCATCCTCATCTTCCTCCGCCACATTGGCAAGTTCAGGTTCAACAGAAGGATTAACTGATGGAGCAGACTGGGCAATTGGAGATCTGGGCTTCTCTGGAGTCCTTGATGATGCCTCGTGTTCAGGTTCCTGGTCTGACAGGTCAAGTTTCTTCTCTTCAGCCTCTACTTCTTCCTCGAAGTAATCATCGAGTTCCTGGGGATTGAAAACAAGAGGGAGTTGGTGGTAATACGGGGCCATAAATGCTGGGAATTTCATGTCACAGTACATCCTTACAATTGGATTATGCTCTGTTGCGGACACAGTATTCTCAGAGTCGGCCGGCGTTGAAATCCTTTTTCTCAGTCTCTTCTTCTTCAAGGGAGCTGATTCTGCCTGCTCTTCTTCGCCTTTGGAGGTGACCTGTAGGGAGGGAGATTAGTAGGACATTCAAACAAGGTATAAGCAGAAGAGCTGAGGAGAGCCCAGACCTTTCCTGAGGGATCAGTTTCGGGGGAGCTTGTCTTAGCACTACTCCGTGTTCTTCCAGCAACTACTGTCTCAGAAGCCTACAGAGAAAATAAAGGCATAATTACCTTATCCTGAAAGACCAAGCAGAGGACTAAAAGAGTTCATACCTTTGGCCATTGCCTTTTGGCTGTGGTCTTCACCCTTTTTGGCTTTTGAGCAGATGGGTTTGCAGAAACCTCCTTTGGATCATCTTCTGAGCCTGTCAGCAAGGAGAGAAATCAGTCCAGGTCTGCGAAGAACTAGGGAAATTAAAGCGTGAGTAAAGCCTCCTTATATTACCTTTTCTTTTGACACTGGAGGCTAGAGAAGGACGAACTTGTTGCAAAGGAACGGTGATACCAGGTTCGGGTGCACCGGTTGGATGAGGCAGAACGTTGGAGAGAACGTCTAGATATGGGGCAGAAAAATGCAGTTTCGTGTAGCTGCCCCACCAGCTGTCAAATTTCGCTCCTTTGTCAGTACGTTCCACGTAGGCGTGAAGGGCAAAGGTCTTCCTAGCTTCAGGGAGGAGGTTTCTGACTCTTTCCAACTCCCTTGGCTGGATCACGGGCCTGTCAGTAAAGTCCTCATTCAAGAACTGGAACGGGGGAACAGGAGTAAGCTGGCACAGGCCGAATTGCCTGGCAAATTGAGCCGCATTGTAGTACTCCACTCCGCACTTGTAGTTGGTAGGGGTAAAAGCCATCCCATACATAAGGTCCCTGGAGATCAGGAAGCTAGTCCAGACCTCCATGTGATCGTCATAATCATCTCCTGGGTCCGAGGCACCACGTTTCAGCCACCAAGGTACGGTATCCCTTGCAAATGGCATCCAATTCTTTCCCATGCTCGTAAGTTCGTGGTAGAAAAATTTGAAATAAACGCCAAATGCAAATCGGGGGCCACGGGTGTCAATGTAATGAAGGCCATAGCAAGTACTCTCTGATTTTTTGATCATGGGCGGAGCAAATTTGGGAAAGTAGGACCACAGCCAGAGGGTAATGATCCACAGTGGACCAGGGGCAAACACAAACTTGTTACTGATCAACTCTTTCATACCGCGGTAGAGATGGGCCAGGACCAAGGGGCCTAGTGCCAGCTGCTGCCCAGAAGCTAGGGCACAGGCCAAGTCAATAAAGTCCTTGGTGACTCTATTCGCAGAAACACAAAAAATGAATTTGTTTAGCCATTACAGGGGAAAGCAACGTGTTCACTATCCTCAACAGGACCCTTTCTAGCGTAATGATTGATAAAAGGGGAAAAGGACAAGGGTTCTTTGTACTCAAAATAGGGGGTTTTCTGGATAAAAGTAGTTGGCCTCAATCCCATGGGGACGGAGGCCAGTCAGAAAAGCCAAGTCTTGAAGGGTGGGGCTCATGAGACCTACTTTGAAGTGGAAAAAGTTGGTAGTGACTGACCAAAATTGGGAGGCTGCAAGGAAGAAATTTTTGTCCATGTCGATCAGAGACCGGCTGAGAAGAACGGCGTCTCTGATTCCGATCTGCCTCCACAAATCTCCCTTGGCTTCCATCATTCGATCAAGCCACTCGATGTATTTGGCATCGGGTCTGTGCCAAAGTCTGTTAGGTATATCTGTGGTAAAACGGCTCCAGTCAAGGCTGGGCGACTCGAAAGGAAGGGCTTCTTCCGCCAGTGGGTACATCGAAGAGAGTTGAGGAGGGAACCCAAGCTGAAAAGCAGGCCCTAATCCTACTCGATCAGCGTTCGCAATCACCAAAACATCGTTGGTGATCGCGATGTGTTCGTCAGCCAGGATCTTGCGAATCTGTACGGATAGGCTGTTAGGGTTTGGAGGCGGCGTGTGGGCTTTGTGGGTGGCCATCTCTGCAAAGAGTCGAGAACAGAGACAGGAACTGTGAAGGTTTAGGGTTTTCTTTTCTGGGTTTCTCTCGAGTAAGGGAAAAGAAAACGGAGAGAAGGCAGAAAGAGAATGGGAGTTGCAAGAGGTAGAGTCTTTATGAAGCACGGTGCAAGAATCAAAAACGCCGTTGCACTTATTACTCTTCACGCTGGAGATTTAATTGGCAAGCGAAAAGAGAGGGCTCTTGATTGACACAAGAGAGAGTCCTGGCGGCTTCAAAAGCTGCATGGAAACCAATGCAAGGCCTGGGGTGAGGACACGTGTCCCCTAGGCCCAGAAGGCTGTCAACTGATGCCGAGGCTATTACGTCTCGGTGGGGTTTTTATCTCGGGAATTGGTAGAGTTCAATTCAATGTGGGAGCTTTAAATCCAATTAGGAGATATACTTGGAAATTCAAAAAGTTGTTAGGCCTAATTAAGACCTGATTATCTTTTTGGAGTTTAAATATTGGGATCTAAAATTCTTAGGCTGAACAAGCCTGATTATTTTTCAAATCAGGTAATAAGGACTCGTTTGGTTATGCCAAAAACTGTACTCTGTCCTAATTTACAAGCCTAGATCTTGAACAAGATCAAGGCATGGGGGGGCATTGTTTACACCCGTTTTTGGCACCCAGTCCTGGGCAAGCTTTGGAAGGCCATTTAATTATCTTTTAATTAAATTGGGCCAAAAAATAGAGATGTATTGGATCAAAATTATTGGGCCAAACCCATGTTAACTAGGCCCAATTAAGTTTAATTGGTTTCGGGCTCAGATTTAGGAAGCTATGGGCCTATTTGCGTAAAAGTTCAGTCGGCCCATGACTTGCGTAAATTCATGAAGTATTTTGTGGGTTAAAAATGTTAAATGGCCATTTAATTTTATTTAGATGGCCCATTACCCATGTGGCCCATGAAAAGTGGAGAGAAAGAAGGGAATTGTTGCTTGTTGGAGAGCCATTTGACCAAGTCAAATGGCTGGAGGTTCTTTGTCAGCCACAAAAGAAGGAGAGAAAATAGGCCCATGAGCTTAATTGGCCTTTTTCAAACCTTTTTACGGCTCATGATCAAAGTAAACACATGGGTAATTGATATTTACTTCCAATAACCACCCATGATCTCACTAAAATCTGTTAGTGGGAAGTTACTTGGGACACGTGGCAACATCCGGAGCTTACCTGGGACACGTGGCAGCTCGTGATGAAGATGGGAAGTTTGGCCCAGATCTGGACCAGTGCACTATTTACCCACGTTCTTGTGTAACTTCTAAATAACTACCCACTATCCCATGATCCCATGAAGTGGAAGTTACAAAGGACATGTGTCATCACAAGAGAAGGCCAACGCATCCTCTTGCATGCAAAGACGAAGACCCTTGCCTATAAATACTAGAAGCAAAGAAGAGAAAAGGGTCCACACACCAATCAAGCTCAACGCTTAAAATCAAAGCCTTCCCAGCGAAGCAACCAAAGTCTTCCCAGTGAAGCAATTATCTCATTTCTCACCTTTGCTCAATTACTTCTCCAAGTAGTTCGAGTTTCATCTCTCTTGTATCCCAATTTTATTACTACGACGTAATAAAATTATTCATATCTCTCTTATACCCCAACTTTGTTATTACGATATATCAAAGTTATTCTACGTTGCTACTTCTTTTCCTACACGGTTAGGAAATTATTAAGTCCTCGCTCGTAGAGGCAAAACCACGAACCATCACTGCAATCTAGCCCTTAGGTTTGCAGCACTATCGCCCTCACAGATTCGAAGTCAGAAAAGGGACGCCCAGTCCTTACGTTAGACGCGACAAGTCTTGGCACGCCCGCACGCTCAGTCCTTGAGCATTTTCGTAGCCGAACACTACGATAGCCGATGGGGACTTGAGCAGGGGTAAATCCGAGAAGAACATTTATATAACAGGAGGCTTTGGTTCTTCTAGTTTCAATTGTAGAACGATTATGGCACGTGATATAATATGGCATGCGTTAGGAAATCGGTACAAAACTTGTTGCAGTGAGAACAAATTTGAGCAGAACTGTGAGTGGAAATTTATGTGTTTTCTGAGTTCATGAGAAGACTATGCAAAATCGATGCGAAAGTGCGTATCGGGTTGGCCAGGTCTGCGACCCCTTTGACACCTCCTCCTGGGCATATCATCACAAAATCCTGCCCTCCTTCACGCATCTCTTTTCTGAGGGGAAAACTTCTCTGTCCTGTTTCACCGTTGAATTAACACCATATCATACTCTCCCGTCCAGGGTTTTAAGAACAGCCGTCGGATTACCGTAAAGAGTTTTTGAAGGCCCGATACCATTACGATTGAAAATAACATCCAAATGTAAGACCCAGTTTAGGACCACCATGCAGTTCCACCACACGGCGCACGACACCTGGGGCCCACTCCGGACCCTACAAAAATACAGAAAAATACTCATAAATTTTAAAATAAATTTTTTATGGGGCCCGGTAAAAAAAATCAAGTCCAACGGATATCGATAGGTAAGTTTTCTAAATTCATAAGGGTGAAACTGCACACTTGAGCAATTTTGTCACTACAAATTCAAAAAACATACCTACCGGTATCCGTTGGAGTTAAGTTTTTCCAAAGCCCTACAAAAATTTATTATAAAATTTATGAGTATTTTTTTTTATTTTGTGAAGTCTAGCGTGGGCCCCACTAATTGTGTGGCAGACATATGCAGTTGTCCTAGACATTTTGCGAGTGTAACAGTGTCAAATGGACACACGCACACAAAAATAAAATAAAATTTTTGCTTCATATAACCGGATACGATCTCTACATACCTAATTTGGTACTTCCAAGTTGCTATGTCCTGCAGAAAAGTTAGTTGAAAGAAAGGTCTAGCATATAGCTTTACTTTGTACTTAATTGGGACATATTGGGTTCCAATTGCTCTGATTTACTGTAATCTACGGCCATTAATGTCAGACGTGTCTCTGCAAACTTATCATCTCTTGTTTTAACCCTGCTTCGGATTTTCCCCAATAAATCTTTGTCCTACAATTTCATTCTTGAAGTGAAATTCAAGAATGAAATCGTGTTAACGGCCAGGCTCCAACACAAAAATCTTGTCAGGCTCCTCGGCTTTCGCTTATCTTTTGAGTTTGTGCCCAACGCAAGCCTAGATCGGTTCATTTTTTGTATGACTCCTGTTTCCCATTCGATTTATTAAGTGCAATCTCCATGGGGATTTTTACCCAGAAAACTATTTTTCCGGATAAATGTCCAGAATAACAAGCTGTCAACAGTAAATGTGAACAATTAACTACCCCATGGAATTAACTTGTTGGGTCAAGGGATAACTTCAACTCTTTTTCAACCACATAGCACTTGTGTGGCCTCTATTATAGAATTGTACACGTTGTTACAAAATCGGGACACGACACATTACAAAATCATAGCGGGAATGCCCACGGACTTGTTTATCTTCACCACAACTCTCAACTAAGGATCGTTATCCACGATCTAAAAGCAGCTAATGTTTTGTTAGACGGGGAGACGAACCCCAAAATTGCCAATTTTGGCATGGCGAGGCTGGTTGTTGTCGATCAAAGTAATGGAATTACCAGAAGAATTGTCGGCACCGTGTAAGGATCACAAATAGGGGGTAGAATTCCGAGGGGAATTGAAAGAGGTTTTTTAGCACCAGAAAATTCCTTAGGTATTTTAGAATTCCTGAGTCCTATGTACAATGAGGGCAATTCAGTAATCTGGGAGCCGAACCACTCCAGAACTAAACATTTATGTGGCGATAAAGTTGAAGGGACCGATGAGTGGAAATCGATGGGTTACTGACGAGCACATGGGACCCACTCTGAGTCCTGCATGGATGATTCGAGCCGTTCCATTTTTTTTTTTTTAAAAACAAGTGGGCCTATGAAAAATTAGCTCAATCCTATAAAAATCAGATTAATCCGATATGTATAAGTACTCGATCTAATCTTCCATTTTTTCTTTCAGAATAACTCGGGGTTTTTTTTTTAAAATTATTGAACGACTCGAATCATCCGTGCGGGACTTGGAGTGGGCCCCGTGTGTCCGTCGGTATCCCATCGGTATGGATGCTATCGGTACCAATTGCAGGGTTCTTTATGTGGTGTTTATACACATAGTCGTGAATTATACAAGAATGTGGTCTAAAGCACCACGTAGCTGTGCCCCGTATACATACGCATTTTGGACCCTGCTATAGTCGTGGACCGTCCTATAGGTACAAGGGATCTTATCTACGAAAGTATGCGGTCCAAACCCCATTGCCCCCAAGATAACTTTTTCCTCAAAGCACCACACAAAAGAAAAGAAAAAACTCTAGGAAAATCTGCAAATCATTACAGCCCAAAATCTACAAATTGGAACGACCATGGCTGCACCAACTTTCTCCTACATGGCTCTAACAGAAGTCTCCATATTAGGCCTGACAGGCTGGGGCAAAATCAACCTAAAAAAGACAAGAACGCTATCCGTAGCAGCTCAACAACAAGAAGGAACCCAGGTTCAAGAACCAGAGCAACAGAAAGTCGAAGAAGATCAGGAGGGAAAGAAGCAAAAAGAGCTGAGGCCAGTGGAGGTGCAGCGCAACGTGAAGAGCAAGAGCATGGGGAGAGAGTACGGAGGGCAGTGGCTGAGCAGCACCACCCGCCACATCAGGATTTACGCGGCCTACATCGATCCCGTCACCTTCGAATTCGATCAATCCCAGATGGATAAGCTCACCCTCATTCTTGATCCGGGCAACGAGTTCGAGTGGAACACCGAGACTTGCAACATGGTCTATTCTTACTTCCAGGAGCTTGTTGATCACTATGAGGTAAATTCACGCTTGTCCTTTGTTTGTGCGAGATTTCTTCCCTTTCGCAACTTTACAAATGGGGATAGATGCAAATGTGTGTTTCGGGCATGAATTTGCCAATCCAAAGGGAGCTCGGCCTATGAAACTTTAATAATCTCGCACCATTGCGAACTATTCATTTTGTTTTTGACTTTTTGTTAAGTTACTGAGACGCTAGCGATTTTCTGATGAACCAGGGTGCCCCGCTGACAGAGTACACACTCCGTTTGATCGGCTCGGATTTAGAGCATTATATAGGGAAGCTTCTATACGATGGGACAATCAAATACAACATGAATTGCAGAGTCCTCAACTTCAGCATGGGAAAGCCACGGATTGGATTTAGTTACAGTGAGGGTGAAGTTCAAGATGTAAATCAATAAGTACGCAAATAATACCAAATAAGTTTGGATTTTAATACATATCTAACGGATTTTAATACACTTTCACAGATATCAATACATTTTTCTTGGATATTGATGCATTTTTTGCGTATTAACTGCTGCCCTTAGGGCTGACCGGCTGAGATTAGCATTTTCCAATAGAAATGGTAAGTTCTTACAGGGGATTAGGGAAGGTTACAAACTTACAAAGGCAAAGACGTTGAGCCAAAATAGCTACATTCTTCCTCCACATTAGATCGCTAGCTTAACAGGAGGAAACTTCCAGCTATTTCTTGGCATCACTGCCAAACACGCACGAGGGGTCTTACCATGGAGGAAAGCATATCTCCATACACCAAATTCGGGTACCATATAGTCCAACGAACAGCTTTAGAAAATGCTATTGCAATGAGTAAGAATGCAAAGTAATGTCGAAATACAACTTAGCTTGATTGTATGTTGTAATGGTCCCGGGTTGATACGCAAAATACGAAGTCATGAAGTCTTAAGCAGCCCAAATGCCCAATCCGAAACTTTTCCATACACGCATACAACATAAGGTCCATGATTTTGTGGATGGACAAACCTTCTCCAATTTCATCGGCTTCAAAAGTACTACAACAAATCGTTTGTTATACATAATCGTCCAGCTATGGCATTGGCTTCTAATCCTGTGTTCCATGCTCGTACCAAGCGTTTTGGGATCCGCTATCATTTTATCAAGTTCTTGCTAGCTAACAAAATTGTTCTTCACTGTATTGGCACAAATGCTCAGAAGATACCTTCACAAAAGGCTTGGTTTAGTTTTCTAATGTCCAAAGTAATGGATGGGGAACCACCCATGACCCATTAGTTTGAAGGGAGAATTAGTTAGCTCATTCCAGCTAAGCTATCCAATTGGATATTAGTATGTTTCTTTCCTGCATCTGTGTAATGAAAAACAAGGTAAATGAAATTCTATTAATTACATATCAAAAAAAAATAAAAAATCTATTAATTCTGTCCTTCTTCTATGGTTCTAGTTTTGGAAATTAATTTGTCACTTCTCTGAATCTCTGGTCACAATGACTTCGCTCACCATTTTGTATCCACATGCATGTGCCACAACTTGGAAGAAGTGGTTCTCAACCATTCGAGAGAAAGTACGGGAAAAGATTTTGGTTTTTTGGAAGTCCAATTACTAACTATTACTGACCTGGGTATTGTTGGAGTAATATGTAACCGCAGGGGTTGGCCCGGTGGTCAATACCTGTGACTTGGGGGTTTGCTTCGTCCTAAGTTCTTAGGTTCAAAGTCTCTCAGGTGTTATCAATTCCTATGGGCTAGTCCGTAAGGAGCTTTGCTCCAACTTTAATTGGACTACCTATGAGTGAGCGGGCCTCCAGAATTAGTCGAGGCACGCATAAGCTGGTCCGGACACCAGAGTTATAAAAATATGTTAGAGTAATATGCAGATCTAATTACTGATGTAAAATATTTTATGATCAATTTAAGTCCTTCGTATTTCGTAAAAACAAGTCTGGCCAGGTTTCACTCATCTAAGGTGGTGAATCATGAGTGATCAAGGCAGAAGATGACACTAGTTTGAAATCATGAAACACTTAGGGGCTAGCTAAAAAAGGTAAAAAGAGAGACTTATTTTTTAAATTAAAGATGATTTAGTATGAGATAATGACATGTCAAGTAAAGCGAAAAATAAGTACTTAAATTAGGGGCTATCTAAAAAAGGTAAAAATAAGGACTTATGTTTTGAATTAAAGATGATTTAGTATGAGAGAATGACATGTTTCGTAAAACAAAAAATAAGTACTTAAAAAATAATAATCTTAATGGAATGAGATCTAATACTCCTTGTGGGGCCAAGAAAGACCCGACACAGACATTGGAGAGGGAATTGTGTGGTAGATGGAGAAAGTTAGGGCGAGCTTCTTAAATTTTAGCGAAGTGCCTTTTGTTTGTCTTTTTTGAGTTTTTGATAGATTCGATTCTATTTTTGTTTTGGATAAGATACGATAACATTAGGACCAAAAGCTAAATAGAGTTGGTGAAAAATGAATAGAAATTGAGATTGTTCGTTCGTTTCTCTTTTCTGTACTAGTTTAACTCCGGTCTACATTTTGTACTTTTTTTTATTCACCTTGTCAATTTGAGCAATCAATCTCAAATTGTTTATAATTCCGTTATAAGAAAAAATCACGTCATAGTAAGAATATTCGTTGTATTTAAAAATTATTAATTAATTTAGTAAACCATCCCTTATCAAGTTTTCAGAGCTTGCATTAGCCATTGGTGCCGGAAATACAAGTAGTTACCACTTCAAAGAGCACAAATATGGTAAATGAGAATGCATAGTGGAGCCAGGATAGGGACTTCAGGAGAGCGGATTTGGTGAAGAAAATTTTCCTAATAGGAAATATGAACGACACATGATATCAAGATCCAATTCCGATCTATCGATCATGTGGAGGCAAGGTCGGGGAAGCCCGCGTTTCCGGCCCGTCAAAAAAGTTAAAAACAAGGGCCCTCAAAATTTTATGATCCCTATATATATTTGGTCCAAAAAAAATTGCACTACCCTCATTTACGCAAGATAGGCCCAATTGAAATTTAGGAGCCACAAAATATGCCCAAATGATGGAATTACTCATTAGTAACACTAAGGCGTTAAAAAAAAAAAAAAAGAAACGGCTAGAGCCTGGAAGATATTTTCAGTTCGATGATTGCAAAGTACTCAATCAGGCCCTATCTCCTACGCTACCATCTATGTTGGATTATCAAATTTTTTATAGTTAGAGGAAATTAGAGAGAAAAAGAACTCCTAAAAGAAAAGCAGCGCAGCCGATCAAAAAGAAGAAGAAAGAAACGCAAACACTTGAGGAGTCGAAGGGGAGGGAAGATATAGGGAGGCCTCATTCAAGAAGTTCGCTTCCGGCCTCTGAAACTTATGAGCCGTCTCTGCAAAAACCGTGAATATCATCATAAAATCCGGCCCTCTTTACACGCATTTCTTTTCTAAGGGGACGGCCGACCATATTAAAATGCATTCAATCACTACCATCTCCACCGCCTCCTCATCCCTGGCAGGCTGGCACAATCAAAAAAATGCATTTTAATGAGTCATAATCGTTATTCTTACTTTAAAAAAATGCCGTCTTTTATTTATTTTGTACGTCCTTTTTTATACCTTTATAATTTGTTAGAGATCGAGGAGAACAAAATTGAAAGTTTTTTTTTTAAATTTTTTCCGTTGACTTTTTAAATATAATAAAGTATTTAGAACGACAAAAATTGTCCTAATGTAATCCATTTTAAAACCGAAGGTATAAAAAAGTAAACAGTACCTACTTAAATTACCCTAAATAAAATAAATTACGCTAATCCTTCGTCATCAATGGGATTACTTTGGATTTGATTGAGATATATACAGATTAATAAAGTACGTTAATCCATCGTCATGAATGTTGTGCGACAGAGGTCTTGTTATATATTATTAATAACTAAACGGTACCTACTTAAATAAAATACTCCACATTATAACCGATAAAAAATGAGCACAGCCAATCCCTCGTAATAATCTTGTTCTCTTGGCACCCAAAGCCACTCAAGCATTTAACCCTTGTCATTATAATCAGAATTATTCTCTGATAGTTTAAAGTGGATTGTAATTTACAAATACTTAGGGTATG
This sequence comes from Rhododendron simsii, assembly GCA_014282245.1. Lineage (NCBI taxonomy): Eukaryota > Viridiplantae > Streptophyta > Magnoliopsida > Ericales > Ericaceae > Rhododendron > Rhododendron simsii. Next base: position 18,468,087 of record CM024954.1, read on the forward strand.
TTTTGGATTGACGATGGAATGGAATTGAGGTTGGAATGGAATTAGAGAAAATGAGATTGGAATATTCATTCTCATTCTTATTCTAAAGTTGGTTGTGCTTAGAATAGTCATTCTCATTCGCAATGAAATGGTGTGGCAATATTAATTTTCAGATTAGTGGCAATAGTAAATTTTGGAATGGCAATAGTAAATCTTGGAGTGACACTAGTAATTTTGGTATGACAAATAAATGAAATGACAATTATGATCCTTTGGTTTTTTAGTGGAACAATAATTCCTTTACTAATGTAAATAGTGATTCCTTTTGGAATGATTATTCCATCATTTAATGGTAAACTAAACTTGTGAATAAGTGTGTCATTGGAATGACCATTGCATTCCAATTTTAATTCCATCGAACTAAACATACCATTAGTTTTTATATGAATAACTCATACTCAAAATTTAGGAAAGTATTTGGAAGATGTGTGAATAGATCTTTGGATTTTTTTTGTAAAGGGTAAAGACCCAAAAAATTGAAAAAGCCAAATTTTGAATTTTTTTCGTCATTTTATATGAATTGTTTTTTACTTTGGTCTTTGTTTTTATACATTTTCAATTACTCGACGAAATGTAGAGTAAAAATTTATATCTTTTAAAAAAAGATTAATTGAAATAGACATTTTAGAGTAAAAACGTCGACAAACAAGCTGTAATGTGAAATTCTGTTTAGAAGTTATAGATTAGCTTTTGTTGTATGCTCCCTCCATTTCTCGTTGTAAGTTCCGAAAGGTGATAAACTATTTAAAATTACATGCAATGATTTCACTTTAAAACAAATTTTAAGGTGTTATTTCTTTTACTATTGTGCATACCGATATTTTGGATTATCAATGAATTTTTTTTTTTTTTTTGAAAGGTCAATCAATTCATTTCACGATACCCGAAGGTAAAGGCCCGAAGGCTACAACGATTTCATCAAAGAATACAGGAATGAACCAAAACTACTAAAATCTAGACACGAAGAACGTCCACTAGGAGTCTTCTAAGCACATACTGCCGAAGGCAGACCATACATAAATGCAGGGCAATGAACCCGTCTCCGATATTAATAGTAAAGCTCAAAGGGACACTCAGCTCAAACCATAACCATAAGCACAGATGAAATTAACACCCAACCAGAACAAAATAAACTAAACAGATTGAAAACTTATTCGCCCACCTACCACACCCACCGGATCTGAAAAATCAGACCGGGACAATCACCGGACCGGAGAGACCGGTCGGGAGAAAACCAGGCCAAAGACAGCCGGTAAAGACACCTCCGACCATGGAGCTATCGCCAGCGAAACGCCACCCTGTAAGCTGGAGACTTATTGCCGGAGGGAGCCGAGCCACCATACTTCATCTCTCCGTCAGAGCTATCCCAAAAACACCAAACCAGAGGGAGGCGGCAGAGGAGGCGGAGGTGGAGAGCCGGTGAGGAGAAGGCGGTGGCGGAGGAGAGAAGGCGGTGGCGGAGCTAGCTGTGGAGGAGGAGGCGAGAAGAGATCGGATCTGGTTGGGGAAGGGATTCGACGGGCGGCGAGGTGAGGAGTGGTGGCCGGCAAAGGAGGAAGGGAGGAGGTGGGGCAAGGGGCGGCAGCCCCACCCCTCCAAGAAAACCCTAACTGGTAAAGTAAAGTAGAGAGAGAAAGGAGAGAGCTCCTAGAGAGAGGAGGAAGGGAGGAGCTCTTGGTCTGCCTTCTTTGATGCCATTTGGCTTAGATTTGGGGGTATGATTCCACAGTAAAACAGGTATAAGTGGCCACTATTTTAGTGGTATTCTAATGGGAAAATGACCGCCCAGGACGTGTTTTGATAATTAATACCCGCCAAGATTGTGCTAAGAATATTTGTTAATGCTGAAATGTCTTTGGCGAGTATTAATTATCAAAACACGTTATTGGCCGTCATTTTCCCTAGTCTGATAGTAGTCGATCACTTTGTGCATATTAAGGTTAGGTCTATCTTCAATCTTTCCCTGCCCATACCTCCAATGAGATAAATCAGAAAAGTAAAAAATATTTATTTTTACTCAAATATTTTGGAAATAACTACTTTTTGGCAAAAAAAACAAAAAACAAAAAAATGGATATTTCTAAAAATATTTGGGTAAAATTACATAAAATTTACTTTTTTGATTTTTCTCGTCGAGACGAATCAATAATCTACAAAAGTTTGGTGCAAAACTAACAAACACAATTATTTTTGAATAAGGACAAAACATCCAAACTTTGCTTTATTGAATTCTAGAGCAAAGTTTGGATGCTTCATAAATATTCTTACTGATACCGGATTAAACTTATTTTTTGTAGGAGCCATAAACAAAATATTTTAAACAAAATGAGTCACTCCGATTATTTTTTGAGACCCAAATGGACCCAAAAAACGGTTTGTACCCACCGGTACAGAATTTTGGTTTGTACCCACGGTGGGTCACACGGATCCATCTGTACATGGTGGATCATTTCCATTCAAACATTCGCCCTCACGCCGCCACAACCCCAACCCCAACCCCAACCCCATCATCTGCAACCCCTTCCTCTTCTCCGTCCATTGTCATCGTCGATCATCAACGCATCGTCGGCGATCATCACCAATTGATAAGAACCAAAACCAGCGAGCCCTACGACTCCAACGACTCCAAGTCGAACAACCGCCGGCAACGTTAAGCATAGGTACATCTCTCTCTTGGCGATGTTTTGCACATTCCGGCAAGGTTTACAAATTCCGACAATTTTTCAGCGACGTTAAGTAGCTCCGATCGGTCATGTTCTGGTAGATTTCAGTTGTGATTGGCGAGGTGGAGAGGATCCATATTTGTAATCAATTTTGCATTTGTGCCATTTTAGAACCAAAAATGGCACCCCATTGGAGCATGAAGCTCTCTATCTCACCATTCTTACATTTTTATTTCCTCCTTTTATCTTCTCTGGCGAAAATTTCTTTCCTTCCAAACCTACCCTTCATTACTCTACAAGCTCTCTCCCAGAAGAAGTTAATATGAAGACAAAGGTTCAGTGAAATGGGTGTGTTTATTCCAACACAATTTTTGGTACTTTGATTTGGGATTTTTCATTATCAGTCCTGTGTTTCTTTCTTTTTCTTGTGTGTGTGTGTAACTCTCAATAGCCTGTTTTTGGGTATATGTTGAAGGCAAATCTTTGTATCTAGAGTCTTCATTGGGTGGTTTTTTGGAGCTTTATGGTTCAATACAAATTCTTTATTGTTTTGCCTCATTTCGTGTTAGTTTTTTTGTTATGAATTATGAAAAACTTGTGTATTTACAGTGCTTGTCCTTCTATTATCCTAATCTGCGGTTGGAAGAATAGGATGGGGACGCTACTATTTTGCATTTAACACTCCCCTCCTGCATAGAGGGATCCGGTAACTACACAACCAACAGTAAATATCAGGCAAATCTCAACACCCTTCTATCCTCTCTTTTTTCAAACACAGGTGCATACACGGGTTTTATAGTTCCTCCATCGGCTAAAATCCTAGCAATGTTAAAATGCAATTGTGCTTTGCAGAGGAGATATTGATTATTGACCTCTAGAATGGTTGTACTAGCGGGGATCAGTTCAATCTTGCATTGAGAACCTTAATGAACAGACTCGTTAGCCAAGCGGCGTCCGGTGGGACCCTTCGGAAGTTTGTAATGGCACCGGACCCTTTGGACGTTTGCAATGGGAAACAAGACCGGTCTGGATTTCCAGACAATATACGGGCTTATGCAATGCACACCTGGTTTGTCCGAACAGGATTGTAGTGATTGCCTTGAGAAGATTATGACTAATATTCGCATTGTTGTGGTGGGAAGTATGGCAGGCAGATTGTTACCTGCTGTTATTTGAACTTAGAGAATCAACCTTTCTTCGAAGAAATTCAAGTCAATGCAATACCAGGTACAACAAATTCTCTTCCTTCGATTGCCTTTTTAACAGTAGTATCGAGTTGGTTGTGGTGTATACGATTATTAGTAGGAGTGTTGAACAATAAGTATAGGGAATCGGGTGTCACGGTCTTGAATTCTTTTAAAATAACTTACCAAAAGAAACTTTTGACACAGGCGGAACTATATATGAATCAAAGTAGAGGGGAGCAGAATTATGAGAGATAAATTTAGTACGAGGACTTTTAAAAAGTAAATCAAGTCCTTAGAGTGTTTGTATAACGATTTTCATAAATTGAAGAATTAATCACGAGATATTGCTACTATCATCGAATAACATGTATTGTTATCATCCAATAGTATCGTTCACTAATCACTATTTTTAGTGTGCTCCAAGTGAAGATTGATCATACCTTCAGTTACGATTAAGGTTTATGGTTTTAATGAATTGAATAAAATTTAGTTAACTATACTGATAATATTCCATTTGCATGAGGTTGGGGATTTCTCTGGCCCCACAATAGCTCTGCCATTCGCTTTAGAGCATCAACCACGATGGCTGAGTATTGGTCGTACACCAGTTCATGAATCAACTGCGAACCAATATGCACAAAACATTTAATATTCAGTATCACCAAAATCTCTAGATGTAACAGTATCAAATAACCGCACAACACGTGCAAAATAAAAAAATTGCCCCGTATGATCGTTATGATCTTTAGGGACCTAATTTCATAGTTTCCAAGTTGCAACATATATTCCATATATCACAAGTTATTTAAAAAAAAAAAAGAGTTAATTAAAAGAAGGTCTAGGATATATATTGCCTTGTACATCAAATTGGGCCATCTTGAGTTTTAATTGCTCTGACATGCAGCGTACCCAAGGTTTATCTCAAGTTTAGATTTGCTTCTACTACGGCCATGATTTGAAGTCTCTAATCAATTGAAATTGGAGATGTTGGGGCCTAGGGGGGTTGGTTTTCATTTATTTTTTTAATTTATTTGAAAATGACATTTTTAACAAACAACGTACAATGCGGATTTTTGTCAGACGATATGGAGGCTGGTTTTAGGATATATATTGCCTTGTACATCAAATTGGGCCATCTTGAGTTTTAATTGCTCTGACATGCAGCGTACCCAAGGTTTATCTCAAGTTTAGATTTGCTTCTACTACGGCCATGATTTGAAGTCTGTAATCAATTGAAATTGGAGATGTTAGGGCCTAGGGGGGTTGGTTTTCATTTATTTTTTTAATTTATTTGAAAATGACATTTTTAACAAACAACGTACAATGCGGATTTTTGTCAGACGATATGGAGGCTGGTTTTAGGATATATATTGCCTTGTACATCAAATTGGGCCATCTTGAGTTTTAATTGCTCTGACATGCAGCGTACCCAAGGTTTATCTCAAGTTTAGATTTGCTTCTACTACGGCCATGATTTGAAGTCTGTAATCAATTGAAATTGGAGATGTTAGGGCCTAGGGGGGTTGGTTTTCATTTATTTTTTTAATTTATTTGAAAATGACATTTTTAACAAACAACGTACAATGCGGATTTTTGTCAGACGATATGGAGGCTGGTTTTAGGACTATGATTTAATTTAAGATTACAACACACTCCAACCTTTATTATTGAACTTTCTAAATAACAGACCTAAAAGTCAATGGGAGAAGATGATAAAGTTCGGAGTCAACTACTCATCCAATTAGTTAGATCCATCATTCCTCCAACTACATTTTAAATTGAATGCTTCCTATTAATCGAACTCCATCAATCTTATACTAGTTAAGTTGCTCCATTAGGCATCTTTATTTCTATGGTTTCCTTCTTTCAAAAATCTGTCCATATGGCTTCCTTGCAATTCAAAATTTCTCCATAACAACACTGGTTTAGATTCCAATATCACAAAGCAATAGCCTCAATCCATCTTCCTCAAACAATTTTGCAAGTTAAATGAAATGGGTTCATGGAGAAACCTCGCCTTCCTCTTTCACATTCTCAGAGTAACTACACAACTAATAGTATAGGAGTATATCAGACAAACCTCAATACCCTCCTATCCTCTCTTTCCTAAAACACCGATAGATACAGGTTTATAGTTCCTCATAGGGCGAAGTTCCTGACGGAGTTAATGGTATTGTGCGCTTTGCAGAGGAGACATTGACCTCAATACTTGTCGTGGTTATATTGATAACTGCACTAGTAAGCACACACAGGGTTGTCCTAATAGCTAATAGGCCATGGTATGGTGCGACTTACGTATGTTATGATACTCGATCAATTCTATTAATGGTGAATTATCAAGTTGTCCCATGTTCTATCATAGGAGCGCCCAACATGCATCGAGTGTGGATCAATTTAATCAGGCTCTGGGCACCTTGTTGGATAGACTTAGTAGCCAAGCGGCATCTGGTGGGACTCATGGAAAGGGTGCGAAGGGAGACTTGCCTGGATTTTCAAACTATATCAGGTGTGATGCAGTGCACGCTTGATTTTCCCAAACAAGAATGTTGCAATTGCGTTGAGGAAGTTATAGCTGAAAAGTGAAAATTGCACCCAGCTGTAATTTTTGATATGAGAAAAAACTTCTCTTTGGTGAGATTCCGGCTGTTGCCACACCAGGTATAGCATAATCTTTTTCCTTGGGATTATGGTTTTAAATAGCACTGTTGTAGCCTTGTAAGTATGTAAATGTGATTATTGCGGTGTAAGGTTATTAGTAGTGTTGAACACTACGTATAGGAAATCGGGTGATTTGACCGTGAAAATTTTCAAAATCACTACTGTCAGAAAGAAAACTTCAGAGCTTATGAGTCAACTGTAATGATCAGTGCCGGTTGTAAACCATTTTGTGAATTATGTATGAACCAATAGGTACAACATGTAATGTCTAGTCTCTCCATTGCATCCGGATGTAACAGTATCAAATAGCTGACATTCTACAAAATAAAAAAATTGCCTCGCTATAAGGGATACGATCTTAAGGGACCTAATTTTACTATTTCCAAAATTTAATTGAATGAAAGTACCGTGCATTTCTTTACTTGTATACAAAATTGGGCCATCTTTTGCCGCACTAATCGTCTAATAATATCGCGCAACATGTTTCTGACCTAGATAGTGAAACCCCTTGTGAGATATAGGGAAGTTCATGCTTATTTAGTCTCTCTCAAGTTCGATTGTTCATCTTCTAGAACTTCGAGAATCATTTTGAATGAGTCAAAGGCAATTGGAGATTGATGTATGAAGAATCCACCTTTTCGATCAAGGATGCAAAGAGCCAGATCTAGAAATCTACAGGAGCGATTCTCGAGGATTCAACTGAGAGTGTCTAAACCAAGATTGGTAATTCACAATTGGTTGCAAGAAACTCTTTATATCCTCAACTTGATTATAGTTTTGGGGTCCGAACCATTTAACCCCAGCCTCAAGTCCCATGAGGCCTCCCCTGCATTGTGTCCCTTGAGGCGTTTGCCTTATGACCCTCTTTCCTCGTTTTTCTATTCTATAAAAGTGGGTGTGTAGTGATCAGGCAAATGTGACAGTGTGAGTGTTTGACTATATAAAAGGCTCTTTGGACCCACAGGACCATTCCAATAGTTCGGGCTAGCCCAGCTTAGGATCAGTTGTTGGTCCATCCTCACTTCTGCTCTCCTCTTTACTTGTTGGTTAACACCCTTGTGGCCTTCATAACTCAGTGTGTTGTGGGTGAGGTGAATGAAAACTGACAGAGAGAGAGCTAGAGCAAAGAGAGAAGGTCAGTTGAGTGTATAGCACTTCCAAATATTAGTACATGGAGTTTTTATTTTTCTCTGTGGAGTGGGTATTGCAGCCGAACAATAAATACTTGTCTATATGTTGTGTGCTTTTGTGGCTCCCCCGATCCACCCCACATATAGTGCGTTCTTCCCTCCCTTAAGCTTTGTTTGGAACATGTGGAAAGGAAGGGAAAATGGGAGAAAGTTTAAATTTTTTCTCTTCCCTTGTTTGTTTGAGAGAGAAGAGAAAATGACAAAATAGAGTTCTAGGAATAGTAGAATTTTCTTCTTTCTTTTTTCACATTTTCTTTTGTAATTATTTTTTATTCTCATCCCTCACTGTCCACAAGTTCCAAACAAGGCAATAGTTTTTTCCCGGCCTTGTAGTTTTTCACGTTTACCTGTGTTATGCATTGTGTTATTAATTCTGTTCACGCATAATCAAAGAAACTAGGTTAATAATATCAAATTAATTTCAATTAATTATTTATGTGAGAATAGTTAAGTTAATCTATGTGATAGCAAAAAGGAGATCCTTTGCAAAATTTCGAATATGTTAGAGGATTTATAACCATCGGCATCAAATGACTTGTTATAGAGGACTTGTCGAGGTGAGGGAGCCGACCGGCGGAAGTGTCCCCTATCATATGAAAATGAATCCACTAAAATAACATGCTTTAACAATAATAGGTGCCATTTGGTTGATTAATTGAGTCTGAAGACTTTGGTGGTGTGGGTTTTCATTTATTTTTGTAAAATTTGAACAGGACATATTGGATTAAAAATGTCAACAAACCATGATGCAGGGGTTCATTTTTTGGTAAGAAGTTATACATTAGCTTTTGTTGCATATTAATTTAAAGTTGCAGAAAACACCCACCAATATTATTGAATATTGGAAACTATAGACCATAGGTCTATTTGAGGAGATGTCAAGTTTAGAGTCAACTCTCTCCTCGATTGTCTTAAGATTTATTATTCCTCCAACGGCCAGTTTTTACTTTGAATGCTTCCTAATCTAATTTCATCAATCTTATACTCCATAATTTGATCCTAAGCATCTTTAGGTTTTCTTTATTTTGACAATCTGTCTATATGGCTTCCTTGACATTCAACACTTTTCCATAAACCTTTTCAAAACTTAAATGAAATGGGTTCATGGAGAAACTTCATCTTCCTCTCTCATATTCTTATAAACGTTGTTGGTCTCAGCATTTCCCAGCCTGATTTCTTGTACGTCAAGTGTTTTGAGGGATTCGGTAACTACACAACTAACAGTTTATATCAGACAAACCTCAACACCCTCCTATCCTCTCTTTCCTTGAACACTGATATTACGGCTTTTACAGTTCTTCCTTGGGCGAAAATCCTGACAGAGTTAGTGCAATTGTGCTTTGCAGAGGAGATTTTGACCTCGACACTTGTCGTGGTTGTATCAATAACTCCACTAGTTATATCACACAAATTTGTCCTAATAGCAAGAAGGCCATTGGATGGTACAACGCATGTATGATACGATACTCAAACGAGTCCATTAATGGCACGACATCAACTGATCCCACAGAGTTTTTTGGAAGCACCCAACAAGCTCCGAGCGTGGAACAATACGATCAAGCTTTGAGCACCTTGTTTAAGAGCCTCATTAGCGAAGCAGGTTCCGGTGGGACACGTAAAAAGTTTGCAACCGGAATTGAGACTGGTCTGGATTTCCTTACTATATATGGACTTATGCAGTGCACGCCCGATTTGTCCGAACAGGATTGTAGCAGTTGCCTTTCGGCAATTTTGGCTGATATTCCAAGCTATATTAGAGGGAGCGAAGGCGGGAGGATTCTTACACCCAGCTGTGATTTGCAGTTTGACAAATATCTTTTCTTTAGTGAGATTCCCGTTGATTCACCCCCTCCTGTTGATTCATCCCCTCCAGTAGAGTCAACCCCAGGTATAGGATAATCTTTTTCCTCCGATCATGGTTTTATATAGCTGCTAGCAGTATCAAAGGGTTAGGTAACTATCGCGGTTTTAGGGGAATCGGGTGGTGCGGTTGTGATAAACTTTTTTAAGCTTCAGAGGACCTGAGTCCACTGCAGTGATTGAGTATCGAAGGTAAACTAGTTTGTTAATCAAATACACAAACATGTAATGCTCAATCTCACCACATTATCCAGATGTGACATTACCAAATATTGACATAAAAAAAAAAAAAATGCCCTGTGGCCTTTTCGACCGATTCGATCTACAGGAACCTAATTTTATTGTTTCCAAGTTGCTATATCCACCAAAAAAAAAAGGAAAATTAATTAAAAGAAGGTCCCTTTTATAATGAGTTGGGCCATCTTGGGTTCCAATTGCTGAGATTTATCTCAAGTTTGTCGCAGCAGATCTACTTCACAATTCATTTCTCTACAAAACTGCACATCTACATGCACTTTGTTACAACCATGGCAATAATGGAAATTTCATGAATTTCTAGTTTTTTGCAGGAAAAGATGTCAATGGAACTCGAACGGTCATTTTTATTGTTGTTTCGACCATTACTTCTGTGATAGCACTCATTGTTTTCATGTTGATATATTTGTGGAAGTGGAAGTGGAAACAGAGGATGCCAAGGGATGAAGTCCATGGTAAGTCTAATATGGTGTCTTTAGACCTTTATGAATTTCTTATCCCATTTGCAGTGGTGATTATTATTATTTTTTAGTTTACTGCAAATGAGCTAATCTAGTCCTTGCTATATTGGCTGTCAAAGTCATAGTTTAAGAGACTTCGGTATAATTCATGTCCACTAGTGAGTCAGAATGTCATTTTTTTGCAGTCAAGTTTGACAATAACTGTGATTTTGTCAAATATGTCACATCGCTCAAACTAACTGATCCAAATAAATGAGGTGGGTTCAATGCAATAGTCTGGATTTAATGTGGTGCCAAAACAATTCCAAACCGGAGCAACAAAATTGCTATCTTACAAATTTGACTTCAGAAAGCCAAAAATATTGACTTCCGAAAGCTATTTCGACACCAACATATGGATTTGCTTGAATATCCTTCAATGTCGAATCTATGAAGAAGTTACCAAATCATTACTTGCATAACATCTTGATTATTTCCTCTCGTTTTTTTTTTTTTTTAAATTCAGTTTCTGAAACTGGGGATAAAATTACCACCGTGGAATCCTTGCAGTACAGCTTTGATACCATTAGCATTGAAACAGATAACTTCTCTGTTGACAATAAGCTTGGAAAAGGTGGATTCGGTACCGTTTACAAGGTAATTGAAAATTAAGGAGAATATGTCCCTTCTGTTAAGAAAGAAAAGCAAAAATTCTTCTAGCTCAAATTGGTTTGATCCTAGTCTTTCCTTAAGATTTCCAAAAGCAAAACTATGATTCCCAACAGCGGTCCCGTGTATTACATTTCGCTTCTTCCTCAATAATGATGATCAAATGATTCCCTATCACGGTCCTTGCGAATCGAATCCTCCATATATATAATATAAAAGAAGTCACCTCTACTGGACATTTGTTTCTTTCAATTTCACTACGGTTCCATTAGATATTTTACAACTGGAATAGTTCTGTTGTACTTTCAGGGTAGACTTCAGAACGGACAAGAAATAGTTGTGAAGAGGCTGTCCATGGATTCTGGGCAAGGATAAGTAGAATTTAAGAATGAGGCAAGGCTAGTGGCTAAGCTTAACCACAGGAATTTGGTTAAGCTCCTTGGTTTTTGCTTGGAAGGCAAAGAAAGGCTTCTCATCTATGAGTTTGTGACCAATTCCAGCCTTGATCAATCCATATTTGGTAATGTTTGTGAGAAACAATACTCCATCCATCCAATATTGTTTGTCCTTTTTTCAAGTCGTGTCATGTTTTGAACAAAAAAGTAAACCACTTTAGTGCAATAATTTCTAGTATGTTTTGCTGCAACTTAAAAAAAATCAACATCTTTACCTTAGTGCAAAAAATTAAGGAATTATATGCAAAATTTTCTTCGTATTTTCACCCAAAAAAATGGCACGAATTTCCAATAAAGGACTTAGAGAATACGACAGAGGTGTTATTTTCTAATTTTCAACTCATTGTTCTTTAAATCAATGAGAATCGGTGTCGTTGTGCTACATGTAAGCATAAGTTGATGATGCACTTGCCAATCTCATCGCCTGTTAATAACATTCCTCCTCCGTCTCTTGTTTGTCTTCTGTCATGTCATTTAATCTGGTCCACAAATAATTTACACAAAAAAGACTCAATTACTTCTTGACATGTAGAACATTTGAAAAACATGTAATCCAAAATATATTAAGACAACACCAATATTCTTTATCTGTGCATACTAGAAAAAAGAGAAACAAATGAGGACTGAGGGAGTAGCAAAATATCGTCCTTTATTTATGTTCTTTTTTGCATTATCACACTACCCTTAGTTGTAACTATGCCACACAGATAAAAATTTGTAGATCCCATTAAGCGCACACAGTTGGATTGGGATAGATGCTACAAGATCATAGGAGGCATTGCTCGCGGACTCTTATATTTGCATGAAGATTCACGACTTAGGATCATCCATCGTGATCTCAAAACTAGCAATGTGCTGCTAGATCGAGAGATGAACCCGAAAATATCAGATTTTGGCATGGCAAGATTGTTTGTTCTTGATGAAACTGAAGGGAATACAAATCGAATCGTGGGGACCTAGTAAGTGTTGTTTCTACTCACCCCCACAATCGTTTTCAACATGACTTGTTGAAAACTTATTGTTAATTTCCAAATGGTTTTGGCAAGCTTTGTAAAATTCTTCTAAATAACTTGGTATCAAAGGAAACCAAATTTCCTTTGAATAAGATCAATTTTAAGAAGCCAAACTAGGTGCTTTGGAGAAATCTTGGACATGTTACTCTCTTATCTTACTTACAAGTGCATTAATAATTACAGTGGGTATATGGCTCGAGAGTATGCAATGCACGGCCAGTTCTCAGTTAAGTCAGATGTCTTTAGCTTTGGTGTATTAGTTCTGGAAATCGTGGCTGGTCAGAAGAAATGATGTTTCCAGAATGGAGAGAATATAGAGGACCTTTTAAGCTATGTAAGTATGATCAAAACTCCATAAAAATCGTTAGTTACATTACTTTAGATTAGATGAATGGAGGATTTTGGAAATCCCATCTTCTTGAATTGGAAAATAGTGTTATCTATCCTGAAAATAATGGCTTTGTTCGGAAGCCATTTTAGTTTTAGTTTTCATTTTGTTTCTAATCATTATTCTACATCTTTTTTCAATCATTATCCTATTTTTTCAATTATTACTTTCTTATCTCTCTCTATCTCTCTCCAATCATTACCCCTATCTTCAATCATTACCCTATTTCTCTCTCCACCCACTACCAAAACTAAACTAAACTAAACTCCCAACCAAACACTACCAATGTTTTCTATCCCATCTTTGAGGCAAGTCGTTTTCCTAAAGACAGTAGTTGCCCCCACTAGATCGTCTGTTGGGTTATAATAAATCTGTTAGGAATGCCTTGTATTCCTTAGTCCCACATTGGTTAATTATGTTGTTCCTGTTTTTGTAGCCTATTATAAATAGGGCTTTTGGGGAACTTCTAAAGTATCTTTTTTGGGCTTTCGTATTGTGGTCTTTCTAGAGTTACGGATTATAGCCGGCTCTTTGTATCTCTTCTTCACGAAGGTTAGTGAATTCTCTCTCTCCTCGCCCGTGGACGTACCCATCTTGGGGAACCACGTATATCTTGTGTCTTTGTGATTCTTGTTTAGTTTTCAATTTCTCGTTCTTAGCTTGCATTCATAGCGTTTGTTACAACAAACTGGTATCAGAGCCTTAGGTTGCAAAACTAGGGTTTCGTTTCCGATTGTGGTTATGGTGGCTAAATTCGAGATTGCGAAGTTTGATGGGCAGAGCAGCAGTTTTAGTCTTTGGAGAGTAATGATGAAGGCTCTGTTAACCCAATAAGAATTGCACAAGGCTTTGTTAGGCAAGACTAGTTCTGGAATCAAAGAGGAAGATTGGGATGATACGGATGCCAAAGCTCTAAGTTGTATTCCGTTGAGTCTGGCAGATGACGTTCTTCGCGAGGTGGAAGAAGAAACTTCAGCAGTAGGAATTTGGCTGAAGTTGGAAAGCATATATATGACGAAGTCGCTCACCAACAGGTTATATCTTAAACAACGTCTTTATACGTTTCGTATGCGAGAAGGTATACCCGTTAAAGATCATTTAGATGAGTTCAATCGTATTATTATGGATCTGAAAAATATTGATAGTAAAATTGAGGATGAGGACCAAGCCCTAATTTTGCTATGTTCTTTACCACTTTCGTATGAGCACTTTGTTACAACCCTTATTGTATGGCAAAGACATGATATCCATGGAGGATGTTAAGGCCAGCCTATTGAGAAAAAAAGTGTCAGGTGAGGGTGATGCGCATGCGAAAGGTTTGTTTGTTAGGGGAAGAACAACAGAAAGGGTGGAGTCGAGTAATAGGGGAAGATCCAGGTCATCAGGTAAGAAGAAGGGAAAGTGCAATTATTGCAAGAAACCCGGGCACCGGAAAAGTGACAGTTTAAAACTCAAAGAGAAGGAAAAAGAAGACCAGAAAGGAGGTAAAGTAATTACTGGAATTGCTGAAAGTTCGGATGAGTCAGATAACGTGTTATCAGTTACAGAGGGTGATTCTCGCTCTAATGCCGAGTGGATTATGGATTATGGATGCTCATACCATATGTGTCCGCATAGAGAGTGGTTTTCTACTTATGAAGCGGTCAATTGTGGTACATTTTTGATGGGCAACAACATGGCCTGTAAGATTGTTGGTTTAGGAACGATTCAGTTTAGAATGCATGACGTTATTGTTAGGACTTTATTTGAGGTTCGACATGTTCCAGATCTGAAGAAAAATCTTATCTCTCTTGGTGCTCTTGATTCTCATGGTTACAAATTCCTCGGTGAAGGTGGAGTTTTGAAAGTCTCAAAGGGTGCATTGGTACTGATGAAGGGTCAGAAGCGTGGTAACCTCTATACACTCCAGGGCAGTACAGTTCTAGGTGCTGCAGTAACTGTTGCTTCATCCAAGGTTTCAGATTCAGACTTGACTCGTTTGTGGCATTTGCGCCTTGAGCATATGAGCGAGAGGGGGATGGCAGTTTTGAGCAAACAGGGTTTGGTATGTGGCCAGAAAACTGAGAAGCTGGATTTCTGTGCGCATTGTGTCTACGGCAAGCAATGCAGGGTAAATTCAGTACAGCTGTTCATCACACCAAAGGCACGGTGGATTATTTTCACTCGGATCTTTGGGGTCCCGCAGAGGTAACTTCTAAAGGTGGTTTTCGATATTTTATGAGTATTATCGATAATTTCTCTCGTAAGGTTTGGGTGTATATGTTAAAACATAAGAGTGACACCTTTAATACATTCAAGCAGTTTAAAACTTTGATTGAGAATCAGACTAGTAAGAAAATAAAACGTTTGAGAACTAACAATGGTATGGAGTTTTGTCTTGGCGAGTTTGATAGGTTTTGCAGTGATGAGGGCATTGTGAGGAATCACACAGTGAGAAAAACCACTCAGCAGAATGGTGTGGCTGAACGAATGAACATGACTCTTTTGGAGAAGGCACGTTGTATGTTGTCCAATTCTGGATTGGGCAAAGAATTTTGGGCTGAAGCCGTTTCCACAACATGCTATTTGGTGAACAGGTCTTCATCGACTGCTATTGAGTGTAAGACTCCGTTTGAGGTATGGTCAGGTCATCTAGCTGATTATTCTGTGTTGCGTGTTTTTGGGTGTCCAGCTTATGCTCATGTGAATGAGGGTAAATTGGAGCCACAGACCAAGAAGTGTATTTTTTTGGGTTATGCAGCAGGTGTCAAAGGGTACAGATTATGGTGCTCTGATGATTTGAAGTTTTTGATCAGTATGGATGTGACTTTTGATGAAAATTATCCGATTAAGGGGTCTAAGCAGGTTAATGATACAGTTTAGGAACAGAGTGTTCCAAGTAGGTGGAGTTTTTGAGTGAATCTTCCGACTCAGGGAAGAAGCACATTGAGAAGCCAATTGAATAGGAGTTCAAGAATTCAGACACAGAGGTTGATCCGTTAGTTGAGCAACCACGCACTATTGCTAAAGATAGGCCAAGAAGGGAGATTCGGCCCCCTGAAAGGTATTCGGCTTATTCTGAGATGGTGGCCTATGCTTTATCAGTTGTAGAGATAGTTGAATATGAGGAGCCGTCAAGCTATACGGAAGCTGTTTCAAGCATTGAGTCTGCACAGTGGTCTGTTGCTATGAATGAGGAGATTGAGTTTCTTCAGAAGAATCAAACATGGGAATTAGTAGAACCGCTGAAAGGGAAGAGGATTGTTGCGTGCAAGTGGGTCTTCAAGCGCAAACTAGGTATTCCAGGGGTAGAAGATGCCCGGTTCAAAGCTCGGCTAGTGGCGAAAGGATACAGCCAGAAGGAGGGTGTTTACTACAATGAGGTATTTTTACCAGTTGTAAAATATAGTTCCATTCGCACTTTACTTGCTATTGTTTCATGTTATGATCTTGAGTAAGAGCAACTTGATGTCCAAACTGCGTTTTTGCATGGCGAGCTTGAGGAACAGATTTATATGCGTCAGCCTGAGGGATTTGTTGTTTCTGGTAAGGAGGATCACGTTTGTTTACTTCATAAGTCTTTGTATGGCCTCAAACAATCTCCTAGGCAGTGGTATAAACGGTTTGATACTTTTATGATAAGCCAGTCATATTCTAGGAGTGAATATGATAGTTGTGTGTATTTTTGAAAACTTCCAGATGGTTCATTTGTTTACCTACTGTTGTATGTTGATGATATGCTTATTGCTGCCAAGAGTGTATCTGAAATCAATAGGTTAAAACAACAGTTAGGTGGTGAATTTGAGATGAAAGATTTGGGTGCGGCAAAACGTATTTTGGGTATGGAGATTTGCAGAGATCGAGTAGCTGGCAAATTATTTTTGAATCAGAAGTCTTATGTTCTTAAAGTGCTTGAGCGCTTTGCCACGCAGAACTCGAAGCCAGTCAGTACCCCTTTGGCAGCACACTTTCGACTTTCAGTTGAGTTGTCACCACAGTCGAAGGATGAAGAGAAGTATATGTCTCAGGTTCCATATTCGTGCGCAGTTGGGAGCCTTATGTATGCCATGGTATGTGCTCGTTCTGATATTTCACATGCAGTTAGTGTCGTTAGTCGTTATATGGGGCGTCCAGGAAAGGCACATTAGGAGACTGTGAAATGGATACTACGGTATTTGTGCGGAACTGCAGGTGTTGGTTTATTATTTGGGGTTTGCCAATTTTGCTGATCATGCTGTCGGTTATGTTGATTCGGATTTTGCCGGTGACCACGATAAGAGGAGGTCTCTGACAGGTTATGTCTTTACTCTGTCCGGAAGTGCCATTAGTTGGAAAGCTACTTTACAGGCTACAGTCGCGCTATCTACAACAGAAGCGGAGTATATGGCCATTGCTGAAGCTGTGAAGGAGGCATTGTGGATGAGAGGTTTGCTTTGTGAGTTTGGTCTTGCACAAGGTGTGAATTCAGTATTTTGTGATTCGCAGAGTGCTATACATTTGACTAAAAATTTTATGTATCATGAGAGGACCAAACATATCAATGTCAGGTATCACTTCGTTCGGGATATCATCTCACAGAAGCAAGTTGAGGTGAAGAGAGTGGGTACGGCAGATAACCCAGCAAATATGTTGACTAAACCGGTTCCGGTTGCCAAGTTCATGCATTGCTTGGGCTTGCTTGGTATTTGCAGTTGATGGCCCCTCGGGGGCATTTGGCGAGTGAGAGGTTAGAAAGGGAGAGATATATTTGGTGATTTGGTTCAGTGGAATTCAAGTCAAGGTGGAGAATTGTTAGGAATGCCTTGTATTCCTTAGTCCCACATTGGTTAATTATTTGTAGCCTATTATAAATAGGGCTTTTGGGGAACTTCTAAAGTATCTTTTTTGGGCTTTCGTATTGTGGTCTTTCTAGAGTTACAGATTATAGCCGGCTCTTTGTATCTCTTCTTCACGTTGGTTAGTGAATCCTCTCTCTCCTCGCCCGTGGACGTACCCATCTTGGGGAACCACGTATATCTTGTGTCTTTGTGATTTCTTGTTTAATTTTCAATTTCTCGTTTTTAGCTTGCATTCATAGCGTTCGTTACAACAAAATTCGCCTTCTAGATACAACGGATCCCGAACTCAAATTTATCCCTGTGTTCATTTGCACATACGAAAACACAGAATATCCACTAGGCAAACGTAAAAGAATTTCTATTTTTGCAAAATAACAAAATATATGTATAACTAAAATTATAGGAAGAGAGTGTGTAGAGTGAAAGCAATTCAATCTGGAATGATCATGCCTTTTGAAGACACTAATTAGGAAGAATCATGCCTTTTAAATACAAGTAATTAGGGAGGATCATGCCTCTTGTCGGCACGCCTGTTTCACATCTCTTCACAAAAGATGTGTGAAAGTGTTGCAACCTATCACAAAAACCTCTCTCAAGTCTCAATATCCTCCCATATATAAAAAGGAGGAGTTTTTTGCCTACCATTTTTCAATTTTGGTCCAATTTACCCTTTAATTTCACCCATTTTACCAATTGCCCATGCCATGCCAAATTCTCCTTTACAAGTTTGCCCATTGATTTCGAAAAATTTACAAGATGTCCAAAGGTTTTTATATATATATATATATATATATATATATATATATATATATATATGGGGCGGTTCCGGGAACCTTTTAAAAAACCCCTAAAAAAACATTCCATCTCAGCCCTCCATTTCAAGGGCTGAGATTAAATCCCTCCTTCCACCCCTAAAACTAAAAACACGCTACCCTTTCTTCTCCTCCCCTCTCACGTCTGAGAAACGACGCACCAGCAGCCCCCCACCTCTCCGCCTCCCTCCACTCCGACCGACGAGCCCAGCCGCCGATGGCCCACCACCACGCGCCGAAGACCCTCTCCCTCTGCTCGAGGTAATGCTCTCCCTCCCCCTCTCTCGAAGAAATGGGAAGGAAGGTCAAAGCAGGGTCAAATCGCGAAAATCGAATCGCACCACCAAAGCTCTATTGCCAAGGTCCCTCCTCCCTCTCTCTCTCTCTCTCTCTCCCCCCCCCCCCCCCCCGTCGATGAGCCCTAGATTCTCCATCTTAGGGTTCCAAAATTTGGGAACCCCCAAAAATTAGGGTCTGTCATGCACTACGAAATTGGAGATTTTCTTGGGTCCGTTCGATTGGCTAAATTAGATGAGTTGATTGCACAAGAAAGCTGGATAACCAGCAATGTTGTAAAAATCATTTAATTGTACAAGATAGCTGGATAATGACAAACATAACAATGGACAATTTGTGCATCTTTCTTCGCGTGTGGAATAAAGACTCCTTCAGTAATCTTTTTCTCTAGAAAAAAGAAAACATTGGCTTTAATCAGCTAGTAAAATGTAGACTTCGGATATAATATTCTAGTGGGCATGAGTTTAGTTTTTCCTCTACTCACATTTGATGCTAGTGTTTGCACTTTGAGTCTTTGCTGATAACGAAAGGCAAGTGTACTGCTTTAAGAAATTAGGCAAGTGTTTTACTTGCTTGTTACCTACTCGTGGCCCTGGTTTTAGTCCATGCAATTAATTGCCTCTCATCTAGGATAAGCTATTGTGTTAGCTAGCTGCGACAATCAGTAGTAAAAGATTTTTTCGCTGAGAGACAGGGAAGAAAGAATGTTCGTGCTGATGTGGTGGTATATACAAAGTACGACGCGTTTTGTTGCTTGGTCTGTCTTCATTGTGGAGATGATATAGAATCCCTTCGAATATGATATAGACTCCCTTGGAAAATGCAGAGAGGCTGGGAGATGTATAGAATGTAGCCTATGCTTGTTTTGGCTGGGATAGTGATTATGATAAGAAAATGAAGAAAGATATATTGATACATACAAAAAATATGCATATGGGTGTCTCTGAGGATTACCCGATAGGCTTTCACAACACTACAACATACCTATCCCTCAAGCCTTCAAATGGTTTGTGGGTGTGTTTAGGCAAAATTATGTTTGAGATTCTATGAAAGCAATTGGCGAGGGACATGGCATACCAACTCCCGGTGTTGAAGCCCTACAATTGTTTTTCTTCCCTTATCTTTCCTAAAGTTTTGTCATTATAGGTATCCACCACTACAACCACTTATGGCAGTTATGAGTCTGTGGTCGTGAGCAATCAACACCAACAGCAAAACCCAACGCCTCAGGAGCCTCAAAGGTATGCCAACAACCTAGCTGGGTAACCAACTCTTCTCTTAAAACTCACTCTTCTTTTTCCAAGTTTTGTACTTTTCCTTGGCTCAGGCCTGTGTTTTTGTGTTAGTCTTCTCACAATAGCTGAGGAGACTTTGGTAGAGTTCCTTTCTAAGGCTACTGGAACTACTGTCGATTGGGTTCAGATGATTGGGATGAAGGCATGATATTAATCTCTTCTTCTGGGCATATCACTTTTTAGTCTTATTTATTTTGCTTAAGCTTCACAACTCACTAGTCATTTTTGACTTCATTGTAGGCTGGTCCGGATTGTATTGGCATCGTTGCTGTTTCCCGCAACTATTAAATCCTCATCTGTTTGTGTGTCTATCTCTCTGGTTGATTAGGTGGATTGGTTTGCTCAAAATGTCAAAGGCGAGAGCTTCAAATGCAGAATTATGAAATGTTCATTGGGAGCTGCAGTGTATCGCATCTGGAGGGAGAGAAACTTACAAGTGTTCTAACAGAAAACAATGGCTAGTGATGAAGTTGCTCGGAATGCTGTTAACTCCATGAGGGACTTTCTCAGTTCCATGAGAGGAGTAAAGTCATCCATGGAGAATAAAAGATTGTGTGCTGAATGGGGACTTGCTGATCAATACATTCTTAAGTAAGGAGTAGGTTTTTTTGCTTTCTAGTAGCCTCCTTTGTGTGGAGTGCTGTTGGTAGTGTCCATGCATAGGTTTGTTTTTTTTTATGTTGTTGCTTTTTCCTTGTAATTCTCCTTAGAAGGAGTATAGTTGTATCGTCAGGATTGTATCCTTGACCTTATTTTCGATTTATGGTTTTTGTGATACCATTTGGTCACCTGTAATAAAATGGAGATGTAATTGATTTGGTTTTTCTTGTCAATGGATAGCTTGGTAATTGATTTTGGCCATAAATGTGACTTGCGAATGTTGATTTAGAATGAGAAATGCCTAGCGTGGGCTTGTGCGTAACTTGATGTGGTTCCTATTGTTGTACTGATTGAGACGCTAGACGTCGGGCTAGGACCAAAAACAGGGGAGACTTTGCCAAATTTTTTTCAAAACCTAACTTTGTGAATGGACACGATACAGACACGGGCACTCCAAAAACTAAATTTCAGCACTCCAAAACCAAGTTTGAGATCCCAATATTACATGTCAATACCAAGTTTAACGATTCAATCTTTCTTACATTCAATTCCATCCCAAAAATATATCCATAAACAAAACTTTCATTTAACCTAAAAACTTGTTCATCCCATTACATTCAATTCCATTCCATCCCAAAAATATATCCATAAACGAAACGTTCATTTAACCTAAAAACTTGTCCATCCCATTACATTCAATTCCAAACTGAAAGCACAATAACTACACTACATTACTAAACAAAGCCAACATGCCAAAATACTCCAAGATCATTCAGAGCAATTTGAGTCTTCTTCTTGGTCACTATCTGAGCCGTCTGCTTCCTCTTCCTCTTCCTCTTCCAAATCTATTGAATAAATTTGACAATTAAAAAAAATAAGATTAGTAAATAAGAACATCTACGTCAATAAGAAAAATAGAATTAGTTATTGAGTAACCTTTGTTAGTTTTACGCATTGGATTCGAAGGACAAGTTCTCTTATCATGTCCAAATTGAAAGCACATGTGACACTTTCTTTTCTTCTTATTTAATGACATCTCAATACCGCTTTTCAATCTTTCGGACTGTGTAGTAGCGGCTTTGCCCTTGACATCCTTTTTCCTACCCTTGCAAATTGAGATGTTCGGATCCAAAAGCAACATCTGAGACAGCGATGGCTCGGTAGATTTTTTGATATCTTTTTTAGCACAAATTTCAATTGGAGACACCTTAGAAACTTCTTGGATCTTCTCGAATAAATCATTCAGACCTTCAATAAAAATTTTGTATGCCTCATCCGATGGGGCGGCCAAACAAGCCAATTTTGTAGCTTCTTGACACATATGACTAAGTCTTAATGCCTCAGATGCTTCTTTCCTGTCATCATGCACTAATCCTTGGGAATCAATTATCCTAAATTTGTTGGCCTTTTGCCTCCATCGTGGAAGAATAAAATGTTCCGGTATTTCATCAATGTCTAATCGGAGAAAAACTTTCAAAATGTGCGCACACAATATCCCAACAAACTCAAATTGTTGGCATTCACACTTATCCTCATACATTTGTGAATCCAATCTCACCTCGAACTTTTCAAGTTCATCATCTTTTGACTTCACTACGAAAGATTGAAAACCATCGCCATTTCTCACATTTTCAACTTTGTAGTTGACCGCGTCATTCCGTGTCAAAAATATATTTATAAAAACTAAGATTTAACAGCTACTTAGAGAATAGCGGCTAAGTCCGAGTATCGATCCACGGGGACAAATTGGCTGAGTTACTATAAATTTGACTAACTTTTAGATTAATTCGAAAAGAAAGAGTTTGATTGATTGGTTTGATTGTTTTAAGAAACTAATTAAACTAAAGAGCAATTAATCGAAAGAGTTTAGAAACGATGGGAAAAAGTCTAGGGTTTAGAATCCACTCCAACCGCATAACCGTGTATTGCATAGACTAGAGTAACACCCAAATCGCAAATCACTATCGCTAGGGCTTGCAATCCCAATTGAGAGTGGCCAAGTAAATATCTACAATTCGTCAACCAGCATGGACTATCCCACGGCACGGACCGTCTCACTAGCGCAATCTAGCCGCCTAACGGCACAGTCCGTCTCACGAGCATAACCCATCTCAGTCACCCAAATTGAGAACAATGAAAACTATTATGTGAACGGTATTTGAAAACCTAGGAAACAAATACTCAACCGATAAAAAGAATTAAAACCATTCCATTGATATCATAGAAAGAGTTCTTGAACACATAATCCGATTCGAATAAAAATCCTAATCTATGCAAATACAAAGTTACTTGACACGGAGCTTCATCTTCCCCCTAGAGAATGGAGTTAGCCGGCCATCAAAGCCGGAGTTCTTGTCCGTGAAGCGAATGATATGCGCAGCTTCTGTCCTCTGTTCTTCAAGAAAAATCCTCTGACAAAAAACCCCCCCGCCGCTTATAAAAGATGTCCTTTTATAAGCGTTGCCGAGAATAGGTCATAGAATTCCTTCCCTTAGCCAACCACTCACCGTATTAAAAATTAGAATCCTTTTCTATCTTAAACTCTCCTATTCTGGCATTTTCCATACTAATCCATGAGTTTAATTCCTTGGCTTAGGATTCCTACTAAATCCAAATTGGTGCATTCTAATTAATTAGGATCTCATACACGACCGTCGGCTTGACGTAATTCAATGCTCCACTGCAATTTGTGATTTTATTTCAAACAGTACTGATTTTCCGAGACCAAAATTCACACAGATGCTGTAGACGATCAAATCCCATTTTTGCGGTAAAATTCCGTAAGACCTTCTAAATTGCACGTTTTTGCACCCATCGATCTCTGAGGCCTGCATATACCATAAAACACTAAAACGCGTCAAGTAACAATATAAACGGACCGACAAGGCATAAATTAGGAGGATTAAATGGGTGCTTTTCAGCACCTATCACGCCCCCCGACTTACACTTTGTTAGTCCCTAACAAAGAAAAGAACTAAACAACTACTGAAAGCAATGAAAGATAGGACATTTGAACCCCCGGGTGCTCCGGTAGGACAAGTTTAGTCTCGTAAAAGTGCGAGGGATATCAGTAGTGAACACCCACAAACACAGGGAACCTTTCAACACAAAAATCACAACCTGTCATGCAACTCATCGACATAACAAGCAGAGGACACGAAGCTACCACAAAGATATAGCAAGGCAAACATAGTCCCGAGTACTAACAATTCAAGAAATAAACTGTGGCACTTAAGCTTAGCGTGTGTGAATACGGGCCTCAATCACATATGAACAACAACCAACTGCTCTCTCCGAACCGAACCTCGACTTTAATTCTCACCGTGTCATGCACTCACAAATGAAATCACTCGAAACAAGGTGCATTATGAACTATCGAGTGTGCGGTTTGGAGGTTAAATAATGGAAAGTAAAGTACTAAAACAAAAGCGCCAGCAATTTAGCAAGTGAAACTACTCTGCCAAAGAGATATCGAAATGGTAGCAGCATGCCTATACTCAAGTAATCAACAAGCGAGCACAACAAACAACAATCTCATGTAGAAAGGCTCCCAATTTTTTTTAATTTTCAATTTGCTCAAATTTTCTTCGCTCCTTTTTTTAACAAAACTTTAAACAAACTACTAAAGAAAGCACCCAAAGTGTTCCCCGCCCCCCAACTGAAACTAGTCACTGCCCTCAGTGATTGCAGAGGCACTAAGAAAGAGGTAGGAAGGATACCACCTCGAGTGGAGAACTAAGCAGAAAAGACATGACGGCCAAAAGGCCCCCCAACTTGAATGAAACAACCTGCAATGTTAGTCCGCACAAGAAACAGAAAAATAAAACAAAACAAAAAGAAAACAAACTAACAAATAAAAACAAAAACAAAAAATTAAAATCCACCACTTTCTTCACGCGAAAGATACGGGTACTACTTTTCTCCCTTGCCAAAGACTGTGGTTCCCTATTTGTTGAAAGAGCAATATGCGTAGGATTCAACGATATCTTGAGAAGTGGTGCCATCATCTAATAGGCTGTCACTCCCTCTGGGGTTGCCAGATTCCTTACCCACCACTTGGCTAATGAAGCAATCTCCGCCAAGCTGGACACTAAAGTCGGATGGTTCAGACAGATTTCTCACTGCTAACTACGCGCCTGCCGCCAGACCCAACCTCCTAAGTACTACATACATAGCTTTGACAAGGTGGCTATACCAGACCGTTGGAAGCCGTTTGAGCACGGCAAACACTGGAGGTATCTCACCCTCCATGGATTTAAAGTCTCCTAGACCTCTATCGAAAACACGAGACTAAAAAGAAGCTTGGGTTGCCTCCCAAGAAGTGCTAAGTTTTATGTCTTCAGCCAGACATCAATCACTCCAAAAACCATCATTCAACGGAGCATTACAATCCAACCCCGCATATGAATACATTGTCGAGACCAAAGGAGGTCTCTGTACCAATTCTGGTGAGTATGCACTACAAGGACCTAAAGGCACGGTAGAAGGCAAAGGAGGTGGTTGTTTTAAATCATTTTCCAAAGGAGGGCTAGTCATAAGTGGAACAACAGCACACAAAATTGGACCTTCATGTATAGACCGATCGATAAGAACCTCAGAGTCAACCTCACACACCTTAGACAGATCATTAGCAGTAAGAGGTGGATGTACCTCATCATTTGAGTGGTGTTTTGCGGTGTTGTAAACATTCATCTTAAGGGTCATATTCCCAAAAGTCACCTCCATCTCTCCACTCCTCACATGAATATTGGCATTGGCCATCGCTAAAAAAGGGCGACCAAGAATGACGGGAGTTTGCTTTTTGAGAGTTTGCACCGGTTCCGTGTCAAGTACTATAAAATCAGCTGGAAAATAAAAATCATTAACCTTGATAAGAACATCCTCAACTACCCCACGCGGTACCTTAATGGATCGGTCTGCTAATTGAAGGGTGACTAACGTGGGTTTCAACTCCCCAAGCCCCAATTGTTCATACACCGAATAAGGTATCAAATTGACACTAGCCCCTAAGTCTAGCAATGCTCGCTCAATGACATGGTTCCCTATTCCTATGGAAATAGTAGGGGTGCCTGGATCTTGTAACTTAGGGGGAGTAATCAATTGAAATACTGAGCTCACTTGCTCGGTGAGAAGGACCTTTTTCGATACATTGGTTTTACATTTCCTCTTTTGAGTACAGAGGTCCTTCAAAAACTTAGCATAAGTGGGGACTTGTTTGATCGCTTCTAGGAGAGGAATGTTTACTTTCACTTGCTTAAAAACCTCAAGAATATCCTCCATAGCTGCGCCCTTCTTGGGGAAGGGAGATGGGGCATTGAGACATTGTGGGAATGGGGCTTTAGGCACATAGGGTGGTACCTTAGAGCCCTTTAAAGTGGAGGTGGATGGTGAAGGTGTGACTGGAGGGGTTCCCTCTTTACTCTGTGAACTCTCCTCCCCAAAGTTATCGAGGTCGGAGGGAGCTAAATGCTCTTTCAGCTTTGCTTTCTCTGGTCGGGTTTCGACCTCTCTTTTATTGCGCAACGTCATAACTACCTTAGCATCAGCAGGGGGTGCTTCATGAGCCACAAACTGCCCTTTAGGGGGTTGGACAGGCTGATTGGGCAACCTACCTTCTTCCCTATGACTAAGTGCATTGGCTATTTGACCCACTTGGGTCTCTAACCTCGCGATGGACTGTGTGTTGGAGCGCACTTGCTGTTGGGTGTCATTTAGTCTATCAAGTGCTTGCAGTACCTTTTCCTCAAAGGATGGGTCCCTCAAGGATTGGGAAGGTGCTTGCTGGAAGTTCTGTGAGTGATAGGCCATAGGATTGAACTGAGTGTTGAATGGCCTAGGCTGCTGGGCAAAGTTGTTGCCCTGTTGTTCCGTCTTCCACGAGAAACCTTGCGCATTGTTGTAGCCCTGTGCAGCGTTAACTTGTTCCTGCACAAACAAGGGGAATTGTGGTGCTGCGGGGCATTCAGTTATATAATGGGCTGGACTAGCACATAAAGAACATGCCTCCTTATAAGGTGGAGGTTGTGGGGTGGCCATGCCCATACTAAGAAGCTTGTCAACCTTCTCAGTCAGTGCTTCTACTTTAGAGTGGAGGTCATGAGATGGTTTAATCTCATAGATACCTCGTGGCTTATCAGAAGCAGTAGTGACCGACTTACCTCTCCTCTCAAAAGAAACATTTTGCAGGGACCCTTCACTCATAGTTTCGAACAATTGCCAGGCTTCCTGTTCACTCTTAACCATCACAGAGCCTCCACATGAGGCATCAACCATCACACGATGCGGCAGAAGCAACCCGGAATAAAAACTCTGTACTAATTGCCACTTAGGTATGTCATGGTGCGGACACTTACGGATGAGATCCCCATATCTCTCCCAAGCCTCATAGAACTGTTCATTCTCAGCTTTTTGGAAAGTGGTAATCTCCTGCTGAAGCCTGAGTGTTTTTCCTATGGGGAAGAATTTCTTAAGGAATGCCGCACTCATTTGCGCCCAAGATGTTATAGAATTAGCTGGCAAAGTACTAAGCCAATGTTTGGCGTTCCCTATCAAAGTGAATTGAAACAAAATCAATCTCAATGCATCCATTGGAAAATTATGAATTAAAAGCGTGGAACTGAGGGCTTCAAATTTAGTGATGTGTTGATATGGATCCTCTTGAGATTGCCCTTGAAACTTAGGGAGCATTTGAAGTGTACCAGGCTTAATCTCATAGTTGTTAGCCGTGATCGCGGGTAATCGTACACATGATGGTGTAGTGTACGCTGTGGGGGTGAAGTGTGAGTTGAGAGGGAGGGGGTTAGGTACAACTAAGTCCCTCTGCTCATTAGCCATTGTAACTAAATTGGTCTTTTTGTGAACCCTGCATCTCCTTTCTAAGTCTAGATTAAGAGGAATAAGTTCGGGTTCCAAAGATCGAAGACCAAGCATGCAAGTTCAATACCCCTCAATTGTAAGAACGGGGTACTCCAGACACAGACACTAATTTGCCAAAAATAAGAACAAAACTCACAGTGGGTCAACGAAATCGCGGAGCTTCATCTTCCCCCTAGAGAATGAGTTAGCCGGCCATCAAAACCGGAGTTCTTGTCCGTGAAGCGAATGATATGCGCAGCTTCTGTCCTCTGTTCTTCAAGAAAAATCCTCTGACAAAAATCCCCCCCGCCGCTTATAAAAGATGTCCTTTTATAAGCGTTGCCGAGAATAGGTCATAGAATTCCTTCCCTTAGCCAACCACTCACCGTATTAAAAATTAGAATCCTTTTCTATCTTAAACTCTCCTATTCTGGCATTTTCCATACTAATCCATGAGTTTAATTCCTTGGCTTAGGATTCCTACTAAATCCAAATTGATGCATTCTAATTAATTAGGATCTCATACACGACCGTCGGCTTGACGTAATTCAATGCTCCACTGCAATTTATGATTTTATTTCAAACAGTACTAATTTTCCGAGACCAAAATTCACACAGATGCTGTAGACGATCAAATCCCATTTTTGCGGTAAAATTCCGTAAGACCTTCTAAATTGCACGTTTTTGCACCCATCGATCTCTGAGGCCTGCATATACCATAAAACACTAAAACGCGTCAAGTAACAATATAAACGGACCGACAAGGCATATATTAGGAGGATTAAATGGGTGCTTTTCAGCACCTATCAGTAGTGAAAGACTTTACTCCATTCATCCTTGAACTTGTTAAAGACGTTTCCAGTATATATTTTCCCCGCATGCTTCAACAAATATTCATTGTCATTAACAATCCGAAACTTATGTTCAAACTCAAAATCTTCATCATTTTCCCTTTTCACAATCCTACTCAAGGCTTTCTCATACTTCACCACAAATTCTTTGAGATTTGACGTGTGAGTTACAAAACCATCAAAAAATGAGTTGATGCCCTCGCTACGTCAGGTCGTATTCATACCAGTGAAGAATATACTACGATTATAAACGGGTACCCATGATTCTCGAATATCAAATAACCCTTGAAGCCATTGGTTGCTTTCTAACCCATTTTCCTTCATCAATAACATCCATCTCTTCTCGAAATCCTCTTTCTTGTATGTCCTCCTAATACATTCTTTCATATCCTTCTTGAATTTCATTTTCTTATAATACACTTGTGATAACTTTTCAACAAATTTCTTCTTAATATGCCAAAGACATAAACGGTGACGGGTGTTGGGAAAGACCTTGGCAATAGCTCCTTTCATTCCCAAGTCTTGGTCAGTGATGATAGAAGTTGGAGGTCGTCCTCCCATAGCGTCAAGCCATGTCTTAAACAACCATTCAAATGTCGTCTCTGTCTCGTCTTGTAAAAGTGCACATCCATACTGTATTGACTGCATGTGATGGTTTACTCCCGTAAATGGTGCGAAAGGCATATCATACTTATTTGTTCGATATGTTGTGTCAAATGTGACCACATCTCCAAAATAACGATATGCCATGCGAGATCGAGAATCCACCCAAAAAAAATTAACTGCCCTCCCACTTTCATCACATTGAATAGCATAAAAAAATTGTGGATTCTGTGCTTGTTTGTCCTTAAAGTAGTCAAGAACTGATTGTGCATCACCGCAATCTAGGTCTCTATGCCTCACATTCCTCAAGTGATTGTAGCAATCCCTATTATCAAAGCCAATGTACTCACCACCAAAAATTGAAGGAACTTTTGAAATGTCTATATTTTCTCTATGAAATGTCTCAGTCAAATTCTTAACTGCTCTCGGCATGTTTCGATTTGACTTCATTTTCATCCTCTTACTTGGAGTCACCAGTGGGTGGTTGTGATTTTCATCAAAACCTGTTACTTTCCATTTGCAATTCCATTTGTCATGAATAATCCGCAAATAAGCCTTGCATCCACATTTAACCGTTGAACAATTTCTATCTCTTTTCTTTGATATC
Source organism: Rhododendron simsii (assembly GCA_014282245.1). Classification (NCBI taxonomy): domain Eukaryota; kingdom Viridiplantae; phylum Streptophyta; class Magnoliopsida; order Ericales; family Ericaceae; genus Rhododendron; species Rhododendron simsii. The sequence continues at coordinate 18,497,641 of CM024954.1, forward strand.
ACCTTCTCCTCTTCACCTACCGCATCCACATTTAACGGTTGAACACCCTCCTGCTGCTTTTTTGCAGCATAATTTCCTTCTTTTGTGCAAACAAATCTCACCCTAGTGACTTCATTCGACCTATTTCGTCCTTTGTCTGAACCTCGAGTACGAATCCAAAACCCATTTTCTTGACCATAACATTCATAGTAATTCCGTGCTTCGTCAATTGTCTCAAAATACATTCCAATTGTTGGTGTTTTAAACTCTTCCTCATTGTTATCTAGAGTCTCCGTATCCCTGACTTCAACATCATCTAAAGCCTCTAACTCCATTGTTCACCTTTCAATTGCCTGCAAAGAGGAAAGTAGTATCCATTACAAAAATACACATACATATCATACCTGTACACGTGCAGCCACAGAATAAAGCACCACTGGTAATGAAGAAGTAATGCAAGGATTTGGCGACTTAAATAAATAAATGCCAAATACGAGTGAAGGAAAACAATAGGACCAAACATGTTAGTACCAAGTCCGAAGACCAGATTTTTTTATCAACAATATACACGAAATTACTACTATTATATAGGAATACAGTCAATGTTGGTACTCTCTAAACACCAATCCAGAGACAATTAAATTGCAACCCATAATGGGAAAATCTATATTTGTAGAACCAAATTTGATTTACTTGGAATGGTTCAGTGAACATTAGGTAACCTCTTGGTAATGGCGACTTATTCTGATGTTGTGGTTATGGTATGGTTCAGTGAACATTAGATAAGATTGTTCCATTCGAACCGAGCCAAAATCTAAACAAGTTCAACACTCGAGAGATCCCCAAAATTTTCAGGGGCCGCAACTTTAGGACCCACAGGCACATGAACTTCGAAGAACCACATGAAAATGAATTTTCTATAGAAAGTTCAATTCCCATTTTCCACGTAATTTACTCTGTTCACAAAAACCAAAAAATCGTTTTGCGAAAACCCAAATCAAAAAGCAAAATTTATCTAATGTATTATAGAAGCAGATTAAAAAAAAACTACTGTAGACCACGGAATTTCAAGCTATCTCCTCTTGTTCTTTTACAAAAGCAACTCGTGTGTTTCCAATCACCCCTGTACCTAATTAGCACCCACTTGTAATCGTAATTATATTTTCCCCTCACAATCCGAAGAGATAATGGAGTAATAATAGTAGTAGTAATCAAAAGCTTAATCACAAACCAAAACTCAACTCAAAAAAATTTGTGGACTTTCAAAACAGGTGCCCGTCAATCTTGATTAGCACCCATTTGTTTTGTTGAGAGAGAGAGAGAGAGAGAGAGTGAGAGAGAGAACTTGTTCTAACCGTGAGAGAGCCCGGCGGTGGTGGCTGTCGCCGGAGGTGGTGGGTCTTTCGTCGGCGGTGGGGTCGTCGGTCCGAGTGGAGGGCGCTGGAGGAGTGGCGGCTTTGGGTAGGACGGGATTAGGGTGGGAGAAGAAGGGGTAGCGTGTTTTTAGTTTTAGGGGTGGAAGGAGGGATTTAATCTCAGCCTTTGAAATGGAGGGCTGAGATGGAATGTATATATATATATATACATATATATATATATGTATGCATGTATATCGAGGGTGTTCCGGAGACCCTTAAAAAAACCTCTAAAAAAATCCTCTCAAATCTTAATCTCAGAGTTCTCGATCAAATTTTGATGATTCGAGCCACTCAATGTATTCAGAAAATGATTTTAAGGGTGCACGCAAGAAATTGAAAAAAAAAACAACCGGGAAGGACTTGATTTGAGCAATTTTTTATTGAACCGTTCAATAAAGTTCAATAAAAAACTGTTAGGATGAATCCCTTCCCAGTCTTTTGTTTTGCTGATTTCTCACGGGTACCCTTAAAATCACATTCTGATTACATTGAGCGGCTTGGATTGTCAAAATTCGATCGGAAACTTGGGGGGCTTTTTTAGAGATTTTTATACACACACACACGGGGCGGTTTTGGGAACCCTTAAAAAAACCTCTAAAATGAACAGAACGCATATTTCCATAGTAACAGTATGCTTAGCTACCTTTTGTCCACTTCAACATACTACAGAATTTACAAAAGTTTCTAGACCAAGTACTATGTAATTTTAATATATATTGTTCGATTTTCTTTCTTTTCTAAAATGTCTTATATGAGCCTCTTTTACCATTCTACCATTTTTCAACCCGTTATCTTCAACGGGCACAACATTCGTGCTGTGCACGAGGCCGGAACCTAGTCTTTTCAAAAAAACCCAAACGAAAACCCATGCATTATTTTGAAAATCTCTAATAGCGGAGTCACATAGGGCATATGAGGGTTCCTTTTCCCTCGCGGTTTCACAGCCTTTTTCTATTTCAAGCCGTAATTTTGTTGTAGCCTCCCTCTAAGAACATTTAATATGAAAGAACCAAAGAACTGACAAGCTCAAAGAACCTCTACTAGGAAAGAAAGAATAGCCTTGATAGAGGAAGACAAGCTCAAAGAACCTCTAATATGAATTGGTCATTTAGCTGTGCTCTCCTTTCTCTGTATATTCAACAAGAACCCTTTTTCTCCTTTCAAGTTTCAATTGGTTATTTTTCTAGCCAATGATCTCCATTTGATTTTCTCTCCCAATGCAAATTGTTCTGCCCCTCGTTTTTTTGGAAATGCTATTTAAGGTACACCACTTCATTTTCTTTGTTTGATTTTCTGCTTTCGCCATTGCGGAAGATTGGATGTACCTATAATACCTTATACATACTACTGGCCCAATAACTTGTTGGAGCCTATTAAGCTCAAGTTTTTAGTAGTAACTAACATGGTTAATTATATCTCTAGATCATCCATGCAGATTTCATTTGAGACGGGTGTTACAAAACCGACCAAATTTACACCCTCTCATCCTTGCATTGTTTGAGTCACCACGATGTTGCCGCGTCTTTTCTGTAGTAGTCAAAATCACCACTCCCCAACCTGGGTATGTTTCCTAGACTTACTTTTGTGGCAGGGCTACTAAACTTTCTGGAGCCCACAAGGTCGTATACATAGGTTACTCTGCACCCCTCTAGAATGCCCCATATATAATATACGCATATAAATGTATATCATTGACGAAATATTTTGGAGGAGTCTATCAACATTGCTGAAAATGTTTACGCGCAAGCTATTAGTAGCAACTTACGTGGTTGATTATCCTCTAAAAAATAACTCATGTGGACTTTCGATGTGTGATGATGAGTTATAATACCCCCCAAAAAATACAAATCCCCTGAAATTTTACATGTCAAGAACCTTATTACACATGTTGAACAATTGCAGGCTTGGAAAAGTTGGATAGAAGGGCAGGGCGCAAATCTCATAGACCCAACATTGAGGACTAATTCGAGTTCTATTTGCGAGATAATGAGATGTATTCACACTGGGCTGCTATGTATTCAGGAAAACATATCCGAAAGACCAACCATGGCTTCAGTTGTTATGATGGTCACGAGTTCCTCCCTCACTCTACCCATGCCTTCGGAACCAGCATTTTTTCTACGTAGTAGCGTTGGTCCACAACAGCCAGTGCTGGGGGAGTTTGATTCTACAGTGATGGAGTACAACCATTCAAAACCTAAATCGGCGTGCATGTCTGTAGATGATGCCTCGATTACTGAGTTCTATCCTCGTTGATTTTCGACAATGAGAGGTCAGTAATAATCATCGTTGTATCTGCATCATTTTTCTTTTTCGCTATTCTTTTTTGGCTTCTTTTTTATTTGTTACTTTTCATGGAGAATCATGGGCTATGGTCCACATCTTTGATCATTTTTCTCATAACAAACCATGGATGATGCGCTTTAACGTTCTGAATGTAATTTTTAGGTCCGGACCAACAAAAAGAAAACGTAAGTTGTTTTTAGGGGTTTTTAGGCTTGATCAGAAGAAAGGAGGACAAGAAAATGGAGAAGACCGATCAACAATCCACGGTTTCCACCATTAATCTTGTGAAGATCCTCTCCTTCATGAGCGGGTAATCTCTCTGGCTAGGGTTACGAGAATGCCTCTCCAAGTAGTATGATTGTATACTTTTCTCTGGTGGTTCGTTCAACATTGGTTGTTTAACTTCAGATGGTTCATAGTTTATGAAAGTTTGGAAATTACTCCCTCCGTCCCTTTTTAAGAGTCTTACTTCGTAATTTCAACTTATTAAAAAAACATCATCATTACACCTTTCACATCAACTTTTGCCTCCACTTTCCCTCACTACCATCTATTAAAACATCATCATTACATTTTTACTCACTAATTTTTCAAAATGGAATCTACTTTTAGGAGCAAAATGGAAAATTCACCAACTTTTACCCACTAACTTTACAAAATTGACACTTGTGTTTGGGCTGAATTAACTCAAATCAATTGACAAATAATTGTGTGCGGGCGTGCCAGAAAAGAAATAACTTCAAAGAAGAAATTACTCTTTTCAAAATGATTTGAAACCACTAATTTCAATCAGGCAATTGTGTTATCCGTTCGATTACCTCAACTAAGAGGATTTTTCCTTAAGGTATCAACCAAATAAAAGATTGACGCGCTTCGAAATCAGAAAAGATGATTGAACACAAACAAACCTGAATCTAATCAAAGGTAAGTTTGTATACAAACACTCTTAAGATTCTATCAAGAATAATAAAGAAATGCAAGCACACTGAATTTAATCAAAAGCGAACTTGCAAACAACTATTCTTTGGTAAGAAAAGAGCTTAAAGGAAATAAGAAAACTTGAATTTAATCGAAAGTAGTCTTACGTGCAAATAAGCCTTCAACTTACAAAAAAGACCCTACTCTAAACTAAAACTAATCTAAGATAGATCTCTGAGCAATCATTTTGTATGAATTGTCAGATGATATGGATTTTTTGTGTGTCTCTCTCTTCAACTGCTTCTTCTATTTATAGACGCTGAGCTTGCCTTCGAACCCCCACGTCTTCGATTGATATCCACGTTGGCCACATAAAACGGCTGAGGGGGGTCTTCGAACGGTTATCCTGATATTTCCAGAATCCCTTCTTCTCCTGCTTGCTTCGATCGTGGTGTTCGTGGCTCCATGCTTAAATAACGGTTCCCACTTCCAAGCAACGTGGGTTAGTGTTTGGCTCAGAATAATCCCCTACAATCATGTCCACCATTCATTATAAACCAAACAGTAATGGTACCGTTTGATGTTTCCAAAGATCAATCAACGGTTTAAATCAGACTGCTTTTAAAACCATCCTTAATTATAGTCTAAACGCTGTCGGTTCCAATCAAAACGATACCGTATAGTACTAAAACAACATCACCATTTAACCCCGCAATCCTCTGTATCTCGGGTTCAATCAGGATGTGTTCTGATTGGTCAACACACTATTTGGTGTCACGTGTAACTTTCCTATTGGGTGGCATATTTTAGGATGTAAACACACCCCCCGCATTAACATTTTATTTATGCTAAATAAATGTTAATGGCACACGTTCTCTGCCCATATCCCTTCAACTTCGGATGCACGAAGCTTGACAGGGCTTCATTCCCATGCACGTCTATTGAGCTTCCCAAAGATAGCTACAATAATTTCCCTATAAATGGCAGTTAATGATAGGGTTTAACGAATTACATTACCCCTCATAAACCCCTTCGAATTCGAGTTTTCCTTTATTAAGAAATCTTAAGTTTATGGACTCTCTTCCAGAAATCAATCTTATCTTGGACAATCTCGATTGCCAAACTCCTTCTCCTCAAATGTCTCCTCCAAACTCTCCTCGAATGTTAGCAAGCAAAATCCTTTCGGATCGAACATTCCATACCCCCAACCCATCTACCACAGGTTGGGACTCCTCTTTAACCCGTTCGAATTCGTTCGATGGGTCCAACTGGGGCTCATGGGAAGAAAACCCTACTAATACCAACACTGGCACCATTCTGGTCCGGTTCGATCAGCCTGATCCCACACCTCATAAATTCCATCACTTTCGAACCCTTTTTGCGAGTCAATTCCTACCCCTGAGTGGTAACGATACCGTTCACATGGGCATGCTCGAATCCATTTATTCCTCTCTCAAATTTTCTCCTTTCCTCAAACAGGAAGAAAACTATCTTGGGCCGGCCCCTTATTGCGACTTCAAACGCATGGCCCAAGCCCAAAAAACCCTCTGGCTCACAGAGGTGCAAACCCCACACTTCCCAGCTGACTTCGAAGAGACCAACAAGTTAATTCCTCTTCCTGAAGAGCCCGACTGGTTCAATGAGGTGAATAACCTTGCCATTAACACCCCTCATTTCCAATGGCAATATGGTTATTCCATCTACTCTGCTGACAAGAGCAAAGCTTTGCAGCTTCTTGCAGCTTTCTCCTTTCTGGACATCCATATCCTGGAAGAACAAGTCCCACTCACCAATTTCAAATGGGCTTGTGAAACACTGGTGCTATGTTCCATCCCTTCTGCGGTTTCCTATCAAATCCACTGCTTCCTGGACTTCTTACCAGTGATCAAGTCATGGCTCGAAGCCAATACTGCTGCGTATTGCTTCGATCAAACCCTTCAAGACTATGCTCTTACTAAGGAAAGGATTGAAAAACTGCATGACCAAATCCATAACTTTACTACTGAGTCCTTCGAAGTGGTGCCTGGCCATGCTGACAAAAAGCTTCGAAGGCGCTTCAAAAGGCAACAAATGAAGCGTCCAACAAAAGAGGCTCGGCTTCGAAGGAAAGCCAAAGCTTTGGTGCTCCGCTTTAGGCCTCTGCTGGAGAAGAAATTGGAGTCAGACTCCAAAGAAGACATGAGGAAAATGGAGCTGAAATTCCTCCAGTTTGCATGGAACAAGTTCCATAGCCTTGTTACTTGGTCCTTTCCTCATTACTTTGAGAATAAAAAAGCAACCGCTCAGCACCCAAGCCCTTCGAAGGCCTAATTTGTGCTTTTTTTCATAGGAACTAGAATTTCCCTTGTTTTGCTTTTTTCCCTTTTGTAAATACGTAAATTTCAATTTTGTAACCCAGTAGGTTTGTTCAATGAAATTTCTTTTTTTTTCAACACGCTGGATTTGGGTTTATTGTTAAAATAGAAATTCTAATAATAAAAAACTCTACTAAAGAGAAAAAACCAACCCCAGCGGACCCCGGAGTACGGGCCCACTACAGGCCTGGCCCACCTGCAGGAGTATAAAAGCGGAATTGATTCAAAACCACCCCTTACACTCTACTCGTTCAAGCTTTCTCAAACTCAAAACTCCCAAGAACAGAAACCCTCTCTCTTTTTCCCTCGTCATCAACGCTAAACTCAAACTGAATCAATGGCTTCTTCCAGCAATCCAGCAGCCCGAGAACATGTTACTCCCTCTTTGGCTTTGAGACGGTTCGTGTCAGGACAAACACCAGGACCGACTAAAGAGCCCTATCTCGATGCCAGGGTCTTCATTCCAAACCCTAGCGAAGAAGGTACTTATATTTTAGGCCCTCAACTCATAGGAGAAATCTCTGCTAGCCTTTCTCTCTACTATCCTCGATTGGGGGATGCTGAAATCCGGGCTTGTTCGAACCAGGATTGGCAAAATTTTCCAAAGAAATCCTTCCCCTGTTGGCCCACATTGGACAAGGATTGGAAGATATGGACCACCCGTATGTTGGCTGCGAAGTCGGACGACTTAGAGAAGGTGGGTTTAAAAAGAATTATTACCCTCCTTCGAAGGGGGGTCCCACAAAATCCTCCTCTGATTCAGGCCGCCTTGGCCTTTTGGGACCCATCTTTCAACTTCTTTCGCTTTAACTGTGGCATGATGGCACCCACAGTTCTGGGTGTTACCCAAATGTTGGGGCTTATTCCGTATGGCCCCCAATTCGACCCTACCAAGGAGTTCCATCCTCCCGAGGGATTTACTCGTTTGACTGCCACCAACGGGGCTTTTTCCCAGTTCTACCATAGAGAAAGGAAATTGGTAGGAGAAGTAACTGAGACAGAGTTTTTTGCCTACATTCTCTACACCCTCTGCAAACACATCTTCTGCCACTCCGGGAAAAGAGTAATGAATGAATTTGTTCCATTGGCACTGGCACTTGCTAGAGGAGAAGAGTTTGACTTCGCCTCCTGCTTCTTGGGCCATGTCTACAAAGCTGGGTTTGACTTCTACCAGAAGGGTTTGAACCATTCGCAGGGAGGGCCCCAATGGTTTATCCAACTTTGGCTTCATGCTTACTTTCCTGAGCTGGGTCCCTTCAAAGCACCCACATCCCTTACTGGTGTCGTCGAGGCGCCCAATGTTCATGGTGACAACTACGTCCACCCAGAGGATAGCACAACACAGACTTTGGTGTACTACCTCTGCTTTTTTGCTGGTCTAGCCTCAGATAGGGAGTGGCCCAATCCATACCCTATTCTTGTTGGGCCAACATGGTTGTTCGACATTCTGGCAGACAAACGGGGAAGATCCTCTCGAGCTCTCCAAGCATGGGGCAACATTCTTACAAGCAGAGAGATCTTCATTTCCTCGTCGAATACCCTCAAGTCCATAGCACATGCAGAGGTATATTGCCCTGCACAATTTGCTAGGCAACTGGACTTTGTTCAAGGCATACCCACTCCTTACTGTGGCCTCGCCAACATCTGTATGTCTGAACGATCACCGATCATGGCTGACCAATTTCTGACGGGGTTTGCCCAAGCCAGACATGCATTGAGGAGAACAGTGACTCAGGAGTTCAGGGAACCTGAAGTGCGCACCACCCCTGCATTTGATAACTGGTGGCACTCTAACTGCTCCTTCCTTTCAGGGATTAAACCCTTCAAACAGTTTCTAGCCCACATTGGGTTCGAGAAGTCTGAGTTTGGGCATGGAGGAAAAAATAACTCGTCATCTTTCTCCTCTGACAACGAATTTGGTTTGGCTGGAGGGATCGAAGACATTACTGGAGGCGAAGTTGAACAAAGACTGACTCCAGTCGAAGCCTCCCCAATAGCAATGGTCGTTCCCCCCTCTTCATCAAGAAGACAATCTACGAGAGTAACACAAAAAAGAGGTAATTATCTCCTGAACATCTCTTCTTTTTTGCTGAAACCAAACCTAATTGCATTCCATCCTACAGGTGCCACTTCTTTTCCAGAAAGTGCTTCGAAGAAAAGAAAGATTACTTCTCAGCCTACAGAAGTAATTCCTACTAAGCACTATCTTGAGCCCTCAGCTGCACCTCCAGGTTGGTTTCCTTCCCTCCAATTAATCTTTTAAACCCCCATACCATTTATCCGAGCCACCCTCTTACCCCTTTCCTTTCAGCTTCGAAGAGGACAAGGACCACCAGGAAGCGTGGTCCTCAGGTTTCTTCTAGTGATGAAGAGACAGAGAGTGACACAGAGATGCTGGCCTCAAGGGGTAAATTCATTCCTCATTTACGATTCAGTAGAGGATTTTACTGTAATTCTAATTCTTAAGTTCGAACCAGGTGAAACAAGACAGATGAAGGAGACCCTCCGCTATGTGAGGAAAACAACTCCTCCCAAGAGACCTGTTTCTCCAAAGAAGCCTTCCTCCCCAAAAGAGGTAAGTTAGTTTAAACTGCATACATTCTCATGTGTCTCCTGTGCTCGTAACTTGCTGTTAAATTCTTTGTAGGCTCAGGTTGTATCCCCTGTTGAGGCGGTGGACCTAGCTCTTGTTCCCTGCCCTCAACAAGAAGTGATAGAGCCCTTAATCCCAATGCCAGCAGATGCCCCTTACAAGGTATCTTCTGAATATTCGCCTTTCGAATTATGAAAGGATTTACTCTAACTTTCTTTTGTTTTTTTTTACAGGCACCCCCTGTTCAAGCTCTTTCTATACAGAAAGACTTTGATGCAAAGGATATTGACATACACGCCTTGCTGTCATTCCTTACTGAGCCAACCTTTGCACAGGTAGTGGCCAGTTTAGCTCCTTCGAAGACTCTGGGGCCACTTCCCATTCTTCAGGGAGACTTCCCCTTTACTTCCTTATCGATTTCAGGGGAGGGACCTTTAAGGATGGACCCTACTTTGGCTTCGAAGAGCCATATTCTTAGAAATGCTGAGGATCAAGGCTCCAGTTTGACCTCCTCCCCAGATCAGGTACTCTTGATACTTAATCATACCTTTCCTTTCTTGTTTTACATTCTATTTAACCTTAACTTATAATTCTTATGCAGGGAACAGGCATGGCCCTTTTCTCTAAAGATCATCCCACATCTTCCTCTGCTCCAATTGACTTGTCCTTAGTGGTTTTCATATATCCCTCTTTAAGAGTCAATTGGAAAAATTTTGTAATCAGATTGCTGATCCCATTCTTCCTTCCTCTTCGAATTCTCTCGAAAGCCTTCAACAACTTTTGAGCCCTTCCATGCCCTCTGACTTACCTTCCTTTAAGATTAAACATGTTCCTTCAAAGGAAGAAGTTCTAACACTAAAAAGTTTTCTAAAATCTTTAAATCATTTAGGACTTCCTACTTTGATTGATCATAGTTTAACTTACCACTTCGAGGTATGCTATCAGGCCTTGTCCCTTTCCCAAGGACTCCCTTCTTCAATCAACTTCACTCTTCAAAAGCACCTCAAACAATTTAGTGAATTGATTGCTTATAATCACTTCTTGTCTGAAAGCATTGGCACAACTATTGAGAAAACCAACAAATTGGAGGCCAAAGCACTTGAGACTGCTTCTCGTCTGTCTCTTTATCAAGCCCGAAGGGACAAACTTTCAGAACTTGACAAGAAGATGAAGTGGTTACAAGAAGAAATGAAGAAGGTCAGGGAAGAGATAGCTGAAGTTTCGAATGGCTTTCCAGAGCTTGAAGACGAAGCATTACGGGATGAATCAACGCTTCCACAGCTTATTCCTTTTCTTCGAAAGGAACAGAGAAGAAAAGCTATCCATACTTCACTTTTGGATGCTAACTCTAATTCTCTTCGAGAGCTACTAACCACTATTCGTGATGTAATAAGCCCCTTTTTGTAACTTCACACAGCTTGTACGTTTTTTTATTATTCAATTCAATTCTGGGATAAGTACAACTGTAATTAAGATTGACACTAGTTCCTATTTTCTTTGCTTAAAAGCTTACTGTGCCAACTTCTCACCTACCGTGTCTTAAAGAATCATAAATGACTATCTACTAGTATAAATAGAGGTCTCTGGAAAAGAAAAAACTTACAGATCATCTTCTCCACTTCTCCTTCCTGTAGTATCATTCAAACCAAGCTTTCAAGTAAGGCTACAGGAAGGATAACTATCATGAAGCCTCATCTTGTATTTGTGAAGAAAAGCTTCGAAACATAGCCACATCAACCCTCATGATATTTCCCTTGAACCCTAAAGCCCTTAGGTATAGACACATCAACACTCATGATGTGCCTGTACTGGGCTGTTGCTTCGAAGGAAGAATGGGCTTTGAGCTCTATCTCCCTACCAATGGAGCTTTGTAGGGAGATAGAATCAAATCCCCATGAAGCTAGGTTCAAGTCTTTGGATCTCAGTTGGCTGATCCCTAGAGATTCTCCTCCATAATACTATTATGCTCTAGATAGGTTCTCCAATGTAACCTTTGTGTAACTGTTATGAGCAAAGAAATTATTTACCAATGTATCGATCTTTATTCTAATGGCTTTGACCAATAAACTGGTGTTCTTAGCCATCCCTTTCTATTTCATGTTATTAATGAAAACATGATAGCATGAAGGAAACTACAAACAGAAATCCTCCTTCCAATACTGTGCTCCTTTATTCCATGTATATTTATTACTTTTGCTTCGAAATGTGTTGATACTTCGAAAGCTAATCTAGTGTAATTCCAATCGTTTCAACTAACTTATTTAATTCCAGTAGTTTCTTAGCCGTCTCCTCGTAAGTTGTAAAAGATCTTATACTTCTGACGTATGACGCCTAACGCTCTCAAACCCTTCACCTTCCAGGCTTTATGCGTCTGCAACCCATTTAATAATGGTAATAAATGAGGCGGACTCCCCGTATTTCTTTGGGCTATAAATACACCTAGACGTCGATAGATCACAGCATCTCTTTCAAACAAACAACATGGCTGAAAACCATCCAAATCTTGATGATCTCACTAGTCAATTGGCCAACCTGACTAACATGATCATGGAGCTGAAGAGAGACGTCCACGCTGAGTCCCAGGCCCTTCGAAGTGAGATCGCTCAGCTTCGAAGCCAGCTGGTGTGTGTGGAAACAGCTTCACGCCTCTGCTTGGCTAGGACCTGGGATGATCTTTCGACCGTCCTCTCGGCTCATGAGGCAAAAAGTCCCCCAGAGGGAGGATCCTCTTGAAGATTCTCCTTTGGGACTATGAAGATCACCAATGGTCTTCATTTTGCTTTTTGGACCAGAGTTGGTCTTTTTGTTGTTCAGACCTACTTGGGTCTGTTTTGTATTTTGACCTGCTTGGGTCTTTTTTTTTTTTTACTAATGAAATGAAACTCTTGCTTGGCTATTCTCGATTCTTTATAGCTTCGATTGGTAGTATGGTGACTCGTTTGTGTCTTCGAATGCTAATAGAGTAATTTTTTTTGTAAAAAAGTTTTTAGCATCAAATCACTCAACACTAAATCGGCCAGTCAGAACCATCGATGTGTGTAACCAAACTTATTTCCACTACTTCTTGTGGAAGGACTCCCATATGGAAGGAATATAAGCTTTCAGATGTCTTCCGTTTATTTTCCTTCGATGGACATAACCATTCAAATTTCTCAAATGATAAGCTCCCCCTTTCAAAACCCTATGGATTTGAAAAGGCCCATTCCACGTTGGTGCCCATTTTCCTAATCCATCTTTTTTTAACTCTCCTATCCCTAATAGGGAGGATAACTTTCCATACGAGGTCTCCTTCATCGAAGCTTCGAAGAGCCACTCTTTTGTTATAGCTTCTGGCTATTCTTGCTTTTTGTAGCATAATCTGGTTTAAGGCTTTTATTCTAGCCTCATCAATATCTTCCAATTCCATATGCATGGCCTGATGATAAGATCCTGTGTCTAAATCATTCTGACATGCTACTCTCTGGGATCTTACAGTGATCTCCATGGGTAACACAGCGTCATGCCCATATGTTAATGCAAATGGTGTGGTACCTGTACTAGTCCTTTTTGTATTCCTATATGCCCATAACACATCAAGTAACAGATCATGCCAAATTTCTGGGTTTTGATCCACCATTTTTTGGATCCCCTTCTTGATAATTTTATTAGTTGATTCTGCCTGACCATTGGACTGAGCATAATAAGTACTAGTATATATTAATGAAATTCCATGGTTCGTGGCAAAATCCTTTACCAATCGTCCTTCGAATATGGAACCATTGTCCACTGTTATTGTTTGAGGACTCCCAAACCTGTATATGATTCCCTTTATGAAATCTATTACGTGGGTTTGTTTGACCTCCTGATAGGCTTGGGCTTCTACCCATTTTGTGAAATAATCAGTAGCTACTAGGATAAATTTATGCTTTTCCAATGAAGGAGGATAAATCATCCCAATCATGTCCATAGCCCATCCCCTAAAGGGCCACGGTTTTATTACATATTGCAAATCTGTGACTGGTAAATGCTTGAGTGGACCTGTTTTTTGACAGGCTTGACACCCCTTTGCATAATCTATACAATCTTTGAGGATGGTGGGCCAATAATACCCGTATCTCCTTATTAACCATCTCATTTTTATGCCAGCTTGATGTGCTCCACAGATTCCCTCATGCACTTCAGCCATTACTTTAAATGCATTTACCTTGCTCAAGCATTTCAAAAGAAGACCATCCATTCCTCTCTTGAATAGCTCATTATTATACATTATATAGTTCATTGCTTTTAATTTGGTTGCCTTGTCTGCAACGCTGTCTGGCTTGGTTAAATATTCAATCAATGCTTGCCTCCAATCAGCATTTCGATGGGTTAAAGCATTGACGTTTAATACTTCGAAGTCCGTCAACCTATTGTGTAACATAGGCAGGGATTTCCTCAAAGTTAATTGACAAAATTCCTTTTCAACTTCTGATAAAACTTTGTAGCCGGACGCTCTTTGAGCTATTTCGTCAGCCTCTTCATTAAAGAACCTAGGAATATAAGTTAAAGTAAGCATATGAAATTGATCCATCAGCTCTTTAGCATGCTGATAATAAATTATCAGCGCTGGACTAGTACATTTAAACTGTCCATTTAGTTGGTTAATCACTAACTGAGAATCTCCAAAGATTTCAGCAACACTAACCCTTAATTGAAGCAAAATTTCTAGTCCAATAATCAATGCTTCATATTCTGCCTGGTTATTGGAACATTGTCCCTCACTGAGTCTAAAACCATATTTGGTTTTCAAGCCTTGGGGGGATTCCAGAATTATGCCCACTCCAGCCATCTGAATAGTTCTTGATCCATCGAACCATAATTTCCATGGCCTGATTTCAACTGTACTAGCCTCCAACGTTGTTGGTGCTTTGTATTCATTTGGATGATCGGCCAAAAAATTGGCCAATGCTTGGCCTTTTATCGACTTTTGAGGCACATACTCAAGACAAAATTCAATTAAAGACACTATCCATTTCCCAATCTTCCCACTAAGCACTGGCTTAGAAAGCATGTGCTTAATTACATCAGTTTGAGAAATAACATAAGTTATTCTAGGCAACATATAATGCCTGAGTTTCTTAGAAGCGTAAAATAAAGCTAAACATAGTTTCTCTACTGCAGCATACTTGCATTCACAAGAGTTTAAAAACCTACTAAGATAATAAACTGCTCTTTCCTTGCCATCCTCATTGTCTTGAGCCAACAGAACACCTATTGAATCTTGTGTTGCAGCTAAATACAACTTTACTGGCTTTCCTTCAATGGGAGGCGCCAATACAGGAGGGTTGGCTAAGTATCTTTTAATGGCTTCGAAGGCTTCATCATGCTCCTTTGACCACTTGAATTCCTCCCCTTCCTTCAGTTTCAACAAAGAAGAGAAGATTTTAGTTTTCCTGCAGTATTAGATATAAATCTTCGAAGGAAATTTAATTGACCAAGAAACCTTTGCAACTCCTTCTTAGAAGAAGGTGGTTTAGCCTCAATGATGGCCTTAGCTTTGTTCTTGTCAACCTGTATTCCTTTACTGTGAACTAGATACCCTAAAAACTTCCCAGCTGATACTCCAAAAGCACATTTTTCTGGATTTAACTTCAGCTGATAGCGTTTCATTTGTTGGAATGTCTTTTCCAAGTGTTGTAGATGATCCTCATCAGAGTTTGACTTCACAATGATATCATCTATGTAACATTCCAGAAAAGTTCCCACTAAATCATGAAAAATAGTATTCATTGCTCTTTGATATGTGGCCCCAGCATTCTTTAGCCCAAATGGCATTTTGACCCATTCGAAGATGCCAATGTTACCTGGGCAGGCAAATGCTGTTTTATGCACATCTCCTTCTGCTATGCAGATTTGATTGTACCCTGAATGCCCATCTAAAATGGATAATATCTTGTGGCCAGCAGAACTGTCCACAAGTGTATCCACATTAGGCATTGGGTATTCGTCCTTAGGAGTCGCAGTATTTAGGTTTCGAAAATCAACACAGATTCTGATAGTTCCATTCTTTTTAGGGACTGGAACTATATTAGATAGCCATTCAACATACCTGGCTGTTCTAATGAAACCTGCATCTAGAAGTCTCTGCATTTCCTTTTTAACACCTGCAATAGTTTCTGGACTCATCTTCCTGGTTGGTTGTTTCACAGGTTTGAATTGTGGCTTGATAGGTAACCTATGCTCCACCAATCCCCTGTCCAAGCCAGGTAGTTCCTTGTAACTCCATGCAAAGCATTCCTTGTTGGCTTTCAATAGTGCCACCAATGCAGCTTTCATACCAGGCTCAAGCTGTTTATTAATAAGCACTGGATTGGGGTTTTGTGCATCTCCCAACCTTACTTCTTCCAACAGATCTTGTGATTCAACCCGTTCCTCAGAAGTGAGTTGGATTTCTTGCACATGAGGGTTATTGTTCTGCATAACCTCTTCCCATATGTTCTCTTCTTGGATCTTCTGTTCGACCCCCAGAGCAACATACTTTACTAAAGCCAATGAGTTGGCTTTTTCTTCAGCCTCTTTCTTGGATTCACATCCAAGCAGCATCATCTTTTGGGGTGTCTGATTCATAGTCAACAGCTTGTTTCAGCTTCGATTTTAGCTCTGCCAATTCCCCCAGTTCCATCTCGTTGGTTGGATGGGTGGCTGCTTGAAGTAGTTCACTCAGAGGAACTACATCCGATTTGTACATTTCTGCTTCAGCAAAATTTGCCGTGGCAGCAAATGGATGTGGATCAGCTTTGACTCCTTCGACACCCACTTCCTTGCCTTTGTCATACTTAACAATCATTAATTCCTGATGCATAGAGGAAGGAATACATCCGTTAACATGAATCCAGTCTCTTCCCAATAAAGCATTATATTTAGCATATGTGTCAACTACAAAGAAAACGGTATCAGTTTCTATTCCACCTACTGCCAATCTAATGGAAATGATTCCCCTGGCATGTTGGCTTTCCCCAGTAAATCCTGCAATGGATGTGCTGGTTGGGATTAATTTTGCTTTTCCTTTTCCTAACTTTTTTAAAGTTTGGAAAGGCAAAATGTTCACCGCAGCCCCATTATCCACCAAGATTCTATTAAGTGGGACTCCATCAAAGTGTGCAGTGATATACAATGGACGCAAATGTTGTCTCATTGCATTAGTAGGTAATTTAAATGGATATGAAATTTCCACATAATTTAAATCTATTACCAGGGGGTATTCGACGTCGGACATGGAATCTGACACGAAACAAGCACTTTCTTTTGAGCTTACCTCTAAACTTTCTTGATTCTGCTCAATTTCACGTACCAAGTTCTTACCCATCTCGATCTGAGATACTTCTTTTAAGTCACAGTCGTTGCATATGATATTTAACTCCTTATCACTCAGAGTTTCTTCAGAATTCTCTGGCTCGCTCAAGCTCGACCAAGCAGTATCTTGATCTTTGAACGTCTGACCATTTGAGAAGAAATTCATAGAGCTTGGATAGACCATATTAACTTGTACTTCTGGCTGATCTCCAAATTGGATCGAAGCCACTTCTTTGATTGGTTTAACTGCTTCGGTCTCCACAGCACCCTTCTTTTCGAATTCTTGTGTGGATACCTCCATAGGGGAAAAGGTTTCTTCCATCCCCTGTTGTTCCACCACCATGGCCTCGAGCAAACCAGACTGATAACTAGCCAGCGAGTTAGGAGAAGGTGGATCCAGATCCTCTTCGAGCATAGCAGAGGCAACCTTTTCCAAAGTCTCCCTCTCGTGATACTGGGTTCGAAATTCCTCTGGGTCCCTTTCAATCCTGTCGAACCTTGGATTAGGTTTTGCTCGTCTATCTGATTCTTCTCCCGTTGAAGATTCTCCTGACTGGAAGAGCGTATACTTCCTTTGGAGCTTTCTCTTTTGAGTTCTTGAGAGCAATGGAACCATCTGTGGTAATTGAGACTTGGGATCCCTAATCAACACCCAGTTTCCAGAGTTCGAAATTGGTGGCTTGAAAGTTCTGCTCGCATTCCTGTTTGAACCTTTGTATCCTTGAAACAAGTCAGGCTTAACTTGCTTCAGAAACCAGTCAGGAACCCCTTTCACCAAGGTGAATTCTTCTTGTTTGGCCTCTTCTTGCGCCTTCGATGTCTGGCCAACATTAGCCTTCTTCGAAGGTGGCAGCTCCCTTCTGTGAATAGCTGGAACAGGGCTAGTAGGCATGTCCCTTTTTGGTGCCAACCAAGACTTGCTGTCACTTGGCTTTGCTTGAACTGGGGCCATTCTTTTCATCCCCATTTCTTTTGGGAAAAAACTTACGCCCTTTCTATCCAAGTCTTTGAAGACCAAATAGTTGGCCCTGCATCCTACACACAGGCACTCCAAAAATGAGGCTTCTAGCATAGGCAGGTGATTATTACCTGAGAATTTCTGCAAAGAAAAACCATCATTGGCTCGCCTATAGGAACTTGGCCTCGCTCCCATGCCTCGAGGGTGGCCAGCGTATGGCTTGCCCCTTCCATATTGAACAGTATTCATGTTCACTGGTACTTCTTTGTCCTGCCAATATTTCTTGACAGTTCGAGCCAGTGAGGAGGGCACACTGGTGTTGACCTCTTCTACCTTTGGAAAAGGCACTGCATCTATCCCCATAGTCTTTTCAGGGAATTTGATTCTTCCTTTCTTGATTTGTTCCTGAATCCTGTCACGAAAAACATTACAAGATTTAGTTGAATGAGACCAAGAATCATGCCATTTGCAATAGGTCTTTCCATTCCTTTCTTCCACTGTGGGCAGTTTCACATCAAAGGCAGCTTAATGATTTTCTTTCTTAACAAGAAGTCAAAGATCTCATCAGCTTTAGATATATCAAAAGAATATACTTTAGTAATTTCCTTTTGTTTGAACTTCTGCCCAAGAGAGACATTCTTTTGAATTAAGGGCTCACAAACACAAGGTTCGTGCTCTATAATTTCAGCAGCATCTATTTCATAATTAGGATCCCTATAGTATGTTGGATAAGAGGAATTATGCCTATCCATATCTTCCTCTAACAATGATTCATATCTAGCAACTTTATAGGTTAGGTCTGCAAAGTCCCTGAACTCTGTAGAATCAAACCTCTTTCGAAGCTCTCTTTCTAAACCATCCTGTGCTAATCTCACAAACTCTGCCTCTGGCAGATGGAGTTTACACTTGGTCTTAGCCCTTTTGAACCTAGATATGAAATCTGCTACCTTTTCATCCGGTTTCTGCTTTAGCCTAGCCAAATCTGCCATAGAGACTTCAGGCTCAGCATTAAAGAATTGTGCATGAAATGCCTCTTCCATTTGAAACCAACTTGTTATCGATTCTGCAGGCAAGTTTGTGTACCATGCAAAAGCTGGCCCAGACAAAGAATTTGGGAACAATTTCAACTTCATGAAACCATTCTGAGCCAAGTTCTTACATTGGGCAGAAAACCTAGCAATATGTTCTATAGAAGATTGTCTCCCATCCCCATAAAACAAAGTAAAGTCTGGGATCTTAAATTCTCTAGGGATCTGAAATGTTGTGTCAACCCATTCTGGATATGGTTTTCTATAGATTTGAGGTTGTACCCCCCGAGTTCGAGGCCCACAAACTTCTTGTATGAGATCCATAACCTGGTCTCTTAGTATTGGGTTGCCAACAAGGAAATTTTGTTCTTGATTTCCTACCGGTGGATTTGGTTCTACCAAGTCATCTCTATGCTTTTCCCTTATAGTGCTAAAATCCCCTTGGTTTTCTCTGGGAAGTCTCCCATACCAAGGTTGCTGCATTGGGTCAGCCGTAGTATTCACCCGAGCAGGCCTATGGCTTCCATAAACCGCTGTGGTGGGATTTTTGGTATTTGGGAGACTTTGACGGGAAGGCTGTGCGTTATCCCTCGTTTTCTCAGGTCTATAACCTCGTTCTATCTCTACATCATCCTCCCATCCCCCGAGTGTGGGTTCGAAAAGAGGATTAACGCTTTGCCTGTCTCTGGCATTTCTTGGAATCCCAATAGGAATTCCATGAGATTGATCTGGGATTTCGAAGACAGGCTTTGTAGGCTTTAAAGGCTCATACCAAGATTGTGGTATTTCCTCTGGATACATTTTTTCCTTACCCTTTCTAGACCTTATCTTACCCTGACCAACATCCTCTCCAAGCCTTCCTTCGAAGGGACTTTGGTGAGTAGTTGAATTAGCATGATCATCTAGCCCAATATTCCCTGGACTGTTTCTTGTTACCTCTAAGTTGGGCAACCTACTTCTTATGCTTTTGATCATGGCTCTTTGGGTTTGAGCCATCTCTCGAAAAGCTATCATCATTTCTCTGAACATTTCTTCCTTATCATGGTCTTTACCACTGGCTTGTCCCTTTTGGAATTTGGAGGCCCTTCATAAGGAGGTACTTCATAAGAAGGCCCCTCATAAGGGAGCTCTCCCATTTCGGAAGCCAATTGGGGAAACTCATGATTCATAGGCGTTCCCTGTTCTGCGGCCTGCTCTAGCACAGCTTGTTCCTCTGGCACTTGACCACCAACAGGTGTCCCTATCTGCTTTCGAAGCCTTGGCATTCTGGTACCTTCGAGGTCCCACCGGGCGTGCCAAAAATTGTTTGGGCTGAATTAACTCAAATCAATTGGCAAATAATTGTGTGCGGGCGTGCCAGAAAAGAAATAACTTCAAAGGAGAAATTACTCTTTTCAAAATGATTTGAAACCACTAATTTCAATCAGGCAATTGTGTTATCCGTTCGATTACCTCAACTAAGAGGATTTTTCCTTAAGGTATCAACCAAATAAAAGATTGACGCGCTTCGAAATCAGAAAAGATGGTTGAACACAAACAAACCTGAATCTAATCAAAGGTAAGTTTGTATACAAACACTCTTAAGATTCTATCAAGAATAATAAAGAAATGCAAGCACACTGAATTTAATCAAAAGCGAACTTGCAAACAACTATTCTTTGGTAAGAAAAGAGCTTAAAGGAAATAAGAAAACTTGAATTTAATCGAAAGTAGTCTTACATGCAAATAAGCCTTCAACTTACAAAAAAGACCCTACTCTAAACTAAAACTAATCTAAGATAGATCTCTGAGCAATCATTTTGTATGAATTGTCAGATGATATGGATTTTTCGTGTGTCTCTCTCTTCAATTGCTTCTTCTATTTATAGACGCTGAGCTTGCCTTCGAACCCCCACGTCTTCGATTGATATCCACGTTGGCCACATAAAACGGTTGAGGGGGGTCTTCGAACGGTTATCCTGATATTTCCAGAATCCCTTCTTCTCCTGCTTGCTTCGATCGTGGTGTTCGTGGCTCCATGCTTAAATAACGGTTCCCACTTCCAAGCAACGTGGGTTAGTGTTTGGCTCAGAATAATCCCCTACAATCATTTCCACCATTCATTATAAACCAAACAGTAATGGTACCGTTTGATGTTTCCAAAGATCAATCAACGGTTTAAATCAGACTGCTTTTAAAACCATCCTTAATTATAGTCTAAACGCTGTCGGTTCCAATCAAAACGATACCGTATAGTACTAAAACAACATCACCATTTAACCCCGCAATCCTCTGTATCTCGGGTTCAATCAGGATGTGTTCTGATTGGTCAACACACTATTTGGTGCCACGTGTAACTTTCCTATTGGGTGGCATATTTAGGATGTAAACACACCCCCCGCATTAACATTTTATTTATGCTAAATAAATGTTAATGGCACACGTTCTCTGCCCATATCCCTTCAACTTCGGATGCACGAAGCTTGACAGGGCTTCATTCCCATGCACGTCTATTGAGCTTCCCAAAGATAGCTACAATAATTTCCCTATAAATGGCAGTTAATGATAGGGTTTAACGAATTACATTACCCCTCATAAACCCCTTCGAATTCGAGTTTTCCTTTATTAAGAAATCTTAAGTTTATGGACTCTCTTCCAGAAATCAATCTTATCTTGGACAATCTCGATTGCCAAACTCCTTCTCCTCAAATGTCTCCTCCAAACTCTCCTCGAATGTTAGCAAGCAAAATCCTTTCGGATCGAACATTCCATACCCCCAACCCATCTACCACAGGTTGGGACTCCTCTTTAACCCGTTCGAATTCGTTCGATGGGTCCAACTGGGGCTCATGGGAAGAAAACCCTACTAATACCAACACTGGCACCATTCTGGTCCGGTTCGATCAGCCTGATCCCACACCTCATAAATTCCATCACTTTCGAACCCTTTTTGCGAGTCAATTCCTACCCCTGAGTGGTAACGATACCGTTCACATGGGCATGCTCGAATCCATTTATTCCTCTCTCAAATTTTCTCCTTTCCTCAAACAGGAAGAAAACTATCTTGGGCCGGCCCCTTATTGCGACTTCAAACGCATGGCCCAAGCCCAAAAAACCCTCTGGCTCACAGAGGTGCAAACCCCACACTTCCCAGCTGACTTCGAAGAGACCAACAAGTTAATTCCTCTTCCTGAAGAGCCCGACTGGTTCAATGAGGTGAATAACCTTGCCATTAACACCCCTCATTTCCAATGGCAATATGGTTATTCCATCTACTCTGCTGACAAGAGCAAAGCTTTGCAGCTTCTTGCAGCTTTCTCCTTTCTGGACATCCATATCCTGGAAGAACAAGTCCCACTCACCAATTTCAAATGGGCTTGTGAAACACTGGTGCTATGTTCCATCCCTTCTGCGGTTTCCTATCAAATCCACTGCTTCCTGGACTTCTTACCAGTGATCAAGTCATGGCTCGAAGCCAATACTGCTGCGTATTGCTTCGATCAAACCCTTCAAGACTATGCTCTTACTAAGGAAAGGATTGAAAAACTGCATGACCAAATCCATAACTTCACTACTGAGTCCTTCGAAGTGGTGCCTGGCCATGCTGACAAAAAGCTTCGAAGGCGCTTCAAAAGGCAACAAATGAAGCGTCCAACAAAAGAGGCTCGGCTTCGAAGGAAAGCCAAAACTTTGGTGCTCCGCTTTAGGCCCCTGCTGGAGAAGAAATTGGAGTCAGACTCCAAGGAAGACATGAGGAAAATGGAGCTGAAATTCCTCCAGTTTGCATGGAACAAGTTCCATAGCCTTGTTACTTGGTCTTTTCCTCATTACTTTGAGAATAAAAAAGCAACCGCTCAGCACCCAAGCCCTTCGAAGGCCTAATCTGTGCTTCTTTTCATAGGAACTAGAATTTCCCTTGTTTTGCTTTTTTTTCCCTTTTGTAAATACGTAAATTTCAATTTTGTAATCCAGTAGGTTTGTTCAATGAAATTTCCTTTTTTTCAACACGCTGGACTTGGGTTTATTGTTAAAGTAGAAATTCTAATAATAAAAAACTCTACTAAAGAGAAAAAACCAACCCCAGCGGACCCCGGAGTACGGGCCCACTACAGGCCTGGCCCACCTGCAGGAGTATAAAAGCGGAATTGATTCAAAACCACCCCTTACACTCTATTCGTTCAAGCTTTCTCAAACTCAAAATTCCCAAGAACAGAAACCTTCTCTCTTTTTCCTCGTCATCAACGCTAAACCCAAACTGAATCAATGGCTTCTTCCAGCAATCCAGCAGCCCGAGAACATGTTACTCCCTCTTTGGCCTTGAGACGGTTCGTGTCAGGACAAACACCAGGACCGACTAAAGAGCCCTATCTCGATGCCAGGGTCCTCATTCCAAACCCTAGCGAAGAAGGTACTTACATTTTAGGCCCTCAACTCATAGGAGAAATCCCTGCTAGCCTTTCTCTCTACTATCCTCGATTGGGGGATGCTGAAATCCGGGCTTGTTCGAACCAGGATTGGCAAAATTTTCCAAAGAAATCCTTCCCCTGTTGGCCCACATTGGACAAGGATTGGAAGATATGGACCACCCGTATGTTGGCTGCGAGGTCGGACGACTTAGAGAAGGTGGGTTTAAAAAGAATTATATAGTTAACGTTGTCTTGATTGATTTTATTCTAGTGCAAATCAAAAGGTCACATCAGCTTACACTTCTCAATTTCAGATGTATCGCACAAAATCCCAGGATGGAGTACAGACATTTTTTGATATACCTAAACGTTATAAAGATGCAGATCGAAGGACTAGAGAAGCATACTTAGGCTGCGTTCCAGAAACCAAATAACAACTTATTTTTTGTTGAATAAGAAGGCTTGTTCCTCAAAAAATAAGGAGGAGGTGCTTATTTTTCAGAATTTATATAGGTACCAATGGCGCCGGAGAGGGAAATCGTACCGGCAGCCGCGCCCGGCCATCTCTGGCCACTGGACGGCCGATCCGAGCCGTCCAAAAATTCTAAAAAACCGAGGGGGCCCAACGTGGGAATCAACGGCATCCGAGGTGTGTAGGGTGCTTGATCCGAGCACCCCTTTTCCGTGTATATATGATGTATATACACGGAAAAGGGGTGCTCGGATCAAGCACCCTACACACCTCGGATGCCGTTGATTCCCACGTTGGGCCCCCTCAGTTTTTTTTTTTTTAGAATTTTTGGATGGCTCGGATCGGCCGTCTGGTGGCCGGAGACTGCCCGGCGTGGCCGCCGGTACGATTTCCCTCCTTCGGCGCCCATTATCATAGCAACAATCTTATTTTTTGTATAAGGCAACTTCAAGCTCAAAAATCATGTGTTTACGCAAATAATTTTTCTATCACTATGGATCTTGTTTGATAGATCTCATTGAGATCTTTAATACGGTGCAAAAAAAAATTGAATTTTTTTTTTAATTTACATTATTTTTGAGTTTGAAAATGTGAAAGGAACTTTTTATTTGGGTTTTCTGGAATGGCCCTTCTTATTTTTGAATGAGAAGTGGCAAAATAAATACTTATTTTTTAAAAAGGTTTCCGGAACGGGGCCTTAAGGAACCTCTGAGATTTTGTTGACTTTGCGATATAGCTTTGGGTAGGTAAAAATAACACATATATTGAATAAGTAAACTAAGCAATGTGGGACTACTACTAATACTATATTCTAACACTTCCCCGCAAGATGGAGACTCTCTAGCTTGCTACATAGCAATCAACGAAACGATTACCTCAATTATTAACAGCAATAACGAAAAACAACCAACTTGTTAAAACAATCAACCAACGAAACGACTTCAACGAATGAAATGACTTCAACGATTTCAACGAACGAAATGACTTCAATGATTTCAACGACTTCAACGAAATAATTTCAACGACCAACGAATCAACGAACGAATTTAACAACCAACGAACAACGAACGAATTCAACGACCAACGAATCAACAAACGAATTCAACAACCATTGAAATGACTTCAACGACCAATGAACGACTCCAACGACAACCAACGAAACGACTTCAACGATCAACGAACGATTTCAACAACCAACAACAACCTTTAACTACCATCAACCAACTACCAATGTCAATGAAATAGACGACAAAACAATATATGTTACCACGCTCACCAAAAGTATGGCTAAAAATTCGACCACGATACCCAAAATCACGTCTGCGACCATGACCATGGTTGAATGAAGAACCACACCCACCAGAGACAGCAGAATCAGAATCAGATTTCATTGCAAATATGTCACCGTGCAATGAGAGGCAACCAACGGATCAACCACCAATATTCCACCAACTAAAATAAGCATCAAACAACTACCAATAGTACCAATACGAATATACCTTCGGCAACCAAAAGCAGTACCAGAGAACAGATTTGACCAGCCATGAGTGATGGAATAGTACAAAATAGTGATGAACAATAATAACGATGAATAGTAATATGTGAACAATGTCGACGGTGAACACTGGTTAATGGCTATAGATTTCAGTTTGGGATTTCGATGGGCGGAAGAGATTAGGGTTAAGATAGAGGCCAAGATTATGGTTGTAATTTTAGGGTTATCGGTGAGATGATGATGGCGGTAGAGGGTGGCGGCTAGGGTTTTGTATATCTAAGGTGGATGGTGAACCTGCTCTGATATCATGTTGTTTAGGAAAGAAAAGTGTGTAGGATGTTAAATAACCCTAACACATAACAATCTTATTTGTATGGATGACTCATATATTGAATAAGTAAACTAAGCAATGTGGGACTACTACTAATACTATATTCTAACAGGGTACTCTGTGTACTAGTCTATACAAATCTTATGCATATCGATCATCATAAAATCTGACCATCTTTTTTTAAGTATTTTTTTTTTTTGGGACGACTGACCACATCAAAACGGATGGTACCGCCACCATCTTCACCACCTCTCCTCTCGATCCTCCGACAACACTCTTGGCACAATCAATGAAAACTTCTCATGGTATTTCACTATAGAATCAACATCAATGAAAACTTCTCTCATGGTATTTCACTATAGAATCAACATCATATGATTTTCCCACTGTCCCAAAATGAATCTTTTTAGAGATGTTAAAATATTAAGGAGCCCCAGTCATTATTCTTCTTGAAGTGTAACTTTACAAAATGTTGCTGTTTAGTTATTGGTAATTGATTTTGACAATCCACTTTTTAATACCACACTCCAATATTTATCTTTTAGTGTTTAAAATGCACATGGCAAGAATATTAAAAGACAAATATTAAAGTGTGGTTATCAAACAAATAGAGTACAAAAATCATTGCCCTATTCATTTGGTCCTTTTTTTTAATAACTTTATGAGTTAGAGAGAAGAACAAAAAGTGGAATTTTTTTGTTGACTTTTTAAATATATAAAAGAATTTAGAACATCAAAATCGCACAAATGTAACCCATTATATATATATATATATATATATATATATATATTATAAATGCAAAACATCTTTATGGGATTACCCAGGATTTGATTGATATAGTTATAGTATTAAATTATTAATAGATTATGTTTATATCACCGGTCATCAATGGTTTTTTTTTACCAACTAGAAAATACATATATTATATATAAAAAATAGTACAATAAAAATGGACATTACTGGTTCGGAAATACGGGTCATCAATGTTATGAGACAGCGGTCTTGTTATGCTATTAAAATAAACTTACTTAAGAGACAGCGGTCTTGTTATGCGATTAAAATAAAATACTATTAACACATAACGGAAACAGGAGAATTTTCACTTACACCCCTATAGTTTGATCGAGGGGCAGAGATACCCTTGATTTGACTTTTTGTGGCATATTCCCTCATGGACTTTTTTTTGGGTAATTTTTCCCTCATGGACTTAAATGTAAAACTGCTAGCAGTAGATTTCTGAGATATGTAAACCTTGAACCCTTTAGATTATCTAGGAATGATTTTTTCCCCTAAATTCTAGTACATGTTTTCCTACGTACCCATTTTTCATGCAATCAAATAAATGTTACAAATAGAACACCTGACACGTGGTACAATTTAATTGTAGATGGTTGCCGAAACCCAATGCACTGCTAACAGTAGCCAAAATAACCACCACCTATGTATATTAATTTATGATTGAATTATCTAAAGACTACAAATGTTTACTGTGTATATATGCCCTTCGGTTATTTATGTAATTTGTGAAAATAGGTGTTAGGCAAAATGAATAACATTAAATTAATGAGAATTCGAAAAGACTTCTTGACCTATTATTTTAGCTTGTGATTCCTGAATCGATTCATTGATTAGTTGAGTTTGGAGACGTCATTTTTGGGGTGAGTTTTCATCTTCTTTTTTTTTTTTTTTTAAATTTAACGGACATTTTAGATAGGAGAGTCGACAAACGTACAACTAATGCGAGATGGTGGATCAAAAAAAAAAAAAAACTAATGCGAGATGCCGTATTACGTAAGAAGTTATTATAGATTAGCTTTGTTTTGAAAATTGATTTTTACACTCCTCTAATTAATGCAAACGCTTCTTCTATTTTCATCGTTTAGCAGGTGAATTTATGGAACAGTCCCTGGAATTTGTTAAAAGTGTATGCATGCATGCATGGACTATTCTGTAAATTCACTCACTAAAAGATGAAAAAAGAGTGTTTGCATCAATTAGAGGTGTAAAAATTAATTTTCTTTATTTTATATAAAAATAAAGCAAACTCCGACTGCTGTTATGGAATTTCCAAAATAAGATTAAAGATGCTTAAAGATGCTATCCCGTCCAACTCCTGTCTTAAAGATGCTTTTACTATTTCACCCATGCAATCATTCACACCCTCTTGCAGAATTCACATAACTTTTCAGAATTTACACATCTTTTTAAGAATTCACTTCCCTTTGTAGAATTCACATCTCTTTTCAAAAATCACACCCCTATAATTCACATTTCTCTGCAGAATCCACACCCCCAAAAAATTTATACTCCTTTGCAAAGGAAGACTCTTGTCAACAAAAAGTAACTAATTAAACTAAAATTGATCTCTGAGATATACTAACTACAAATTTTATTTTTGGGTAATTACTAACTGGAGTACAATTTTAAAAACATGAACACGTTTTCTCTCAAGCTGGATTACGTTCTTTTGGCCTTAATTTAAATATAACTTATTTTCCCCCCCTTTTGGAACTTAAATGAAAATAAGTTACTCGTAAGTTCATTCATTCTTTTAAACTTAAACTTAATTGTCTAACACACACACTTCCAATATCAGTTAAGTTTAAGGATGAAAAATAAGTTTAAATTAGAAGAATGGACTAAATTAAAAAAATAAAATAAATTTAAGAGCAAAAGAACGCAGCCTAATGATTCACCTTGCACTCTATTATCTTCATCACTGTACACAACTAACAGTTTATATCAGACAAACCTCAACACCCTCCCATCCTCTCTTTCCTCGAACACCGATAGCGACTGGTTTTGCAGTTCTTCCTTGGGAGAAAATCCTGACAGAGTTAGCGCAATTGTGCTTTACAGAGGAGATGTTGACCTCGACAATTGTCGTGGTTGTATCAATAACTCCACTAGTTATATCACACAAGTTTGTCCTACAGTGATTAACGTTAAAAACCATACACCTCGTAGTCGTAACTGCTACTATTGTTATGTTGCTAATCATAGGGAAATAATATTAGCACTCCAAAAATTGATGCGGGCACTCTAAAAAACAAAGGAAAATGACTTTGAAATTACACTAATTTTGGAGTCCCTGCGTCAATTTTTGAAGTGCCAATATCATTTCCCCTAATCATATTCTGACTATATACAGTCCTAGACTTTACACGGTGAATGATAGATCAGGTAGACTTGTGTCGTCCGCGCTTGAAGTAGTGTGACATCGATTAATTTATCCCATCGACTTACAGGCTAAGTGCTCCTTAACTTTTTTTTTTGATAAACAAAAAGGGTAGGAGGGGGCGACCGGCGTAGCAACCCCCCTTGGGCGTGACCATAGGGGCTCCCAACCCGCTGTGGAATGTTCGGTTCGAGCCATAGCTACTATCCGTGAGGACAGGCCGTCACCACAGTACCACCTAGGTGCACAGCTGGCATAGGGCCCTCCATGCGTCCCTCCAGCGCATATAAGTTTTTTTGCCACTGGAGGGGCTCGAACTCGAGTGCACATGGAGGGAAAGGCACTCAAGCCCCATCACCCAGGCCAGCTGGGCTACCACCCTCGGTGGTAAGTGCTCCTTAACTTGATTTCAACTATTGACAGATCTATTGAATAGGTTATTAGACTATGGAGATGATGTTGAATGAGAAAACAAGTTGAAAAGAATGGAAGACCCTATCTTGGGTACTCTGTGTACTAGTCCATACAGATCTTATGCATATCGTCATAAAATCTGATCCTCTTTTAAAGTATTTCTTTGTTGAAGGGATGGCCGACTGCATCAAAACGGATGGTACCACCACCTCTCTTCTCGATCTCCCGACAACACTCCTGGCACAATCAATGAAAACTTCTCTCATCATATTTCACCATAGAACCAACATCATATCATCTTCGCACCATCGCAAAGTGAATCTTTTTAGAGGGGAATTGAGATTCGCACTCTTTTTTTTTTGATGCAGGCGCTCTACTTTCAACCTGAAGTTACTAGCAACTTCATGAACAAAATGGAGCGCCTACATCAAAAAAGGAAGCGCGAATATCAATTTCCTTTTAGAGATGTTAAAATATTAAGGAAACACAATCATTCCTCTTCTTAAAGTGTGACTTTACAAAATGCCGCCCTTTATTTATTGATAATTGATTTTGGCACTCTACTTTTGCTACCACACTCCAATATTTATTTTTTAATGTTCAAAATACACATGACAAGAACACTAGAAAACAAATATTAGATCATGGTGTAGGGGAGCGAAATATCCGAAGGTCCAAACGGTTCAAATGAGTCATAAGGGATTTGCTGTGTTGTACTTTAATCAATGTCGCGCCCTCGATTTTCAACATAATTTAATATCTCATTTCGATAAAAGATCCTCGCATAAGGTAAATAATATCCAAAATGATTTCCCACCTGTTTAATTTACAAACCAAGTTCCAAAGTTTAAAGAATTATAACCCTGACATCACGGCCCAAATTAGCTTAAACACAAGCTCGAGTGTTTGGAAAATTACAAACTTAAGTCAAAAACTCAAAAGTGAATTTGTTACAAAGTCATCTTTAACCAAAAGTGAGTCTATTACATAGATGAGAGAGTAACTTAGTCAGATTAGCTTCCAAAACTCTTCATGTCCAATCACACCATAGCATGCAATCTACTGCCCTGCATTAAAACCTGAAAAGAAGGATTTTGTTGAGCTACACTAGCCCAGTAGAAATTTCTATACTCAAGCTATATGAACATGCGATGATGTACGAACCAAGAGTGAATGAGTGTCAATAAGCGATCACGAGGAACAAAGATTAACCACCAAGAACAATCGGACGACGACTACAACATTCTAGACTTCTTATAAATATTCCTAACAATTCTCACATCAAACAAGCAACATTAATAAACTCGCATCAATCCACATCAACCAATATCCAATCCTTAATCATCTCATCGTTTTTCGTATGATACCACAATCTTTCTCGTTTTCACCTTGTTCATCATCAAACCATTTTTCCATAAAACTTTCCCTTTCGTACAATCCAATTTAGTAAAACCCAATCTTTCTTTCTTTTTCCGATAGTCTCATATCATACCATCCAAGGTTTTCGCATGTATTGCTTGTTTCCGGTCATCTCACCGAATGTCCATGGTGATACCCGCTCATTTGCGTGGTTCCGGTCGTCTCACCGAATGTCCATGGTGATACCCGTAGTGTCAATTCCGGTCGTCTCACCACCAAGTGATGATACCCATAGTGTTAAGTTTTCGTTGTGTCCGTAACCTCTGACAGTCATTCATATCTCATTTCATTACAAACAATCAACCATGTCATAAATCAATTAACACATAGGCTCACACATTTTCCCGAGGTCATAGTCTATCATTCATCATCATTCAATGTATTACACACTCACAAACATGTCCTTTTACATTATTAAATACCTTAGGTTCACGTAATCCCTTAAAGTCCATCACGATGCCCTACGTCACGTTCCAATCCCACAACAAGTCCCCGACTTACCACCCGCTAGGTTCTAAACGAGAACCTATAGAACGAATACCAATGAACTTAGGATAATCAATCAAAATGAAGCACGAAGATATGAGTTACCCTATTCTCTTTCGAACCACTAGGCAAACCCCTATCGACCAGCTGAACGCCCACGTCATACCTTATAGCTTATGATCTTTAATAATGACTCCACGGTCCATTTCTCAATTCGCTAATCATCGCGTCATGTTCTAACCCTCAACAAGTCTTTATCAATCAATGAGACGTATCACAACATCCACTTCAATCAATTAAAAGCGTAAATAATGTACGGGTATCCTAATCGTTTAATTCCACACCTTTCTAAGCTACGACGAGGGCCCAAAGAGATCGATTGGTCAATGAATCTTTTGAAGTACAAACAATCAGGTTTGGAAGGGATTTGAAGCTAGTCAAAAGATGTTTGAAGTGTTCGAGGTTCAAGCGGGCACAAAAATAAACAAATGAACCAAATCTGTTCGGAACAAAAAGGGGGTATTGATACCCCGGACGGAGGTATCAATCCCTGGCCAGAATCTGGTCCAGAGGAGAATGGGGTATCGATACCCCTTTTGAGGGTATCAATCCCACGGAGTTTTTCTGCAGATTTTCAGCTTTTCAACAACGAAATTTCAACAACAACGACGAACCACAGCACGATCGAGGCACATAATCAACTCATAAACACATAGAGAGAGTAAGAAATCCCTACCTCAAGTGATTCGAACGAGACCCAAGCGATTTGTCAAGCCTTGGACTCCGAAAATTTCAAAATCAACCGAATCTCCTCCTCCGAGCGAAACCCACGAAATTTTGAGCTCTAGAACGCGATTGGAGGGCCGAAGGGTGGTTGATCTTTGAGGTTCTTTAGGTCTTGGAGGAGTTTTGAGTGAAAGGAGAAGAGAGAGAAATTTTCGGTAGAGAGACAGAGAGAGGGACGGTAGAGAGAGGAAGAGATGGGGAGATATATAATCTTCTACACAACACCCTATATATACTCCTATATCTTTTAATCACACACCCACTCCCTCAAGTCTCAATTCCCTCATTTCAATCCCTAATTCAAATAATCACTAATTAAACCATTTTTTTTTCTAATTAGCCAATTAATAAACATTTCAATAATTAAAAATTTTACGGGTCTCTACAATCAATTAGTTGTCTCAGCTTATCTGTTGCCAGAGGGACCCACATACTATGTCTCCACGTGTCATCCGAAGGATAAAGAGAACTTAAGAGCCTGGCCAAGCTATAACATTATGGCCGAAGGATGACACACTTATTTCGTTCGGATAACCTCTTCTCTCAGAAAATCGTCCCCTCCATGGTTGAACATTTCCTCGGCCACGAAGGTCTCGTTCGGAGACCGCCGCTCCAGAACCTTCTAGAAGCTTCCAAGATTGCGTGGGAGAGCTTCTTTGGTGGGTGAGGTGACACCTCTGATTGATGTGATCCCTCTTTCTCTGACTGGGCGGCTCCCCAATCTCCAACAGGCGGCAGTCAATTAATGCCTCTGACTCATGACATCATCCGAGCGTAATCAAGCACATGGGTGTCAGAGACAGCTTGCACCACACTTACTCTCTTCATCCTTGCCTATAAATAGACGAGTACTTCATCCAAGGAAGAGGTTCAGATTTCAAAACGTTCTTCTCCTCCAATAGCATGTTTCTTACAAAACTTCTTTCCTCCTAGCTCTTCTTTTTGACTAGATCGTCGGAGCATCTTTCCGGAGGAACAACCCCCTCTGGTTCTGCAGGTACACGAAGTCCGGCGCCGTTTCATTCGGTTTAAACGGGTCAAGACGGTTCATCAGAAATCAGCCCCCCACAATTGGCGACTCTGCTGGGGAGACACCAACCTAGCATCGTGGACCTAATTTCTGTCCCCATCTCAACTCTACTTCTATTCTTCTCTCCCTCCCCCTCACCTTCTTCCTATGGCTCAACGCCTTCCTCCTCCTGGCCCAGAAAACTTCACTCTGGGGCTTTCCGGATATGGGTCTATCAACCCTAACCACGAACATGCAGCACACCCACACCCTCCAGTTTCTCGACAAATCACGTTCCCATAGATTGAGCTGAATATTGCTCTGGCGGAGCAAAAACGCCAAGCAGCAGTAATAGCCATGTTGCAGCAACGTCTAGAAGAGCGTGACGGTGGCCAACTCGCCACACCTGTCAATAAACACGCAGCCAGGCCAAGTCAACCGGCGAGACACCATAAACGTAGCAGAAAGTCCCATCCTACCAGAACGACAGACTTGGCAACGTCCGAGAGACGGACCGTTTTTGAGCGTCTAGGAAAGGATGCTGGATGCAACCAACGGGCTCCGTTCCACGGCTAGCAAGCGTGATTCGATCGGAGAGCACTCAATCCTCCGCAACCTGTTCAACAACGAGAACGCACCGCGCGACAGTATCAGGTCAGGTGCATCACTCGCATAAACGTCATCAAGATTCAAGGAAAGAAAGACAGCCCGTGGATCTTAACGATTCACCTCGGCGAAGTTACACTAGTGAATTCCCCGAACAAACGGAGCCCACGTATTCAGTTTCCGAACATCTCCATGGGGAACGGCGAACCGAAGGGTCACGGGGTCGTCGTCAGGTGCCTAGTCAGGAGAGGCGCTCGGGAAAGGATAGTACAATTACCCTCTACGAACAGTTTACGGGACTTCCGACCGTGTATCAACGGGTAACTGATCCTCGGGAGCTTCGGCAAGCTCGGCTTGAGGGTTCCACGGGAGCTCCCGAGCCAACAAGAAACGATAGGGAAAAAAGGGGAAACCAAGTAAATCATCCTCGGGAACACCATCACGAACATCGGAGAAAATCGGAACCACGTCAGACCATGCAACCCTCGGTCGTAAAACCCACTCCTATTCCAGAAGATAATTCGAAGCTCGGGAAGGCAAAAGCTTCCCCCTTCGTGGACGCGATACAGCAGGAGCGGCCACCGGATAGATTCGTGATGCCCAAACTCAAACGTTACGAGGCTAAAGAGGACGTAGTCGCGTTCGTCTGCCGCTTTCAACAAATGATGAGCCTCCATAACTTCTCTGATGCACTTATGTACAAGATTTTTTCCCTCTCATTGAGTGAGCCAATCATGTTCTGGTACAATCAGCTGAAGCCAAAGTCTATCACATGCTTCAATGAACTCGAGTTGGAATTTACAAAGAGGTTTGTAACCAGCAACATTCAGCCAAAGACGCTTTCAATGCTGGTAAACATGCGAAGAGCTGCGGGGGAAACTCTTTGGCTATATACCGAGCGATATTAGGATGTCTATAATCTTATTCCTGATTGTGATCAGGGAGTGGCAGCCGAGTCATTCATGAACGGCCTGGATCCAACCTCGGCAATGTTTCAAGATCTGTCAAGAAATCCGCCAAAGAGCATGGGGGAGCTCATGACTATTATCGAAAAAGATTGCGTCCATGAAGAGGCGATGGCCGAGCGTAACGTGCCGGAGGTTCCTGAGCCCTCTAAAGCACATGCCGCGGTTAAAAAGCAGGTGGCAAATATCGGGCAGACATCAGGAGGGAATAAGCCAAACAACGAAAATCAACCCTCACAGCGTCAACCACAACAAGTAGTACAACAAACAAAGCGTGAACCGAGGCCCAACGAATACATTGCCGAGCAGACTACATTCACCGAGCCCATTTATAAGCTTCTCTCCATCATTGGGAAGCTCACATTCTTCTCTTGGCCTACTGGGTTCCTCGGAACAAATGGCCAAGGACCTGGGATGTGCTCATACCACAAGGAGCGGGGGCACTATACGACCAAGTGTCAACCTTTCAAGCGATACCTGGAGGAGTTTGCTGCAGCTGGGCACCTCAATCCATGGATCGATACTCGGAAGAGTCCACTTCCACCACCCCTTCTCTTCTGGGTGGCCATGTTAGTGTCATTCAAGGTATTGCTTCTGAGGGGAGAGAATTGGAGTTACAGTTAGAGATCAACAAGGCTGTCACCGCTCTCTCGGTATGTAACGTGGGTTCCTCGGTGAAGAGGAAGTTCGAAGATCCGAGCGGTGATGGCCCAATTGCTTTTACATCCGAAGACTTGACAGGAGTTCAAGTGCCACACAGGGATGCCTTCGTTGTTACGGTTATCATTGACAAATCGACTGTCTAGCGGGTGTTGATTGATAAGGGAAGCTCGGCGGATGTGATGTTTTACTCAACTTTCAAGAGCCTCGGGCTTTCCCCCAATCAGCTTCGGCCAGCCACAACACCCCTCGTCGGCTTCACTGGTGCGCCCGTCTGGCCACTCGGCATGATCAACCTCATTGTGCGAGCCGGTTCCCGAGTGATTGACGTCGAATTCATAGTGGTTAGCTCCCCTAGCCCTTATAACGTAATCCTCGGTCGAGCCTGGCTACACGGGATGCAAGCAGTGGCTTCAACCTATCACCAAGTTGTGAAGTTCATCGGCTGGAACGGTAGACAAGAGAGCCTCCGAGGCGATCAAGTGCAATCCAAGAAATGCTATATCAGTACAGTCACGACGAAACAAAGCTGCTTGGAAGTGCAGTGTGTGGAAAATGGAGAAGTTGATATGCTTGAAGATGTGGGATTGCTAGCCGAGCAAAGGTCAACCGAGGAACTGGTTCACATGTCAATCACGGAGGACGGAGCCCGGTACTTTCTCATCGGCAGTTCTTTGTCCGAGGATGAGCGAAAGGAGATGTTTGATTTCCTCATTCGACACGTCGAGGTGTTTGCTTGGACTCCTCAGGAAATGCCGAGCATAGATCCTTCGTTTGCAACCCATTCTTTGAACGTTGATCCGAATAGAAAGCCGGTGGTACAGAAGCTTCGGCGTTCGTCTGCACTTCATGTCGAGGCTGTGATGGCTGAGGTGGATCAATTGTTAGAGGCGGGGGCTATACGAGAAATTCTTTACCCTACTTGGTTGGCTAACCCTGTCATAGTTTCGAAGAAGAATGGGAAGTTGAGGGTGTGTGTGGACTACACGAATCTCAATGATGCCTGCCCAATGGATTGGTTCCCCCTCCCTCGGATTGAACAAATGGCGGATGCAACTGCTGGGTGTGAACGATTGAGTTTCATGGATGCGTATCGAGGATACCCACCAAATCGCCCTTGCCGAAGAAGATCAGGAAAAGATGGCATTCATTTCCCCTCGGGGCGTTTACTGCTATAACGTCGTTCCGTTCAGGTTGAAGAACGCCGGGGCTACCTTTCAACGAACGATGACGTCAATGTTTCCTGGGATGCTCGGACGAATTTTAGAAGTTTATATCGATGATCTAGTATGCAAGAGCAAGTTCGCTCGGGATCATCTACGGGATCTGGGAGAAGTCTTTGCAGTCTTGAAGAAACGAAAGTTGCGACTTAATGCAGAGAAGTGTGCGTTCGGAGTCAGCTCAGGGAAATTCCTCGGTTACATGGTCAGTCGTCGAGGCATAGAAGCAGATCCAACGCAGCTTACTGCCGTGCAAAACCTTCGAGCTCCCACGACTATCAGGGAAGTGCAGCATCTTACTGGAATGGTTGCGGCACTGAATCGGTTTATACGACGTTTGGGTGACCTCTGTCGTCCGTTCTTCCAGGCTATCAAGACGAGCCACCGAAGGTTTGTGTGGACCGAAGAATGTGAGCAGGCTCTGCAATCATTGAAAGACTACTTGTCACATGCTCCTCTCCTCGTGAAGCCTCAACCTGACGAAGATCTATACCTTTACCTCGCGGTCTCGGATCATGCCACCAGTTCAGTGTTTGTTTGGAAAGAAGGGATGGAGCACCAACCGATCTTTTATTCAAGCAAAACGATGACGGACTCTCAGACTAGGTATCTACCTATGGAGAAGTTGGCATTGGCCCTCGTTTCGTCAAAAACGAGCCTTTTGCCTTACTTTCAATGCCATAGGATCGTGGTCCTTACTGAGTTTCCTCTCAAAGCAGTGCTTCGGAAGACTGATTCCTCGAGTCGGATTCTAAAGTTCTCACAAGACTTGGCCAACTACGACATCCAATTCGAGCCACGGACGGCTATAAAAGGGCAAGCATTGGCTGACTTCTTCGCCGAGCTTACTCCAGGCTTACAAGATGAAGCCAATGCCTTAGCTCTTGCGGAGACTGAAGCTCGGATTGCTGAAACCGAAGCCCACATGGAGTGGATCCAAAAGCCAGCAGACGCTCGTCGTTCGAGATTTACGCTCGGCACGAAACGACCTGTTCATGAATGGAACTTATTTTCAGGAGATGCTTGGCGAATGACTGTAGATGGAGCCTCAAACGTCCATGGGGCTGGGGCTGGGATAGTTCTTGTATCGCCCGAGGGAACCGTGCACGAAAGTGTGGTCTCCATTGGTTACCGAGCGATTAACAACGAAGCCGAATACGAAGCCTTGATCGCTGGGTTGCAACTTTCCTTTCCACTTGGTGCGGATTCTGTTCACGTGTTTTGTGACTCTCGGCTGATTGTGGGACACCTAAATGATGATTACCAAGCCAGGGATGAACGTATGAACGCCTACGTAAGCCACGTCTTGGCTCTTCTCAAGCAATTTGGACGCGTGGAGATCGAGTGGATCGCTCGGGAGCATAATGCTCATGCTGACGCCCTTGCAGGCCTCGCTTCGGTGTATCGAGCCTCGGGCAGTCGCACTATCGTGTTTGACGAAATAGACACTCCGAGCTTTGAACCCTCGAGTACTCCCGTCGCGGCCATATCGTTCGGTTCAGGCCAACTGGATCCCATAGTGTTGTACCTTCAGAATCAAATGCTGCCTGCAAATAGGAAGGAAGCTCACAAGGTACGATGCCGTGCTGCCAACTACTTTTTGGATCCCAATGGACATTTATACCGAAGAACATTCACCGGCCCGGACTTGAAAGTGGTGTATGAGACCCAAGTGGAAGGCATCCTGGACGAGCTTCACTCGAGTAGTTGTGGGGCTCATTCAGGTGGACGAAGCATAGCGCAACGAACTTTAACTCAAGGGTACTGGTGGCCAAAGATGGTGAAACAATCCGAGGAATATGTGAAATGCTGTGTTCGGTGCCAAAAGCAAGCTTCCCTTATCCACCAACCAGCTTTCCCACTCAAGATGATCACAAGTCCCTGGCCTTTTGCAGTTTGGGCTTTCGACATTGTGGGCAAGCTGCCCAAGGCCCTAAGAGGCTTCGAATATCTGCTAACCGCCATGGATCTATTCACTAAATGGGTCGAAGCGAAACCGATGGTGAAGACGACAGCGGGAGATGTGGAACGGTTCATTTGGAAGCATATCATCTCGAGGTTTGGCGTTCCATACACTATTCTTTCGGACAACGGCTCCCAATTTGTGGCCACTGCTCTTAAAGCGTTCTATAAACGACGGAAGATCACAATCCAGAATTCTTCGGTAGCGTACCCTCAGGGCAATGGTCAAGCCGAAGCGTCAAACAAGACCATCACTTGGGGGCTTAAGCGTCGTTTAGAGCGAAAGCTCGGATTGTGGGTCGAAGAACTTCCTCATGTCTTGTGGGCTTACTGCACCACGCCTCGGCGTTCCACGGGTCGTACCCCGTTTTCAATGGCCTACGGCATGGAGGCCGTTCTCCCTCTCTCCACGTTGATTCCAACAGCGTGTACGGAGAACTTCAATCCTGTGGCTAACAATGCACTCATGGGTTCTGAATTGGATTTTGCCGAAGAACTACGTGACAATGCCAACCTTCGGCATGCTGCGTATCAGCACGAGGTGGCTATGGGCTATAACAAGAACGTTCGGTCCCGGCCATTTAATGTTGGGGATCTCGTTCTTCGGATGGTCGTTGAAGCAAGCAAGTTGACGAAGCTCAAAGATCCTTATGAAGGCCCTTACCGAGTAACCGAGAAGATAGGCCATGGTGTCTATAAACTTGCTGAAATGGATGGCACCCCAATACCTAAACCTTGGAACGCTCAGAAGCTTCGGAAGTTCCATGGCTAGCTGTTGTCTCCTGTCGCTTTCGTTTTGTTTTTATTTTATCTTTCATTGTACTTACCTGTAAGTCTTCAGGCCTTGTTAATGGATTTATCATTTCTCTCTCTACCCTTTCGTTTGCTCTTTATTACGTCTTTTGGGTATTTCACCTCGCCCAAGATAAGCCGTTGAGCTCGGTATTCCACTCATTCGGGCGAAATCCTCGTAGCCCTCGGTATTCCACCCGTTCGGGCGAAATCCTCGTATCCCTCGATATTCTATTCGATTGGGTGAAATGCTCACCGCTCTCGGCCTTCTGTTCCCTCACTGTCTCGTTGGATTCTCGCCCACATCGCTCGGCAATCCTCCGAGACAGGGGGCTCCTAAGGGAACCAGAATTTGCTAAAGGGACCATGGAAGTGGCGCTCAAATATCATAAAGGTTGCCATTTTTAATACGGTGGCTAATCCGAACAAAAACACTTAGTAACAATATATAACACTCCACATTTCAGGCAATATATTTCTCAGAATTCAGTGTCTTACATTTCAAAAACTGTTCAAACATTACCAACCCAAAAAAAAAACAAAACAAAACAAAAAAAACCCAGAACTTCTTAAGGTGCAGTAAAAAGAGGCAGGGTAGGGTCATCTGAGGAAGGAGCTGGAGCGGTGGCCACCTTAGAAGATGTATTTGTAGGCTCGACGGTAGGGTCTAACTGCTCTGCCTCGATCTGTTGTGCTTCGGCCGAACCTCGGGGAGGAACCTCGACGAGTGTTCTCCGCTCGTCATCTGCTTCCACCCTAGCATCATCTAGGCCCCTATTGTAGCCCAGCATAAAGCTAGCCTTATGCTGTTCTTCAATAAGCTCGGCTTGAGCCTCGGCGAGCTCTTCAGCAGCAGCTTCTTCAGCTTCGAAGTACCCCTTGTCGTATGCCTTTTGAAGCTCTCCTTCCATCTCCTTCTTCAACTCCTCTCGACCTTGAGCTCTTCCTTCGCCAAGGCCCTCATCCTTCCCCTCCGACCTGGTTTTTCCGGCAGCTTCTTGCATGCCCTTGACCAGATCATTCAGATTTGTCACCTATGTTTCAAGCGCCGAACAAGCAGCCTCGGACTCTTCCCAGCTCTTTTTATATTCTTCGGTTGCATCTTTATTGACCTGAACAGATTGCAGCATCAACTTCCTCTTCTTTTCGTGCTCGGTGAGGTGGAGGTTCACACTCGTAATTGATTGAGTGACCTGAAAAGAATGAATAAATGTGCTATATTAGCAAACAAGCAAAGGAAGAAACGAGTCATTAGAACCGACAAATATTAACCCTCGCAGCATGATAGTAATATTCGGTAAGGGCGGCCTTGAGCGAAGGGGGCGACTGGATGTCTCTCAGTAGGCCCACCTCAGATAGAAGTGTCAGGGCAAGGGAAGGGTCTTCCCGAAGGCTGTCAGATTTTAACACCTGCCTTGTCCGGTGTTATGAAGTTTGGCACCCATGGGATGTTCTCTTCGGTTGTCCCCTTCCCTTTCTCCGACAAGCTGGCCACATCTCCAGACTCGGTTTGCACCGATGTCTTTTGTTTCTTGCCTGCTGGGGCTCCTTTCGGCGATGGTGGAGCAGGCGGTGGGCGCTTCTGGGATATTGGGGGAGGCACCTTTTTGCTCGGGACAGAGCTTGAGGCCCCCGCAGCCCCTGATTTCTTTTGAAGGGCCCTGTCTCTTTCCTTTTCTTCCATTTTTTTTCTGAAGCACGTCTTTCATGCTTTGGGGAGGCATGGTTTCCTCTTCTTCGGTAGATGTTCCTTTTGTTGGTTGACGGATCAGCCCTCGGAATGACCTGTCTTCGCTCGGAAGAAGCTCGCTCGGAAGATCTTCAGTTGATGCTTCCTCCTTATTGGCCTCCTTCTTTCGGATCCTGCCTCCGTACGCTGCTTTGTACTCAAGAATTGTTAGGGCGTCTCTCTCTTCCCAAGGAATAGTGAGAAGGGTGGTGGCAAGCTTGCACCCCTTGGCCGCTTTCAACAAGCTTTTGTTAATTTTTGTTGTAGCTGTTGAACGAAGAAATGAGTATCAGCATAAAACGAACGAAGTAATACAAATTAAAAGCAAAAAAACAACGAACAGCTACGATTTCTTACAAGGATCACCCCTGCGGGTGGCAATTTCAAAGTGCCCATATTCTGTTGGAGGATACTGGTAATTCCCCCGAACTTCGACATAATCTAAAGCCCATTTCTCGGAGTCATACATTCCTTCAGGAATAATCCTTGCCATGTTCCTTCGGGAAAATAGATAATACTTGGAGTATCTGACGTTGCGTGACATAATGTAATTTTCAAACAAATGGTGGGCTTCGAGTGGAAACATCTTAAGTTCGGCAAGCTTGATTATTGAGTGGATGATTCGGAAGGAATTGACGCTCAGTTGGCAAGGGGTGAGCGTAAAGAGATATAAGATCTCCCTAAGGATTCTATGCATCGGAAACCGAAGCCCGCCTTCGGTGATGGCCATTAAAGGAACAGTGATGTGTTCATCGCTGAACCTTATCCGAGGGCTAGGGACTGGTGTAATGGCCACGTCGTCTGGGATTTTGTAATCCCATCGGAAGGACCTCATTCCCGCCTCGCTTTCAAAAGATTTCCAATAAGGACACGGGTCCTTTCCTGTTCGCTCAGGAATCACATCAGGATCCAGAGGGACGATCTTCCTCTTTTTCCTTGGCGGGTTCGACGAAGATCCGATGGCTCCGACCCCAACCTCGATGTGGCTTGAAGAAGCCGTAGGTGTTTCTCTTTCGGCAGTTTCCCGTTCGGAAACTGTTTCTTCGGCATCCTCATTGCCTTCTTCTGTCGAATTGCCCAACTCTCTTTCCGAGGGATCCTCTTCCAAATCAACAATCTCGCTATCTGGGGGCATCGTTCAGATAGGGACGACGTGCGCAGGGAGGTCGATCCCTTCAGAGTCCTCGGAACCCTCGCCTTCATGCCGAACGCAGTAACTCCGAGCTAGGTTGGAAATGGCGTCGGCTATCGCCAGGTTCGCACCACCAGCTCCTAACGACGCGCTGTCAACCGAGCGGTATAATTCTCTTGACAAAACGGAGGGAGAGTTTTCCATACCTAAAAATAAGAGTGCAAGGGGGTTAGACCGTCAGCGAGTTGCATGGTCAAATCCTAGCGTGCCTATGTTCGGTGAAGAGGTTCGTCCGAACATATCGATATTTCCGAGAGACTATTTGTCAAAAGGGAAGTTCGAGTGGAAGATTCAAGTGTGGGGGAAAGAAATACCAAACAGTTCGTGCGCACACCTCGGCTTTCTTCAGGGAAGTGGGAAAGGTACTCCTATTCGTGCTTGGAAGAACACAGGTTGAAGATGCACCTATGTTCGAAAGAACATATGAACATCTTCAACCTCTTCTACAGTGCACGGGCGGAAAGACTAGTCGAAATGGAAGAGAAAAGGCCCAGAAATGTGTAACAGTAACTAAACTACAGCAAAAAGTGTAGAGATTCAAAAACATACCTTGAAATCGCAGGGAAACTTGGAACAAATGCTTCAAACCCTGGGAAAATCTGCAATTGCTTGAGTTTCTGAAAAATGGATATGGCGTCGCACTGTTGAAGCGTCTGGGAGAAGGAGGAAAAGTGATTTTCTCTCTCCTCTCTTCGTCTCTTATACCTAGGGCGGAATTCGAAGCGGTGCCGAGCCCCAAGCCGTAGGATTTGAGCGGGAGATTGATGTGACCGTTGATGTGTGACACGTGGAGATTGATGGGGCGCGCTGTATCAACGTCCAATGGCAGGGCGACACGCGGTGTCATTTGAAGCTGGCGGTTACAGAAGCCTTAAATGAAGGTAGCAGGCCTGACGATTTGATATCTTTCTGACGTTTTGACTTACGAATGACGTTCGGGAAACCTGGCAGTGATCTTGCTTCGGCAATTGTTCTTCGGCCGCTACTCTTTCAACTCCTCCTTCCCTGCCGAAGCAAGGAAATAGGAGTTGAGGGGCTATTGTAGGGGAGCGAAATATCCGAAGGTCCAAACGGTTCAAATGAGTCATAAGGGATTTGTTGTGTTGTACTTTAATCAATTAGTTGTCTCAGCTTATCTGTTGCCAGAGGGACCCACATACGATGTCTCCATGTGTCATCCGAAGGATAAAGAGAACCTAAGAGCCTAGCCGAGCTATAACATTATGGCCGAAGGATGACACACTTATTTCGTTCGGATAACCTCTTCTCTCAGAAAATCTTCCCCTCCATGGTTGAACATTTCCTCGGCCACAAAGGTCTCGTTCAGAGACTGCCGCTCCAGAACCTTCTAGAAGCTTCCAAGATTGCGTGGGAGATCTTCTTTGGTGGGTGAGGTGACACCTCTGATTGATGTGATCCCTCTTTCTCTGACTGGGCGGCTCCCCAATCTCCAACAGGCGGCAGTCAATTAATACCTCTGACTCATGACGTCATCCGAGCGTAATCAAGCATATGGGTGTCAGAGACAGTTTGCACCACACTTACTCTCTTCATCCTTGCCTATAAATAGACGGGTACTTCATCCAAGGAAGAGGTTCAGATTTCAAAATGTTCTTCTTCCTCCTAGAGCATATTTCTTACAAAACTTCTTTCCTCCTAGCTCCTCTTTCTGACTAGATCGTTGGAGCATATTCCCGGAGGAACAACCCCCTCCGGTTCTGCAGGTACACGATGTCCGGCGCCGTTTCATTTGGTTCAAACGGGTCAAGACAGTTCATCAGAAATCAGCCCCCCACACATGGTTATCAAGAAGTGGAGTGCAAAAATCATTGCCATATTCATTTTGTCCATTTTTTTTTTTACAACTTTATTTGTTAGAGAGAAGACAAAATTGAATTTCTTTTTGTTGACTTTTTAAATAATCCATTTTAAAACTAAAGGCGTATAAGGCTATAAGCGCCATCTTGAGATGTGGCTAAGCAAAACATCCATATGGGATTACGTGGGATTTGATTGATATAGTTATACTATAGATTATGTTTATCCCTTGTCATCAATGTTGTGTGTCAAAGGTATTGTTATGCTCACTCAAGATCCTATGAGAGATTCTTTACGGTCTTATCGTAAGGGACTCCCCTTTCTTGAATGAATTGCGCCGCTCAATGTGTTCAAAACGTGATTTTAAATGTACTTAGAAGAAATCGCCCAAAAAATGACCGAGAAAGGCTTGATCCAAACAATTTTGCATAAAATGTATTTATAGTGTTTTATGAAAAATTGCTTAGATCAAGCCATTTCCGGTCATTTTTTTGGGCGATATCTCGTGGATGTCCTTAAAATCGCGTTCTGAATACATTGAGCGGCTCGGATCGTCGCAATTCGATCGGAAAAGGGAAGTTTCTTACGGTAAGACCTTAAGGGATCCCTCGTAGGATCCTGACTGTTGTTATGCTATTAAAATGATCCTACTTAAATAAAATACAATTAACACGTAACGAATAAAGGGAAATTTTCATTTACACCCCTGTAGTTTGATCGAGGAGCAGATATACCCCTGATTTGACTTTTTGTAACATTCATATTCTCTCATGGACTTAAGGGCCTGTTTCGATGCAGGTAAAAAATTGGGGTAAAAAATATGAAGGGGGAATAAAATAGTAGGAGGTATTAATTTTGATGGTTTATGGAAGGGGATAAAATAGTATGTGGTTTGGATGGAGTATTAAATAGAGGTATAAAATTTGATTCAACAATCTCGCTATCTGGGGGC
The DNA here is from genome assembly GCA_014282245.1 of Rhododendron simsii. Classification (NCBI taxonomy): domain Eukaryota; kingdom Viridiplantae; phylum Streptophyta; class Magnoliopsida; order Ericales; family Ericaceae; genus Rhododendron; species Rhododendron simsii. The sequence continues at coordinate 18,542,358 of CM024954.1, forward strand.
ATCGTTCGGATAGGGACGACGTGCGCAGGGAGGTCGATCCCTTCAGAGTCCTCGGAACCCTCGCCTTCATGCCGAACGCAGTAACTCCGAGCTAGGTTGGAAATGGTGTCGGCTATCGCCAGGTTCGCACCACCAACGCCTAACGACGCGCTGTCAACCGAGCGGTATAATTCTCTTGACAAAACGGAGGGAGAGTTTTCCATACCTAAAAACAAGAGTGCAAGGGGTTTAGACCGTCAGCGAGTTGCATGGTCAAATCCTAGCGTGCCTATGTTCGGTGAAGAGGTTCGTCCGAACATATCTATATTTCCGAGAGACTATTTGTCAAAAGGGAAGTTCGAGTGGAAGATTCAAGTGTGGGGGAAAGAAATACCAAACAGTTCGTGCTCACACCTCGGCTTTCTTCAGGGAAGTGGGAAAGGTACTCCTATTCGTGCTTGGAAGAACACAGGTTGAAGATGCACCTATGTTCGAAAGAACATATGAACATCTTCAACCTCTTCTACAGTGCACGGGCGGAAAGACTAGTCGAAATGGAAGAGAAAAGGCCTAGAAATGTGTAACAGTAACTAAACTACAGCGAAAAGTGTAGAGATTCAAAAACATACCTTGAAATCGCAGGGAAACTTGGAACAAATGCTTCAAACCCTGGGAAAATCTGCAATTGCTTGAGTTTCTGAAAAATGGATATGGCGTCGCACTGTTGAAGCATCTGGGAGAGGGAGGAAAAGTGATTTTCTCTCTCCTCTCTCCGTCTCTTATACCTAGGGCGGAATTCGAAGCGGTGCCGAGCCCCTAGCCGTAGGATTTGGGCGGGAGATTGATGTGACCGTTGATGTATGACACGTGGAGATTGATGGGGTGCACCGTATCAACGTCCAATAGCAGGGTGACACGTGGTGTCATTTGAAGTTGGCGGTTGCAGAAGCATTAAATGAAGGTAGCAGGCCAGACGACTCGATATCTTTCTAACGTCTCACTTACAAATGACCTTCGGGAAGTCTAGCAGTGATCTTGCTTCGGCTATTGATCTTCGGCCATTACTCTTTCAACTCCTCCTTCCCTGCCGAAGCTAGGAAACAGGAGTTGAGGGGTTATTGTAGGGGAGCGAAATATCCGAAGGTCCAAACGGTTCAAATGAGTCATAAGGGATCTGTTGTGTCCTACTTTAATCAATTAGTTGTCTCAGTTCATCTGTTGCCAGAGAGATCCATGTACTATGTCTCCACGTGTCATCCGAAGGATAAAGAGAACCTAACAACCTGGCTGAGCTATAACATTATGGCCGAAGGATGACACACTTATTTCGTTCGGATAACCTCTTCTCTCAGAAAATCTTCCCCTCCATGGTTGAACATTTCCTCGGCCACAAAGGTCTCGTTCAGAGACCGCCGCTCTAGAAGCTTCCAAGATTGCGTGGGAGAGCTTCTTTGGTGGGTGAGGTGACACCTCTGATTGATGTGATCCCTCTTTCTCTGACTGGGCGGCTCCCCAATCTCCAACAGGCGGCAGTCAATTAATGCCTCTGACTCATGACGTCATCCGAGCGTAATCAAGCATATGGGTGTCAGAGACAGCTTGCACCACACTTACTCTCTTCATCCTTGCCTATAAATAGACGGGTACTTCATCCAAGGAAGAGGTTCAGATTTCAAAATGTTCTTCTTCCTCCTAGAGCATATTTCTTACAAAACTTCTTTCCTCCTAGCTCCTCTTTCTGACTAGATCGTTGGAGCATATTCCCGGAGGAACAACCCCCTCTGGTTCTGCAGGTACACGATGTCCGGCGCCGTTTCATTCGGTTCAAACGGGTCAAGACGGTTCATCAGAAATCAGCCCCCCACACATGGTTATCAAGAAGTGGAGTGCAAAAATCATTGCCATATTCATTTTGTCCATTTTTTTTTACAACTTTATTTGTTAGAGAGAAGACAAAATTGAATTTCTTTTTGTTGACTTTTTAAATAATCCATTTTAAAACTAAAGGCGTATAAGGCTATAAGCGCCATCTTGAGATGTGGCTGCGCAAAACATCCATATGGGATTACGTGGGATTTGATTGATATAGTTATACTATAGATTATGTTTATCCCTTGTCATCAATGTTGTGTGTCAAAGGTATTGTTATGCTCACTCAAGATCCTATGAGAGATTTTTTACGGTCTTATCGTAAGGGACTCCCCTTTCTTGAATGAATTGCGCCGCTCAATGTGTTCAAAACGTGATTTTAAATGTACTTGGAAGAAATCGCCCAAGAAATGACCGAGAAAGGCTTGATCCAAACAATTTTGCATAAAATGCATTTATAGTGTTTTATGAAAAATTGCTTAGATCAAGCCATTTCCGGTCATTTTTTTGGGCGATATCTCGCGGATGCCCTTAAAATCGCGTTCTGAATACATTGAGCGGCTCGGATCGTCGCAATTCGATCGGAAAAGGGAAGTTTCTTACGGTAAGACCTTAAGGGATCCCTCGTAGGATCCTGACTGTTGTTATGCTATTAAAATGACCCTACTTAAATAACATACAATTAACACGTAACGAATAAAGGGAAATTTTCATTTACACCCCTGTAGTTTGATCGAGGAGCAGATATACCCCTGATTTGACTTTTTGAAACATTCATATTCTCTCATGGACTTAAGGGCCTGTTTCGATGCAGGTATAAAATTGGGGTAAAAAATATGAAGGGGGAATAAAATAGTAGGAGGTATTAATTTTGATGGTTTATGGAATGGGATAAAATAGTATGTGGTTTGGATGGAGTATTAAATAGAGGTATAAAATTTGATTTTATTTGGATAGTTTATAGAATGGGGGGATAAGAAGGGGTGGATGGTGGGAAAAGCTGTCAAATGACTATTTTGTCCATGTGCATTGTTAAATTTGATTATGTGTTAAAATAAGTATATAAATTCAAAAATTAATATTAAAAAATGTCCATTCTAAGAATTTTATATTAAAAAACGTTTTTACACCATTTATATATTAAAAATATAGTTAAAAAATTAATTGTTTGGATTTTCAATCCGTTTGAACCAGTGCAAAGATCTTATTTTTCTAATAATTTTATCTTAAATGGTCATAATGGATTTTTGGCTCTAAGGCCTTTCAATAAGCATCCTAAAAGAGCCCTGAAACTAAATAAGAAGTCTTCGGATGCTCGTTGAAAGGCGTTAGAACCAAAAATCCATTATGACCATTTAAGATCAAATGATTAGAAAAATATGATCTTCGCATCGATTCAAACGGATTAAAAATTGGATTTATCTTTTACTATATTTTTTAATATATAAATGGTGTAAAAAAAAAATAAGTGTTCCAATTTTCAATCCATTTGAACCAGTACAAAGATCTTATTTTTTTGATCATTTTATCTTAAATAGTCATAATGGATTTTTAGTTGTAAGGCATTTCAATGAACACCCTAAGAGATCCCTGAAACTAAATAAGGAGTCTTTCGGATTGGAGAAAGGGGATAAATAGGGGTGATTTCGTTCAAATTCCTCCTCATTCCTCCCCTCTACAACCGGATTAAATTTAGGGAGGCCAAGAGGTGCCCAAAAATTGTACCAGAGAATCTCTAAAATGGGTGAAAAGGAAGGACGGGTGAAAACTAATACCCCTCCAAATTTGGTTCCCAAACAAGGGCAAAACAATGAGCCCCACCCCATTTATCCCCTCTTATTTTTCCCTCCCTCTTTTCACTCCATCCAAACAGGCCATAAATGTGAAACTGCTAGCAGTAGATTTATGAGAGCTTTTCCAACCCATGCTCTAACCCTTCAAAATTTCCTCCATTCTCACATTTTGGAGGGAAAAAAAAATTAATTCTAACCCATCCTCCGAAAAGTGTTTTGACTTCAATTCTCCATTTTTGAGAAAAATAGTGCTCAATTCATCTTCCATTTGAGAGCAAATTGTGCTTTCGTCATCTTTATTTGGAGGTTAAAAAAAAGTTTTTCCCTCACATTTGCAAGAATGGAAACAAAAAAAATATTTTGAAGGATGAGTTGGAGTAAGCATATCCTCTAAAACACCTTTTTGCAAGACAAAAACGTATTTTGGAGGACCAAAATACAGAGATATGGAAGAATGAATGCTTCAAAACTACCCCCCTCAACTATGATATTTGTCATCACCCCATAAACTTAAAAACCCATCAACATGACTCTCTTGACGATCAAAACCAAGCAACATCACCCCCGCCATTTCTGTTAATTGTTTGGATGAAAACGGGTGAAAAGACTCATATACCCTTATTGTGGACCGGAAAGGTTTTCAAACTAGACGCTTTTGATCGTTCTGATCATCTCCTCCCTCCCTCTCTCTCTCTCTCCCTCCCACGCTATATCTGCTAGGGGTGAGAAAAAAATCCGTCAAACCGCAAATTCGGTCCAAACCAATCCAAACCAAAAGGTTTGATTTGGATTTTTAGTAGTACGGTTTGGTCATGATTTTAAAAAATTAGAAACCGTGTTATATGGTTTGGTTTGTGGATTCACGTTCACGGTTATAGTTTCAAACTGATCCGAACCGTATAATACATATATATATATATACACACACACACACATACTCCCTCCGTCCCTTTTTAAATGTCATGCTTCGTAATTCCAACTTATTAAAAAGACATCATCATTATACCTTTCACATCAACTTTTTCCTCCACTTTCCCTACTTACACATCATCATTACACTTTTACTCACTTATTTTTTAAAAAAGAATCTACTTTTAGGGGCAAAATAGACAATACATTAACTTTTACCCACTACCTTTACAAAATGGACACTTATTAAGGGACAGCCCAAAATGGAATACTGGACCTAAAAAAAGGGACGGAGGGAGTATAATTTAATTTAATTATGATTCACCAAATAAATATGAGAGCTTTAGGCAACTACTTTTTCAATTTATTGATCATATTAAATTCACCGCGATATTTAGTTTTTCTTCTCTGCCATGATAATTTAGATTAAACTTCTCTATATATCGCAAACCATTCTTAATTTCCTAGGATTATTAATTTATCATACATATACATAGAAAGCACATGGGATCACCAGATCAGTCAACTTACACTGCCTAATTTCTAAATTTCTCAAAATTTTATTCCTATACTTCCTTCACTACCAAGACTTGATGCGATTGTGGTATTCCACTCTTAATTAGTTGATTGATGTTAGTGTGTTTAATAATTTCAATGAAATTGATTTTAATATAAGTTTTCTTTTAAATTTATCATCGTAACTTTAAATGCTTTATTTTTTTTAAAAAAATGATAGCTTAATTCAAAACAAGCCGTAGTTTAAAACCGAAACCAAACCGTACTTTAATATTTTGGATTGGTTTGGTTCTATGGCTTTTATGGGTTGGTTTGATTCTTTAAATTCATAATCTGTAATTATTGGTTTGGTTCTTGATTTACTATAAAACCGAACTAATCCGGACCATGCTCACCCCTAGTATCTGCGAAGTTTGTTTGGTTCTTAGGAATCGATCCCTCCCTCTCTCTCCAACTCGCTCTCCCTCTCATTTGTTTTTTCGTTTCTTCTGAACAAAAAATGAAAGAAAAGGAAACAAAATTATCCAAAACCAAAGACAATAGGAAAATATCGATCGAAACCATCAAATTTCAAGATCTCAGAAAGATTTGAAAATTCTTGATTTTTCCAAAGTGGGTTTCCGAGGTTCGTGCAGGAAACGATGGAGTTTGACAACATTGAGTGCACAACTTCTTCAGACGGGGTGGAATATGACGAGATCTCGACTCACAATAATCATCTCCATCATCCCCACCAGTTCTCGTCCAAACTCGCGCCTGCCACGAGCCTCCACGAGTTGCTCGAGTGTCCGGTTTGCACCAATTCTATGTACCCACCGATACATCAGGCCCCTCTTCTCTCTCATGCGTTAAGTACATGTCTTCACGTAACTGTTTATGAAAATTATCTGGGTTTGGTTGGAATTTGGATTGAATTCTGATTTAGTGGAACAAGATTAGGTTTTGTTCTAATTACGTGGAGATTAGGGGGTAAAGCATGTGTCTGGATATAATTTTGTATGTGTTAGCATCTGGGTTTTGGTAGGAATTTGAATTGGATACTGATGTAGGGGAACAAGATTAGAGATCTGAGTTTAGTTCGGAAATCTGGGATTGGTTTTGTGGTTATGGAAGCTTAGGGTGGGGGGTTGGGTGTATAGGAGAGAGAGAGAGAGAGAGAGAGAAGAAGAAGAAGAAGAAGAAGATGGTTTTTAAAATGAGATTAAATTATCTCCGTCTGAGGAGGAGAAGTGCGCTTTTCCACCAAACCAATCCCCAAGTGCCACATCATCAACAGTGCCAACCACATGAAAAGCAGGTGTGCTATCCGTGGGTAACTCTTCAACTCCTTCGGTAAAGATTTAGGAAAATGATATTAGTACTCCAAAAATTAATGCAGGCACTCCATAATTAGTGTAACTTCAAAGCCACTTTCATTTATTTTTTGGAGTGTCTGTATAAATTTTTGGAGTGCCAATATCATTTTCCAAGATTTAACTCTTGAAGGTTTTAAAAATTCCTCACATGCCACAACACCCCACTATATCTCACCCATTAAAAAGTAGAACGTGCGACTAAACAAGTACTTCCTCTGTTTATAAATAAATGTCTAGCCCACAAACTTAAACCTTTAAGAACATGTGATTTTTTTAAAATTAAATTTTTTTTTTTACAATTTGAAAGAACTCATTAATATCTCTTGATTTGTGAAAAAAAATTGTATTATTTAGCGAAACAAACGCATCTTTTTAGAGGCCTAGGTTTGTGGTAAGGACATTTATTTGGGAACGAAGAGAATACAAAACCTCACATATTTGTACACAGATTTTTGTGGGGCCCACTTTTGGATTCCTCTACAACTCCCAATCTCTTAATAGTTATCCAATCAAAAAGTTATCTTAACATTAATGAACAGAATACTCAATTTTTAAAGACAACACTGCCAAATTTGTGTAGTATTAAAATTAAATCATTTGTATGAGATCCAAAAGTGGGCCCCACAAAAATCTATGCACAAATATGTGCGGTATTGTACTCCTTTCGTTCCCAAATAAATGTTCTTACAACAAACCTAGGCCTCTAAAAAGATGTGTTTGTTTCGCTAAATAATACAATTCTTTTTCACAAATCAAGAGATATTAATGAGTTCTTTCAAATTGTGAAAAAAAATTAATTTTAAAAAAATCATATGTTCTTAAAGGTTTAAGTTTGCGGGCTGGACATTTATTTATAAACGGAGGAAGTATTTATTTAGTCGCACCTTCCACTTTTTATGGATGAGATATAATGGGGTGTTGTGGCATGTGGGTAATTTTTAAAACCTTCAAGAGTTAAATCTTGGAAAATGATATTGACACTCCAAAAATTTATACAGACACTCCAAAAAACAAATGAAATTGGCTTTGGTGTTACACTGATTGTGGAGTGCCTGCATCAATTTTTGGAATGCCAATATCATTTTCCTAAATCTTTACCGAAGGAGTTGAAGAGTTCACCAACGGACAACACACCTGCTTTTCATTTGATTGGCACTGTTGATGATGTGGCACTTGCGGATTGGTTTGGAGGAAAAGGGCACTTCTCCTCCTCAGGCGGAGATAATTTAATCTCTTTTAAAATGAAACTTGAGTTTGGTTATGGGAAGGGCATTTTACGGGTTAGATTTCATTTTTCTATCAAAGATGTTTACAGATTTGGCCAAATTTGGACGGAGGGGGTGATGTTGCTTATTTTGATAATTTAGGGGGTCATGTTGATGTATTTTTAGTTAAGAGGATGATGTTAACAAAATCTGATAGTTGTGGGGGTGTTCTTGAAATTTTGCCCCAAAACAACAACCATCGATATGTGCTATGTATATTAATTTATAATTGGATATATATTTAAAGACTGCAAATATTTAATATGCATATGTGCTTTGGTTATTTAGGTAATTTTGTTAAAACAGTTGTTAGGCAAAATGAATATTATTAAAATTCAAGAATTCAAAATGAGAATTAGAAAACACTTCTGACCTATTTTTTGAGATTGTGATTCCCGTATCAATTCATTGATTAGTTGAGGTGTTTTTTTTATTGTTGTTGTTGTTGTCAAATGATAGGATACTTCATTGATAGCGAAGAAAGTACAATGAATGGGCAGCTATCTCAAAGGAGTTTGGAGACATCGTTTGTGGAGTGAGTTTTCATCTCATTTTTTAAAATTTATTTGAAACGGAAATTTTAGATAGAAAATTTGACAAACAACTAATGCGAGATGCTGTATTACGTAAGAAGTTATAGATTAGCTTTTGTTTTATGTAAAAATTGAAACAAACTCTGACCGCTGTTATCGAATTTTCAAAACTGTAAGTCTTTGGTCTATGTGAGGAGATATGCGTTTAGAACTACTTGTCTCATCAGGGGTAGAAACAATCCCAAACAATTCCGCAATCACTATAAGTCCTAATCCAACTACAAGTCGAACCAGGGGAAGAAATAATCCCAACAAATGCAAAGAAATAAACACCACACGCAGACAGGGAGAAACGAACTCCTAACTTTCTACTGAGATGTAAGCGTTCTTACTAACAGAGCTAGCCCCAGTTGGTTCCGTTCACTGAGTTAAGATTCATTATTCCTCCAACAAATGTCTACTTTCTATTAATCTAATTCCCTCAATCCCATACTACTTAAAAAATTGATTCAGTCGGCATCTTAAAAGTTCGGGTAAACTTCACTTACGCCTCCCGTGGTTTGGTCGATGTGCGGTTGGATAACATAATTTCGTACTATGTGCACAATTAAGTTTTCCGTTCTAAGTTAACAGAAAACGGAACTCACGTCACATACCTATATAGAGTGTGCTATTTATTAGTAATTAAACTAAGTTAACTAATAACTATACTCAAAATATTTCGTTTGGGTGGGGTTGGGGATCCCTCTGACCCCACAGTAGCTTCACCATTCGCTTCAGAGCATCAACCATGATGGTTGAGTATGCGAATGAATCAACTGTAAACCAATACACACAAATCACATAATATTCAATGTCACCAAAATCTCTAGATGTGAGAGATTTTACTTTGAATGCTTTTTAATCTAATTCCATATAATCTTATACTACTTAATTTGATCCTAAGCATCTTTATTTCTTAGGTTTTCTTTATTTTGACAATCTGTCCGTATATTGCTTCCTTATCATTCAACACTTCTCCATAAACTTTTTCAAAACATCAATGACATGGGTTCATGGAGAAACCTCATCTTCCTCTCTCATATTCTCATAAACGTTGTTGGTCTCAGCATTTCCCAGCCTGATTTCCTGTACTACAACTGTTTAGCGGGATTCGATTATGACACAGCTAACAGTTCATATCAGACAAACCTTAACACCCTCCTATCCTCTCTTTCCTTGAACACCGATAGCCACGGGTTTCGCAGTTCTTCCTTGGGCGAAAATTCTGACGGAGTTAGCGCAATTGTGCTTTGCAGAGGAGATGTTGACAACGACACTTGTGTTGGTTGTATCTGGAACGCCTCTAATAAGCTCGCACAAGTTTGTCCTAATAGCAAGAAAGCCATTGGATGGTACGATTTATGTATGGTGCGATACTCAAACGAGTCCATTTATGGCACAGAATCTACTTATCCCGCGTGTTGTTTGAGAAGCACCCAACAAGCTTCAAACGTGGATCATTACAATCAAGCTTTGATCACCTTGTTTGAGAGACTCATCAGCAAAGCGGCTTCCGGGGGGACACATCAAAAGTTTGCAACAGGAATTGAGACCGGTCCGGAGTTCCCAACCATATATGGACTTATGCAGTGCACGCCCGATTTGTCCCAACGGGATTGTAGCGATTGCCTTGAGACAATTTTGGCTGATATTCCGAGGTGTATTAGAGGGAGCCAATGCGGGAGGATTCTTGCACCCAGTTGTGATTTGCAGTTTGAGAATCAACCTTTCATTAACAAGGTTCCCGGTGATTCACCACCACCTCCAGGTGATTCACCCCCTCCAGTTGATTCACCCCCTCCCATTGATTCACCTCCTCCAGTTGATTCACCTCCTCCAGTTGATTCACCCCTTCCAGTAGATTCAACACCAGGTATATGATAATCTTTTTCCTCTGATCATGGTTGTATATAGCACTATCAAGGCCTAAGGTAACTATTGCGGTTTAAGGGGAATCTGATGGCGCAGTTGTGAGAAACTTTTTTAAGCTTCATAGGACTCACCGCAATTATTGAGTATCGATGGTAAACTAGTTCGTTAATCAAATATGCAGAACATTTAATGTTCAATCTCACCACATTATCCAAATATAACATTACCAAATATCGACATAAAAAAAATAAAATAAGTATAACGAGTTGGGCCATCTTGGGTTCCAATTGCTGAGATTCATCTCAAGTTTGTCACTGCAGATTTGCTTTGCTATTCATTTGTCTACAAAACTACATATCTGTATGCACTTTGTTACAACCATGGTAAAAATGGAAATATCTTGAATTTCTGGTTTTTGCAGGAATTGATGTCAATAGATATCGAACGGTCATTTTTATTGTTGTTTCAACCGTTGCTACTGTGATAGCACTCATTGTTTTCATGATGTTGATATATTTGTGGAAGTGGAAGCAGAGGATGCCAAGGGATGAAGTCCATGGTATGTCTAATTTGGTATTTTTAGACCTTTATGAAATTTTTATCCCATTTGCAGCAGTTAATTTTATTTACTGCATATGATCAAAATCTTGTCATGGCTATATTCGCTGTCAAAGTCATTGTTTAGGGGACCTTGGTACAATTCATGTCCACTGGTGAGTCAAAATGTCGTCTTCTTTTTTTTTTTTTTGTCTCAATTTTGACAATAACGTTGATTTTGTCAAATATGTCACATCATTCAAGCTAACTGATCCAAATAAATGAGGTGGGTTCAATGCAATAGTCTGGATTTAATGTGGTGCCAAAACAAATCCAAATGGGAATAGCAACATTGCTATCTTACAACTTTGACTTCAGAGGGCCCAAAAAAATTGACTTCCGAAAGCTATTTTGACACCAACACATGGATTTGCTTGAATATCCTACAATGTCGAATCTATGAAGAAGTTACCAAAACATTACTTGAATATCATCTTGATTATTTCTTTTTTTAAGTTCAGTTTCAGAAGCTGGGGATAAAATTGGCATCGTGGAATCCTTGCAGTACAGCTTCGATAGTATTAGCATTGCAACAGATCACTTCTCTGACGACAACAAGCTGGGACAAGGTGGATTTGGTGCTGTTTACAAGGTAATTGAGCAATCGCATATAACGAGAATATGTCCCTTCTGTTAAGAAAGAAAAGCTAAAATTCTTCTGGCTGAAATTGATTTGATCCTAGTCTTTCGCTAAGATTTCCAACGGAGGTCCCGTATATTACATTTCGCTTCTTCCTCAGAGAATGATGATCAAATGATTCCCTATCAGGGTCCTTGCGAAGCGAATCATCCACATAATATAAAAGAAGGAACCTCTGGACATTTGTTTCATTCAATTTCACTATGGTTTCATTAGATATTTACAACTAGAATAGCTTTGTTGTACTTTCAGGGTAGACTGCAGAACGGACAAGAAATAGCTGTGAAGAGGCTGTCCATGGATTCTAGACAAGGAGAAGTAGAATTTAAGAATGAGGCTACACTAGTGGCCAAGCTTAACCACAGGAATTTGGTTAGGCTATTTGGTTTTTGCTTGGAAGGCAAAGAAAGGCTTCTCATCTATGAGTTTGTGACCAATTCCAGCCTTGATCGATCCATATTTGGTAATGTTTGTGAGAAACAATACTCCATCCATCCGATTTTGCTTGTCCTTTTTTGAAGTTGTCATGTTTTCAACTAAAAGTAAACCACTTTCGAGCATTAATTTCTAATAGGTTTTGCTGCAACTTAAAAACTAATCGAGAATACGACAGAGGTATTTTCTAATTTTCAACTCATTGTCTCTACCTGCTTTAGCATAAGTTCATGCCTAAGTAAGCATAAGTTGATGATGCACTTGCCAATCTCATTGCCTGTTAATAACATTCCTCCTCCGTCTCTACCTGTTTGTCTTTTGTCATGTCATTTAATCTGGTCCACAAATAATTAATTACAAAAAAAAAAAGACTTAATTACTTCATGACGACAACATTTTCAAAACATGTAAGCTGAAATATATTATACAACAAAGATAATTCTTTATCTGTGCATACTGGAAAAAAGAGAAACAAATGAGGCTGGCGGGAGTAGAAAAATATCATCCTTTATTTATGTTCTATCTTGCATTCTTGCACTGCCCTTGGATATTATTAACTCATACAAATAAAATCTGTAGATCCAATTAAGCGCACACAGTTGGATTGGGATAGACGCTACAAGATCATAGGAGGCATTGCTCGCGGACTCTTGTATTTGCATGAAGATTCTCGACTTAGGATCATCCATCGTGATCTCAAAGCTAGCAATGTGCTGTTAGATGCAGAGATGAACCCGAAAATATCTGATTTTGGCATGGCAAGATTGTTTGTTCTTGATGAAACTGAAGGGAATACAAATCGAATCGTGGGGACCTAGTAAGTTTTGTTCCTACTCACCCCCACAATAATTTTCAACATAACTTGTTAAAAACTTATTGTTCATGTCCAAATTGTTTTGGCAAGCTTTGTAAAATTCTTCAAAACAACTCGGAACCAATTTCCTTTGAATAAATTCAATTTCAAGAAGTCAAACTAGGTGCTTTGGAGAATTCTTGAACATATTACTCTCTTATCTTACTTACAAGTGCATTAATAATTACAGTGGGTATATGGCTCCAGAGTATGCAATGCACGGCCAGTTCTCAGTTAAGTCAGATGTCTTTAGCTTTGGTGTATTAGTTCTTGAAATCATGTCTGGTCAGAAGAATAGCTGTTTCCAGAATGGAGAGAATGTAGAGGACCTTTTAAGCTATGTAAGTATGATCTAATGTCCTCCCAAAAATTGCCAATTACATTAGATAAATGGAGGATTTTGGACACTGCATCTTCTTGAATTGGAAAGGAGCGTTATCTATCCTAAAAAATCTGGAATAAAAAACTAATTTGAGGCAAGTCATTTTCCGAAAAGACAGTAATTGTCCCCACTTGATGGTGTGTTGGGTTACAACAAATCCAACTTCTCCTCAACTTAAAGTTATTTTTGTCTGTGTTTGCATAGACGAAGACACATGATATTCACAAGGCAAACATAAAAGAACCAAGATTTGATATTCTATTTCTGCAAAATAACAAAATATAAGTATGCCTAAAATTCTAGAAAGAGAGTGTAAAGAGAAAGCAATTCAATCTGGAATTTTTAGGTGTTTTGAATGAATTTACAAGGGGTCTATTTATAGACTCATAGACACGGGAAAATTAGCCATAAGTACATTAAAATAGTTTTCATTGAGGAGAAGGACGCCAGCAAAATAGTTTTTTGTGGTGGTCCAATTTTTTTAGTTGTTGAGCCATAAGGCCAAAATATGTTTTCACAGACAAAACTACCATAGGGTACTCCAGAGTTTAGGCACTTTTATAGGGTTTTAGGGTGCACTTTCTTATTATAGAGTTTTAATGTTTTAGACACTTTTATAGGGTACCTTAGAGGTTTAGGCACTTTCATAGAGTACCCTAGGGTTTAGGGTTTTAGATACTTTCACAGGGTACCCTAGAGTTTTAGGCACTTTCACTAACTTTCAGTTATTAGTGAACTTTCACTAGTTTTGCAAAAGGTGCATGTTCTTATGTTTGATTGCAAAAGGTGCTTGTCATTGAGCTAAAAAAATGTAAATATGAAGAATTTTTGGCTAAGTCTCCCTTTATTATTTTGAAAATGGCTGACGGCGGAGTGATCATAGAGGCCATATGAGGGATCTTTAGTCCTCACCGTTTCAAACGCTTTCTATTTTCAAGCCATAATTTCGTTTGTAGCCTCTCTTAAAGAACCTTTAATACGAAAGAACCTAAGAAAGAATTGCCTGGATAGAGAACGTCAAGCTCAAACGAAATTATGGCTTGCAGCTTATTACACATGTTGAACAATTGCAGGCTTGGAAAAGTTGGATAGAAGGGAAGGGCGCAAACCTCATAGATCCGACATTGAGGACTAATTCGAGTTCTATTTGGGAGATAATGAGATGTATCCACATTGGGCTGCTATGTGTTCAAGAAAATATAGCCAATAGACCAACCATGGCTTCAGTTGTTATGATGCTTAAGAGTTCCTCCCTCACTCTTCCCATGCCTTCGGAACCAGCATTTTTTCTACATAGTAGCGTTGGTCCACAACAACCCGTGCTGAGGGAGTTTGATTCTACGATGATGAGGTCCAATCATGTAAAACCTAATTCCGCGTGCATTTCCACAGATGACACCTCGATTACTGAGTTACATCCTCGTTGATTTTCGATGATGAGAGAGGTCAGTGATAGTCGTATTTGCATCATTTTTCTTGTTCACTATTCTTTTTTGGCTTGTTTTTTTATTTTTGTGGAGAATCATGGGCTGTGGTCTACATCTTTGACTATTTTTCTCATAACGAACCATAGATGATGCGTTTTGACGTTCTGAAAGTAATTTTTAGGTCTGGACCAGTAAAAAGAAAATGCCACTCGTTTTAGGGGTTCTGAGGCTAGAGTAGAAAGAAGAACGAGAAAACGACAAAGATTGATCAACAATCCATGGATTCCACTATAAATCTTATGAAGATCCTCTCTGTCTTGAGCGGGGTAATCTCTCCGGTTCGGGTTATGAGAATGCCTCTCCAAGTAGTATGATTGTACGATTTTCTACGATTTGTTCTATCAACATTGATTGTTTAACTTTGGCAGGTTCATAGTTTAAAGTTACTATTTTTCCAATCTTCATATCGTGTTTGTATTCATGACATCAAATACCATTATACAATAATGTTCAAGGCTTCTAAGATAGATCATACAATTTTACCCAAAAAAAAAAAAGAAGATAGATTATACAAACTTCATTTCCTACTATGTGCACAGTTAAGTTTTCCGTTTTAAGTTATTAACAGAAAACGGAACTCAAGTCACGTGCCTATATAGATAGTGCATTATTTATTAAAATATAGAGAGTTGCGCTATTTATTAAAATATCGTTAACTATACTCAAAATATTTCATTTGGGTGGGATTGGGGATCCCTCTGACCCTGCAATAGCTCTGCCATTCGCTTCAGAGCATAAACCACGACGGTTGAGTAATGGCCGTATGCGAGTACATGAATCAACTATAAACCAATACGCGCAAATCATAAAGTTTTCACGGTCACCAAATTAAATCTCTAGATGTAAGAGTGTCAAATTACTGCACAACACGCACAAAATAAAACGAAAGAACTGCCTCAAATGATCGCTAGGATCTTTAGGAACCTAACTTCATACTTCCTCCGTCTCGATTTGTTTGTCCAATCTTAGCTTTCCAACTTATTAAGAAAACCAAATCTAATTCATAAATTTGAAAATCTACGGTCATGTTTGGTAACCATTCTATTTTCTGTTTTCTGTTTTTATTTTCAAAATTTTTAAAAATAAATTTCGAAAGTTTGTTTGGTGCACTACTTCCACTTCCAAATTCTGAAAATCACTTTCACTATTTTCATAATTTGAGGAAGTAACAAAACTCAACTTTCACTATTTTCAGAAGCAAAAAACAAGCTGCCGAAAAGGCTCCGCTACTGTTCCAGGACCTTTAACAACTCCTCGGAGATCTTTTTTTTTTATTTCCTCCTCCTCCTCCTCCTCTTCTTCTTCTTCTTCTTCTCTCTCTCAAACCCAGGCCATTGAAGGTACTCTCTCCCTCTCTCTCGCAAGAAACCCATCTTCTTCACTCTCTTCCAAATACAGACCAAGAGAATTGCAAACACCTGTTTCGAATGGGACCTTATGGAGCTTCAAAACCCTTGAGAAGCCGGCGGATCACTTGCGTCAAGCCCGAAATCAGCGGGCTGCATTTTCTATGAAAAAAGAGTGAGAGAGAAGGCAGCAAATCTTCAACTTATGTTGTTTCAGTGTTTGGGACTCTCTTTCCTTCGACAAGGAGTTGTTTTTGTCTTGCTTTGGATGTTTTCTTTACTACGTACGAACTATCTTTCATATCATTAGGCAAATTTAGCTGTGAATACATGGATTTGATGGCGATTCCGAAGACAATGTTTGTTGGAGCGTAGATAAACAAAAATGTGTGTTCAATTGAGTTTGATAGAGTTGGGTCCTTTGATGTTGTTATATGGTCACCGTTTACGAACAACTAATTTGCTCTTCTTTTTTTTTTGAAAAAATAAGTTGACACAAACATGTATTTTGCTTTCACTTTTTTTTTAGAAAAAGTAAAAACTGGTTTTAGCATATAGAAAACAAAAAACAGAAAAATGAAAGTGTTACCAAACAGAGCCTACATAATCTGAGCCCTTGATTTTGAAATTGAACAGTCAATTTGGAACATATATAAGTCAAAAGAAAACAAACAAAGCGAAACGAAGGGAATAGTTTCCAAGTTGCAACGTATATCCCAAACAAAAGTTAGCTAAAAGAGGGTCTGTATATTGCCTCGTACAACAAATGGGGCTGCCAAGAATAAATTTAGTTAACTATATATACTCAAAATATTCCATTTGCGTGAGGTTGGGGATCCCTCTGGCCCCACAATAGCTCTGCCATTCGGTTTAGAGCATCAACCACGATGGTTGAGTATTGGTCGTGTCGCAATTCAAGAATCAACTACGAACCAATACACACAAAATATTTGATATTTAGTATCACCAAAATCTCCAGATGTAACAGTATCAAATAACCGCACAACATGCACAAAATAAAAAGAGTTTCCCCGTATGATCGTTATGATCTTTAGGAACCTAATTTCATACTTTCCAAGTTGCAACATATATCCCCTATATCACAAGTTATCTAAAAAAAAGGTTATTTAAAAGAAGGTCTAGTGTGTGTATATAGGGGTCGGTTCCCCTCACACAAAAGTTGACACACATTTTAACACCACACTAATCGAAATTTCACGCAAATGATCGGAGATGTTCAATTTGTTTAAAATAGGTTTTTAAGAGTTCATATAAAAAATCAACTCATTCGGATATCAGTAAGGGCTTATCACGCCCCAAATCCGGGAGCATGACCGGCCATATACCATGAAGCAATCATGCGACACGAAGCCTCATTAAAAATATTTTTAGCAAGTTGAAACAAGTAAAGTAAAAACTGAATACTCCCTCCGTCTGGATTAAAACTCCTTTTTTGAAGTTCGTGCCATTTTTCAATCAATTATATCTTTCAATTTATAATGTTTTACGTGATTTCGAAAACATTATCTTATAGAATTAATTCAGATCTATCAAACAAGATTCATATTCGATATGAAATCCATTATGGATTCAAAGATAAAACCCGTTTTTTAGCCGCTAGAATAGAACTAGGGACAATTAAATCCGAACGGAGGGAGTATTTTATTAAAGCAAATGTGCAAACCCAAAACCAATATTTTTTCAAAGTTAGATGGCCACAATATCCGATATTTTCCAACTTCAAATTCCACAATGAACTGCCAATAAATAAAAGTGCGAAGGCTAATAATAAAAGTGCGGAAGCTTTTTGATAATAGAAAAGAAATAAAAATGCAGACGTCCTAGAGGTCCAAATGAAAGGTCCCGACAATGCCACGGAGTCCATTACAATGTTCCATGAACTAACCTGGAAAAAAAATGGAATAAATCCATCAACTGAAAGCTCAGTGAATAGTTAAGAATGCTAAGGGGAAAGAATACAACGTGGCATATGTATAGAAAAATGATAACCGAAAGCTCCAAGAAATGGTTTTCAATAGTGATGATCGATGGGTCAACGAATATCAACAACTAACTAAATAAGAAAGGACAAGGTGAGCGGCCCAACAAGTAGTATCAACGGAAATTCTAATCGCAAGAAAGATTTGCAGGGAATCACGCAAAGAAAAACTCGTTTGGCCTCATTAAGAGTTCCACAAAAATCTAGAAAAATATTCATAACTTTTTAAATATTATTTTTTGGGTTCTTGTAAAAAATTATCTCCAACGGGCATCAGTAAGTATTACTTTTGGATTCTTTTCACCCATAAGAATCCAAAAGTAATACTAACTGACGTCTATTGGAGCTGATTTTTACAGGAGCCTATAAAATAATATTCAAAAATTTATGGATATTTTTATAAATTTTTGTGGGACCCAGAATGGGCCTAAAATGAGATTTTTCTTGCGTGATTCCCTGCAAATCTTTTTTGCGAATAGTAGGGCTCATCATCTGGTATCAATGGCCTCAACAATTGATTAACGAATACCAGGATCAATAATCAAATTGCACTAATAAGCATTTACATCAAACAGTTTGCCAGATGATATTTAGAATTGTTACCCAAAAAGACAACCTAGAGGGGGGGTGAATAGGGTTGTAAAAGAAATTACTAATTTAAAAATTATTCTCTAACAATATATTCAAGATAATATAAGCAAGTAAACGAGAGAGTTAGAGAGATAGAACCCGTTTATAGTAGTTCGGCCCGGATTTGTCCACAGTCCGGCCAAGTCCACTTCTCCTCAAGCAACTACTTGAAGGTTCCACTAATCTTCAAAAAGATTACAAGTAGTAAGTCTTGCGGGTGCTTACAATGACCTTATCCCCTAGCTTTCCCGAGGAGCTAGTGCAACCGCAAGAGTTTTCTCCGAAAACCTATTGAAAACAATAACACTCAAATTTAAACCCGAATTTGGTCTTCTAAACCTTCAAGTGTTTGACTCAAACACTCGCTTAGGGATTACAAGTATGTGGAAAAAGTATGAAAAAATATCACTCACGTCTTGTACAAATTTTCTCTCAAGAAAATATGAAAGTGGAAGAACAAGGAGAATTTCGGACTTGATCTTTGGATAATTTGCTCTTTGGAATGATATGAAATGTTGTAACTTGGATTGATCCTCATCAATGAGTTCTTGAAGCCTTTATATATCCATCCAATCTCCTACTAGTCGTTAGTAAATTACTGGTGCCGTTGGAGAGTTAATTTAGGAAAAATATAGCCGTTTGAGACTTTACTGATCTGCAAAAATCTGCAGAAATACACTACTGGTCGTCTGGCCGGTTGACCGGAAGGTTGTCCACTCTCTCAACCAATCTGCCATCCAATGAAGTCCGGTTGACAGCCCCTTCTGTTCAGATAGCTGGCCTGTCAGCCGGTTCGTCAACCTGTCGCGCAAAATTTCATCTAAATAAATCCGTTAAAGCATGCATTGAGCTTATTAAGTCTTTGTAGATATTAAACATTGAATTCAAGAGACTTAAAGCAATTTTACAAGGTTGAGAAAATTAGTCCGAAAATAACTTGGCGATAAATATAAAAATATCATCAAAATAATTAATCTGATTTTCCGACAATCATCAAAATAAATATATAATTGTAATACACATAATTTTCCAACAAATTAATATGCATACATTTTTCCAACAAGAATGACCAACAACAATAATATGGAAATCCAAACCAAAGTGGGAACCATAATTAATTACCAAATATTTTCTCAGGGCGTCGCCTGTTGGATCCAACATCGTACTTAGAATCACCACAAGATAGTGCCTGGGACCTTTTTCCCTAAGCCAATTCGGAGTAAGGTCACAGTGTATCACAAGTCTTTTTCCTATCCGTTGAGCACTAGAGTCACAGGGTATTTCACAAGTCTTTTTCCTAACGGCCAAAGTAACAACGATATTTCATGGGTCTTTCCCTTGGACTTTCACAAATATAAACATAATCCATAGTCCCAAACACACGAGCAACGGCGAACCGGAGTTACCTGCACCAAGAATATTCTCCGTGTTGTTGCGTAGACATAATAATATCATGGAGTCAATGGATCGACGACAACAAAAATAAGGACAATCAGTCAATCACAAATATTCTCAAATAACATTGTATGCCAAAGGGTACATCAATTGTCAATAATTATGAGAGTAACGAATAAGAATAATTATCATCAGATCACAACGAACAATGAATTGTCATGATAGATAGGCTCAAGATGATTCAAAAGAAAGGGATCATATGCTTGATCACTCACCTCGATCGGGACGATAGGTCACAAAATGCGATGTTCACGTTCTCTGCTAATCTGAATTAAAAGAATACCAATACCAATAATTAATTTGTGAACCTTACACCAATAACTGGCTTGACTGACACCAAAATCCTACCCCCGTCCCCGTCACATGCACACACTCACTGCCAAATCACTCTCTCTCTCTCTCTCTCTCTCTCTCTCTCTCTCTCTCTCTCTCTCTCTCTCTCGCAACTAACAAAAACCCACTGTTGACAAATCAAAGTCACTGATTCTATGTACTTAACTATATACCTAGCAAGGAGAAAAGAGACGATGAAAACATTGAGTTTACCCGACGATTCGCTGATCCGGAACAAACTCTCAACTGCGGCTACTCTTTCATGCTCTCCTCCCCAACATATGGAATAAAATAACCCTATTTCTCAAACGTTTCCTCACCCTAATAAATTGTCCACGTCCAAACTTAAAAACTTATCTTGTCTAATTACACAATCAACCCAACATTATTCTTCATGTTAACTAATCACTTGTGGGGAAACCATCCCAGTTTAACCAACTTACGATTTTAAACAATACATCAAACCGATGCCAAACAAATAAGCAGCCCAACAATATAACATACACATAGCTCTATATTATATTTATAAAAAAATATAAGTTATTCGAGTTTAGGAGAAACTATAAAATAAACAAATAGATGATAAGGACGTTTTAACAGTGGGTAATCTCAATTGAGATTACCAAAAAGTGAATAATTGTTGACGACATTTTTTTCCTCGCTTATTGTGCTGTTTGACGACGAAAAAATTTGTCACCGATGGGTCAGATCGGTGACAAAAAATTTCGTCACCAATATAAAAAATCGGTGACGAAATTTTTCGTTACAAAAAACATTTTCATATGGGAAAAAAATCCTTCTTTCTTGCTCCTACTAGGTTTCAAACCTGAGTCCCTTGAGTTTTTCGCGTAAGCCATGACCAACTGCACCACACACACTTTTCAATAAATATTTGAAATATTTAATATATAACATGAAAATATATTTCGAATGTAATTTTGAACATTTAAACATTAAAATTAGCAATTTTGATAAACATGAAAGTCGTAGGCAATTGAGTTATTGTTCAAACCCAATTTGAATTATCTCAATCGGAGTTTTTAGGAAAGAGTTATGTCCGAAATATATTTAGTTACAAAGCGCAATTCATAAATTTAGTCACGAAAGGTACCCATTTAACGACGAAATATATTTTTCGTCACTAAAAGCGTTAAAATAGTGATGAAATTATTTTTCGTCACCAAAGTTAAGCATTTGGTGACAAAAAAAAAATATTCCATTACTAAATTGGTCTCATTTGGCGATGAAATATATATTTGTCACCAAATGATTATCTTTGGTGACGGAAAATAATTTCGTCACCTTTTTTAAGCTTTCGGTGACAAAAATGTATTTCGTCACCAAATGCGTACCCTTTGGTGACAAAAATATTTTTTCCATCGCTAAACAAGTATAATTGGTAATGAAATCATTTTGTCACGGAAGTTATTAAAACAGTGACAAATTTATTTTTTCGTCGCCAAATATACTCATTTAGTGTAAATTTCGTCGCCACTTTTTCGTCACCAATTTTCATTTTTCTTGTAGTGTGGTGTGTTTCAAGGCTCAGAGAACAAATAGGACATAATGCTAAATGAATCTCATTTATCTCATTTCTAACAAGAAGTTTTGACCTGGTAACTGCATTTTCCTTGATGGCCATCCACGCAAAAATTTCCACCTTAGGAGGGCTTAGGTTCTTCCAAAGAGATCCCAGGAGAGCATTGCTTGGATGGGCTATCACCTCCCAATGCCCATAAGCCGATTTGACTAAGAATATACCATCCCCGACCACCGCCATAGTAACAAATTAGGCTTTAACGGGTTTAACGACACACGAAGAAGTCTCTGTCTCAAGTGGTCCATCTCTTGCTTCTCTCACCCAAACATATCTCTCCTAAAGAATAGGTCCCAGGATCCCCCATCTGCATTTCCTCTCAATGGTGCTAATCAACCCCTCCTTTTGAGTAGATAATGAGAACAACCTGGGATATTCTACTTTCAAGGGTAGCTCACCCAACCAGACATGTTCCCAAAACACAGTTGCTTTACCTGAATTTACTTGGACTGAAAAGCTCTCATGAATGGAATAGCCCAAATGAGAAGATGGATTCTCCAGGGAGCAAATATCAGCCCAAATTCTTAAAGTCGAACCTGAACCGTGAATGTTAGGTAGCTAGCATGTTGCATCCAGACCATATTTTCCTCTAATGACTTTCACCCAAAGAGACTCTTTATCTTTGCCAAATCTCCACCACCATTTAGCCAAGAGAGCCAGGTTCTGTTGAAGCATCTTTTTCACCCCCAAGCCTCCGTCAGGCTTCTTCCTCAATATCTCGTCCCGTTTTACCAGGTGAATCTTCTTTTTATCACAAGAGTCTCCCCAAAAAAACTCTCTGCAATTTCTCCAATTTCCTTGCCATTGCTATTGGCATTTTAAACAGAGACAGAAAGTAAATGAGCACATTTACAGTGTTGGAGTTGATAAGAGTAATCCTTCCCCTAGTCGAAATACAATGAGTTCTACAAACACTCAAGACCTTCTCCATCCTCTCAATTACAGGATCCCAAGTCTTTATCCTTCCCGGGTTTGCACCCAAAGGCAGCCCTATGTATTTGATTGGTAACTGTTCTACTTTACAACCCATAATACCAGCCAAAGTGGTTATCGCTTCAGTTGGAACATTCACACAGCAGAGAGAGCTCTTTGATTCTCAAACCAGACATCAATTGGAAACACCTAATATTCTTTTAATGTTTGCCATCTCCTCTAGATCATTGTTGCAGAAGATAACGGTATCATCCGCAAATTGTAGACGGGATAATGAAACCCCGCAACTCCCCAGTTTAGTACCTTTGATAATATTACTTTTCCTTTGATCTTTCAAGCATTATATTGAGGGCTTCCACAATAATGTTAAAGAGGAACAAAGATAGGGGATCCCCCTGTCTTAGACCTTTCTGTGTGAGTGCTTCGTTTGCTCCGATATAAGGAATAACGCCCCAAGCGTAGGGCTTAATACGTCATTTGAAGCATAATAATCCGGAAGACCGGGATCGTACCCAAGGGAATTATGTTATGACTTGGCTCGGATTTGTAGAAGTAAGCAAGGATTTCGGCTATTAGGTAGCCAACCGAGTTTTACTTTGAAGCGGTGGAAAAGAAAGGCTAAATTAAAACGAATAAACTAGGGAAAAGATAGGCTAGGTCTAGGAATCACTAGCCCTCATGACTCGGGCTAAATCACATTTTCACCAATTCCCGCGGTTCAAGATACACAATTAAGGTTCCTAAACCCGAAAATAGAGATGGTTTGAAAATCAAGCTAGCTCTAGAATTCTCTTGGTAAACACCTCAAGCGACAGAGCTCTAAGCATCACGTGTGGTGGGTAGTCGATGCTCCCACCTACACGTGATCAAAGAGGTTAACACCTCGGTAATTTACCAAACGAATCCGAACCCCACATCAATTTTCAAATCCAAAGATTAAAGCTTTATTGGTGAAAAATGCAATTTTTGCCCAAGCCATGGAATACTAATCATCCCATGACCTAACCCTTGAAACTACTCACACATATCTATGAAGATAAGAGCAAGCAAAAATCTACTTAGCATAGTTGAAAGACAACACTAGAAGAAAATTGACTTAAAAGATAGATCGGAAGAAGAGTAACAACTTTTATAAAGTACAAATTACCAAAACTAAGCTAAATAAAGCAGAAAATTAACTATTGAATGCTGGAAATTCAAGAACAAGTAAGAACAATACCAAAAAGTAAATGCAATCTAAGCTAGATCTAGAAATGTACTAAAAACGTTCTATTCTAATTGTTTTTGGATCTCATACATCACTCTATTTATTCCACGCCTGGAATATTCCCCGGATATGCTCTCAAAATCCACGCTATGGTCCTCGGCATCGATGGCAACAGGCATAAGCGGGGCCACTAAGGGGCTCGGCATCGATGTCAACTGAAACATCCCATCGATGCCGAAGTGGTTAAGGGGTTTGGCTGCAATGGGCCTCGGCATCGATGCACATCAATCCTTCCCATCGATGCCGAGATCAATAGGGCCTTGCTCGCTGCTGCACTGCTCGGGCCATGCTTGATCTTGCTCGGGCGTCGCCTGGTCTTGCCTTGGCAATTCTGCTTCTGCCTGGGCTGGATCACTTCTGCTTAGGCAACTTGGTTCTGTCTTGGCTGCGCCTTGGCCATGCCTTGGCCATCGGGCCATTCTCAAGCCATGACATGTTTTGCGCCTTTAAAGCTTCTTATTGGGCAATTCACCTACAAAACAGCACCAACATATTCTACGAGCAAAAATCATTAAAAATAACTAATTAGCAACTAAATTAACCTAAAACTAGACACTAGCGCACCCTCTCATTACATTCCCGGGTGCTTATCATGCCCCCCAACTTAAGGTTTGCTAGCCCCTAGCAAAAAACATACGAAAAGAAGAAAACTAGAACTATGCAATCCCTCCGTATTCACAGCTTAAAACATGCTCAACATTATCAACTAGCAAGAGTTCAACAATCCTGCTTTTTATTTCATTTCTACAACTCACAGTTTCAGCATCCAATTAAACAAGCTAAGTAACAAGCAAGTTAAAGAGCAAGCTAAAAAGTTTGTGTCCTCGAACAAAGGGAGGATACGGGACACAAAACTTGCGAATTCAGACTAAACCATATCCACCGAAGAAGAGCTTGACAAACAGGCAATAGTGAACAAGAATTACTATGCCTCAACCAACTACAGCACTTTATTCAACAGAATGAACAACTAAGCGATGATATTTGGATAACGAAAGGAAAACATGCCATTAACTAATTATGCAACTATCAAACAGTCAATCAAAATGGAATCCAAGCGCACAAAAGATCAACTAAGGTCTTTTAAAGCTTATAATGACCGTGGTTTCAAAGAACAGGTTAGCAAAAAATAGACGACGGTCCATTTCTAGCTTGGTTAACTACCCGAGTGACCACCGCCAACATATGAAATAAACCAAGTCAAGGCCAAACCGGCCAACCAATAAACCAACTACTAACTAACAATGTGCAAAACTAATCTATGAAACGGAATAAAACAAGACAAATAAAACAAAGGATAGAATAGTTGGCATGTCAACCAACCAAGACCCCGACCAAGTAAGGGGAATTTCTAAACCACCGACTCTGCATCAGATCATCACCACATCATCCAATCATCCTATCAATCAACCAACTCCTCACTCTCATATCCAGCGAAGTCATCACTCACTTCCCCCTCATCAACTGGTCCTGGCTCATATTTCACCCCAAATTGTTGCTCCAAAACTGTAGTTTGCCAAGCTATTTCTTTCCTTTGAGCTTCCTGCTCCCTCATGATCTTCCTTCTCTCAATCTTCTCCTTCCTTTGGCTATTGATTATTGAAACCCCCTGACAGAAAAGCTTCTTGATCCAAGACCCTTGTTTTTCTTTTCTCGAAGGCATTGTAGTCAGATAATCCCCCCTTTTTGCTTGTTTCCCCTTGGCCGTGAAAATCTGGGATGAACTCTTCACATCAAAAGTATCATCTATCGTTCCCGGCGACAATTCTTCCAATTTCTCATATGCTGCCCCCTAACTCCTTTCTCTTTGCACAAAATAGTAATCATACAAGGAAATGGCATACTAGCAGTAATCAATGTATTGGCCCTAAAATCACGCAGCTGAGTAAAGATGAACATGGCCCAATCAACTACCAACTCACTAGCAGCGAATGCAAACAAAATCTCTCCATCCTTCCTTGCTGGTCTACTCTCCGAGCCTCGGGGATACAGATTATAATGAATCACTTTATTCAAAAACCTAAAACTTCCTTTAAAGTTTCCGGGCACATGAGGTAATGAAGCCAAAGAGGGGTCACTATACAAAATCTCATTCACAACTTGCAAATCAATCATCTCATCCTTCCTAGGGTAATTCACAGATTCGGGAGGGGGCCTTGGAATATTCAAATACCTAGCAATATCATTCGGAGTAATCACAATGTCAACTCCCCCAACCCTCGAAGCAATACCAACAGCCGGATTATTTTCCCAATCACCCTCAGGAATAACCATAAACTTGTAAAACTCAATAACAGCATTCTTATTATATCCAAACAATTTTTCAGTCCAAAAATTCAAACCTCTTTGCTGAATGTACCGAAGCCCTATATGACCCTCCGACAATGCCTTAGCATCCACTTGCCTCTCATTCTTGAACTTTCTGCCCGCAAAACTGTTCTCCCAAGTCAGCCTTTTATCCGCTGCAATCTGAGCCGGAGTCCTACGCCTCCGTTTTCCCCGAGAACCACTAGCCTCTTCGGGCTGAATTTCTTCCTCACTGTCTGCCATAAACTCATCCTCTTCTTCGATTTCGGGTTGAGAGGGGCCTAATCGATGCGCGGTTTGCTTAAATCTTGGCATTGGGGAAAAAAGGGGTTTTTGGTATTTTAATTTGGGAATTTCGGATTTTTGGTAGGGTAGGGTTTTGGTGGACTGATTTTTTTGGTGGGTATGGGTGAATGTAGGCTAGAATATGGTGGGGAATGAATTAATAGGTGAAAAACAAGAACAAAAATTCGGAATTTTTAGGGCAAAAGAGGGAATCTCGGATTTAAGAAGAGAAAAGTGGGTTTACCTTGATTTTTGGCTTGGAATCTTGAAATTGGTGGAGGATACTTGAAGATTCTTGAGGGAGATGAAGGATTTGGTGGTTTTCTGTGGAGATATGAGGGATTTTGGTGGGTGATTGGAGGTTTGAAGCTAGGGTTTTTGGTTTGGAATAAGGGGAAAAGAAAGGAACAATCGGGTTCTGAAGGTTGGGAAATTTTGCCTTGATTCCTGACGAGGCTGGACTGATTTGTTGGCTTGACTCGGTCGGCATCGATGTAAAGGGAAACCTCCCATCGATGGCGAAGCTTGTAACGGCCAAATGAGATAAGCTGCTCGGCAGCGATGTCAACTCCCATAGTCCATCGATGCCGACGCCCTTACTGCCTGCTCAATCAGCTCGGCATCGATGCAATAAAATGACTCCCAGCGATGCCGTGGCTGCTAACTGCTTGGTGTCGTAATCCACTCGGCATCGATGTAAAGAAAATAAACCCATCGATGCCGAAGGCCTTTACTCGAATTTTTGTCTTCTCTTCAATTTGCACCCCCGAACTTCCAATCATTTCAGATAACACCCCCAAAACACCTTTGAACACTGAACACACAACCCGAACAACCCTCCAAACACCGGTCGCCTAGGTTAAGCAAAGAGCAGAAAAATAACAGGATGCAAATTAGGACAAGGTGACTCATTTGTGGTATCCCGAGCGTAAGTCAATTTTTGAGAAACAAGTTGATCCTCTCAACTGATCAAACAAATCGTCTATCCTTGGAAGGGGGTAGCGGTTTTTGATCGTGACTCGATTGAGTTGACGATAGTCAATACAGAGTCGAAGAGTTCCTTCCTTCTTTTTGACAAACAGCGCAGGTGCTCCCCATGGCGATGTGCTCGGCCGGATAAAACCCTTATTTAACAACTCTTCAAGTTGAACTTTCAGTTCCCGCAGCTCCGCAGGTGCCATGCGAAATGGTGCCATAGAAATAGGCGCAGTCCCTGGTTGTAGCTCGATAGTAAAATCCAATTCTCTTCGCGGTGGTAATCCAGGCAACTCGTCAGGAAATACATCTGCATATTCACAAACGATCCTTGGTAGTCCTAACTCCATGCGATCCTCTTCCTCAAGCATGAGGCTCGCCAACCATCCTGATAACTTATCTTTCCACCTTAATTGTGGTGCTGTTGAGGCGGGATTCTGTCTATCCCCCTTAAAACGGAAACAAAATCCATCTGGAGAGTAGGCTGTCACGATCTTCCGGTGGCAATCAATCACAGCACGATGGGCGGATAACCAATCCATTCCCAATATTACGTCAAAGTCAGCCATATCAAGGACTCGGAGGTCACAAGTCAAACGCATATCAGACACTTCTATTTCACAAGATCTACATATCAAACTTACTGAAATCTGACCCCCTAATGGTGAAGTGACTCTCAGCGACGACACTAAACGTTCGGTTTCTAGTCCTAACGTGTTAGCGCAGGAAGCAGATATAAATGAATGTGACGCTCCTGAATCAAATAATGCTCGTACACAAGTGCTGAAAAGAATAAGGTTACCTTGAATGACTGCAGGGTCGTATGCTTCCTCCTCACCCTGTAGTGCAAACACTCGTCCCCCAACTTGCTGGTTCTGACCTTCCGGTCCCTTCCTCATTCCCTGGTTCTGGGGTTGGCGCTGATGTTGCTGTGGGTTCCAACCTAGCTTTTGGTGGTTAGGATTTCCCTGATACTGAATTCCTTGCCCAGCTAGTTTCCCTTGAGACGATTGTGGATGCTGTCCCCCATGTCCTGAGCTTCCAAATCCCCCTAACTGCGGGCAAAAACGCCTAATATGCCCATCTTGGTTACAGTGGAAGCACTTTATCCCTCCAGGTGCTCTGTTCTGCTGCTGATTCTGATGCGGTACTTGGTTTGGGCCCCAATTCTGGTTATTATTTCTCCAAGGTTGGTTGTTCCGATTGTTATTCTGATGGTACGGCTTGGGTGCAACATACCCCTGATTGTTGTTACGGATCGGCCCTCCAGATGCCGGTGCCGCTTTCCTCTGATTCGAAATCCTGATCGAGTCATTGATTCCCCTTTCGTTGATCAATGTGGTCTCTACCACATCAGCGTAAGTCTGCAGTCGCATCCCAACTACTTTGGTTCTGAGAGCATGCTCCAATCCCCATTCAAATCTCCTTGCTCTAGCGGCATCATTGGGAAGGTATTCTGTCGCATAGTGGGATAGCTCCTCAAAACGTGCCATGTACTGAGTCACGGTCATGTTTCCTTGTTTTAGTGCCAGAAATTGTTGCGCCATCTCATCCTTCATCGGAGTTGGGAAGTACTTGTTCAGAAAGGCAGTTTCAAACTGCGTCCAGGTAATGGTCGTAAGGTTCAGACTGGGCTTGATGGCCTCCCACCAATAGTCAGCCTCTCCTTCCAGTTGATACGCGGCCAGAGCCACTTGATCAGCTCCTTGTTGAACTCCCATTGTGTCCAACATCTTCTTGACTTGTCGGATCCATGCGTTAGCAGCGAGTGGGTCAGGTGCTCCATGGAAGGTTGGAGGCCTCTGCTTCCTAAACTCAGTGAACAGATGGGTACGGTCCGGGGCTGTACGAGGCTGAGGTCCTCGCGGATTAGCGGCAAGATTTTGGAGTATCTGGGCCACGTTCTCTAGGGCAGTCGCGACATTCTGATTCGTGTCCCCATTGTTATTGTTCCCGCCTGAGTTGTTATTATGGGTGTTGTTGTTACTGCCGCTACCATTTCGTGTCCCCACCATCTACATAAGCCGGATTTGAAAGTCAAAAAGGGGTTTCTAGTTGTATTGCCCGTTTGCTTAACATTTTACTTAAGAAAAGAAATACATAATACTAAACTGAAATATCATTCCATTAACAGTTAAAGAGTGCAATCACAGATCCCGACATCATAGTTCTATCACATCCATACATAAAGAAAGTCGTACTACTAGTACTACCATCATCAAAAGAGTACTACGAGAATCCATACTACTACACTGCTACCATGAACAAAAGAGTGTGACCAAAAGTACAGCGACCCTTCCCTTCTTAATACTATAACTAGGGTTCGCTGACGAGTATCATGGTACTCTAGTCTGAATCGTCTATCGGTGGCTCCTCTGGGTCCTCATCCTCCTCAGAGTCCGAAGATATGACTATATAAACCGGAGGTGCTGACACGGGTGGTGGGTACGTCTGTCCAGGTGAATCTGGTGGCAAAGATGGTCCAGCGACATAAGACCCCACGCTCTCTGGTGACGGTAGCCGATAAGACACATAAGGCTGAGCTAGAGCCTCTGCCCTTAAGCGTTCGTACTGCCCATCGTTGGCGATAATCTTTCGAGCTTCCTTGTACTTTAGGCCGTGGTTCTTGAGACGATAGTCCAACAGCAGCTTCTGCTTCTCCAAGGAGCAATTCGGGGAGTCCTTGTGCACTTTCTTGATATCCCACATGATACTCTTCTCCGCTTGCCATTTGAGTTTTCCCTGATGTTGACGCTCATCTCGGGGAATGATATGACGTCCTCTCTGTCTCCATCGTCCATAGGTGTCGAAGCTCAGGTCCTCCGATTCCGACTTAGATGCTGATGAATGGCTCGACATCCTACATTTTAAAATTTAAGTTTTATTAGTAAAATATTCTAAGAAATTGATAGTTTGAAAGAAACGTGGCGATAGTGAATATATGATATGCCTAACTACCAATACAAAACATCCCCCGAGCTTACTTCTACCCATTACTCACGTCCTCGCGATTATCGTTAAACCTAGGCTCTGATACCAAGTTGTAACGCCCCGAATTTCGGAAACGTTAAGTAAATGCTAAAAGGGCTACTTTCTCAAAAGATAAATCCGAATTACTACGTCAGACGTTCCAAAAGCATATGTCAAAATATTACAACCATATCGAATTTAGTTTAAAGGTTTCAAACGAGTCAAGTTAGTACACTTTCCATATGTAAACGTTTAAGCTTTCAAAATAAGATGATCAAATAACTGTCAGAGCATCTAGGCGTACGGCAACCAGGGTTCCTCGCCTTCGTCCGTAGTAGAGTTGAATTCGGCCTGCTCGATCGGCACTCCTGCTTCGTCTTCGGTACCTGGCATTCGAGTTACCAGGGCAACATAGTACCGTGAGCGATGACGCTCAGTAACCAAAACCCACCCAATCCCATAACTTACAAGCAATAGGATTATAATTAACATGCATTATAAATAACATCAACAAGAGAACAATCGACTTTTCTTTCATTACTATCCTTTAACCTATGTGAGATCTCGGATCTTATCCACAAATCCGTTCCTACCCATAACCTCTGGCACAACACTGGTGTGGTCCGACTCCCCTTTTCCAGATCCGGATGAAAGATACCTAAGTTATATACCCGGTAACCCATCCGTGACCATAAGTTCGGATAAAACTTCACCGGATGCGCACGCGAGCACATTCGAGCCCGGGTTGTGACACAAGCACAATACCTCCCTTATGACCCGTCCCAATATCCGAGAGCCGACCATCACCATGCCGTACCCAGGGTTTCGTAAACCAATAATTCTCAAGTTCACCACCAATCAATATATCACCACGGGGTTCCAAGCCCGGAATCCAAATCTCAGACCCTCACTTTGTTATCTTTTCCATTAATCCTATTTTCACGTCTAGTAAGTTAAATCCGCACATCGCAACCAATCCCGGGGACCTAGTTGTCCATTCTATCAATACAACAATATTGCACACAATTTTAACATTTCAACTAAAAATACTAACATGCTAACAACACATAAGCATGCGATAAAATTTAATCATGCCATAGAATTTATCTTGCGAACAAATTAATTATGCGAGTAATCTAACATTGAAACGAAACCATTTAACATAAGGGCTTGTAACATATTTTTCTTATTCGCTAGGGGTTAACTATAAGTTATTCAAACATGATGGGTTAAATCATGATTAATTTGCCTAAGGTTTCAATTCCAGTACTGCCATGTTTCGAAAAGAAAAGAAGGAAAAAACGAGACAGTGGTTTCCTATATATATTTTTCGTACGGAACAGTGAAGTTTTTCCGGCGACGTCGAGTCCGAATACAATCACATCGAGCGCTAAAATCAATATAGAACAAAATATATGTATATATATATATATTTAGGGAGGTGAGTTCCGGACTACCTCTCGTCCGGCGAAACGGGTTTCGGAGTGATTCGGTGGCTGTTCGGAGTGGCAACGGAGCTCGGTGATGACGGGGCTACGGCTGCTGGGGTTTCGGTAATGGCGGTGTGAGCTGGGCGGTATTGGTGAGAGGAGGGAAAGGAGGGGATGGCTATGGTAGTATATAGCTAGTGGTGGTGGGAAGAAGAAAAGGAAATGAAGGCAGGAGATATTCCTATCTCTCAATCTCTCGCTGCTATCTCTCTCTCTGTGCCGAAATGGGCAAAACAAATGGGAGCAACAAGTTTTAAAATTGGTTTGGATTTGCATGGAGGGTATTAACCCATGGAGGATTTTGTGTTGTCTAATGGAGAGGAAATCAGGGAGGAAATGAGGGATCCTGTTCCCTTTTGTACTCAGCCGAAAATTTTCTTTTAAGAGAAGGGAAAGGGTTTGATTTGGTCCAGTGCAACACATGCACACAAGGAAAATACGCGTCGGGTACGCGCGCGCACGATTGATTACGGACATAAAATTGGTGTGACGACATAATTAATTTTTCAAACAAAATAATTATTTTTGTTTTGATAATTATTATTATTATTATTATATATATATATATTTTTTTACAAAAATATCGGGTCTTTACATATAGTGTTGTAATCTAGCAACGGTCACATAAAAACCGTTGCTATAGTCCTGTTTCTAGTAACGTTTTAAAAACCGTTACTATAGACCCATCTATACCAACGGTTTTTGCAACCGTTGCTAAAAAACCGTTGGGAGATCCAAATTTTCTTGTAGTGCTTGTATCCTTTCCTAAGTGCGCTTTGGATTCCAAAATGATTGAAAATCGACATTTAAACACAATTGGACATGGACATGCGATTATTCACCTAACTACAAGCAATTTATTGGAAAGATGGGGATATGGGCCAAAGCTTGCTCAAAAACTTGCTCAAAACTTAACCTATTCAATTGTCAACTAAGCATGCAAATCGAGAAGCACAAAATTTCTTAGGATTGCCACGATCTCTTGCCAACTAACAATTATTGAGCATGCAACAAGTCATGAACCAAACTAAAAATTATGACAAAAGGGAGGAATTGCAAGTAAAAAAAACTTTTATTTATTTTTGAAATTTTTGAATTTTCTCATTTTTTTGGATTTTTACAATTTCTATTGTTTTTGAATTTTTCAAATTTAACACAAAAAGCACAAAAAGCAAACAAATGGCACATAAGCTAACTCCTCCCCCAACTTAAAGCGATGCTATGCCCTCATAGCATTAGGAACAAGAGCGAAGAAAGGAAGAGTGCGCGAATGTACCGTCCAAAGGGAATGTCAACCTCTAAATACCTCGACCAAGTTGGAGGATTTTATGTCAATATTTTGCTCCAGCCAGATTAGATGCTGCCAGGGTTCACTCCTTCGGTTCTGCCAACTCGGAACCATAGCTAGTCACACAGGGCCATATCCAAAGCTTTATCGGACTAACAACCGCGGCACTTAGCCGCACCCATGCCTAGGGCTCCTGAACGCCTCACTCACTCCGGCTTTAGACCCAATCCACCAAGGCTGGTGTGGTAGCACATAAACCCTGCAGAAGACTTAAGAGAACGACCTTCCACAAAATAATTGACATTAGAACCACCGGCCCGTGTTATCCGGCTTCAAAAACCAAACAAAAACGAAAGACAAAACATAAAGACAAATGCAAAGAACAAATGGAAACATGCAAAACAAAATGAAATGCATCACCCGATCATCACGCGATCACACGAGTCATACTTTTCTTCCCATTCCCTACCGGTGGGGGTAAGTAATAGGTGGCTATACTAGACCGTTGAACATGTGTTATGCTAGCGCCCGTAATAAAATTTATCGCTCGACCTCGCCAATCAATCAAGTTTAGCGTCCCCTAGGATCAAAAACAAGCAAGGACAAGATACAACCTAGCGTGCACTCCAGGCGATATCAAACCTCACTCGCAGACCTAAGTTGCCTCCGATTAGGGGCAATCGCGGAGTGCATGGATCATTAACGATAAACTATTACCAAGAAAAGCTATTGAAAGCCCTTTTTACACTAACACAATGGTGATATCTTTTCATGTGAGGTGTCTCCAAGACTTTATTCGATGCAAAACACATAACAAAACAAAACAAACATGCAAACGAAACACAACAAAGAACGCAAGAAAGAAAAACGAGTATGCCATTAAAGGGAGAGAGAGAGAGAGAGAGAGAGAGAGAGAGAATGAAAAATAAGAGAGAAAACAAAAGAGAGGGAGAAAATGAAAGAGAGGGTTCAACCACACGTGGTTTACAAACATTTAGCACGCCAATAAGAACTATTAGAATAAACAGAGCACTCCAAGCTACACTCTTTGCCAAAAATTGAACTCGACCATGCCACAAGATAAGATACTTGGAGTAAAGCAATTGCCGAATTTGTTTTAAAAACTTAAGTTCCTCCAAATGCATAGCCCAAACCAAATCAATTTTCAAGTTGTTGACAAAATCTACAATATAAGGATGATAAACCACAAGAAAATTGTCAACACCAAGAAAATCAATATGTTCTATGATTGGTAACTTCTCAAGAATAGGCTCACATGGATCGTGTTTTTCTATCAAAGAGTATAAGAAATCTACCTCAGCATCCATCTCTTTAGCGGTGAGACAATCAAGGGACGGAGGATTTGAAGGGACAATTGCAGCTTCCATGGGCGCCAACTCTTCAAAGATTGGTCCATAAGCATCTGGTTTAGCCAACAACGAGTACAAGTAATCCACTTCGGCATCCATTTCCTTAGTGGTGAGAGATTCTGCCAATGGATCTTCATAGTACACGCCCGAAGCTTCAAGTATATTCATCTCATGAGCAAGGAGTAATTCCTCCGGAGAAGAATCACGATACAAGGAATCAGAAGAGACAACTTTAGCGGTGAGGCATTTCCCCCTGGATCATCATATAGAGGGGGATCCACAAGAGAGGGGAGAACCTTCTTCTCTATCGAAGGTAGTTCTTCAAACTCTTCAAATTTCGGGGTCCAAGTGTTCATAGCACAAGCTTCATCCCCATCTTTGAGCAAGGAATATAAATAACTGACGTTTGAAGATTCGAGAAATTCAGCCTCTTCGGCTGTAAGAGTGACTTCCAATGAATCACTATCGAGCAACGCATCCACATGTTCTTCTATAAGAGTGTCAATAAGGCTCACTTCATTCACGTTCTCGTCAACCCCCATTTGATTGCCCACATTAAAAATATTGACCTCCATCTTCATGTTACCGAAGGTCATGTTGAGAAGTCCGTTTCAACAATTGATAATCGCATCCGCTATAGCCAAAAAGGGTCTCCCAAGAATCACCGGAGTAGAAGAAGAGGAAGAGTCATTTGGATTTGTGTCAAGAATTACAAAATCCACCGGATAGACAAATTGTCCAACTTGAACTAGCACGTCTTCTACTACTCCCCTCAGTGTACGAACACTCCGATCGGCCAATTGTAGAGTGACACGAGTAGG
Organism: Rhododendron simsii; assembly: GCA_014282245.1. Lineage (NCBI taxonomy): Eukaryota > Viridiplantae > Streptophyta > Magnoliopsida > Ericales > Ericaceae > Rhododendron > Rhododendron simsii. Next base: position 18,577,951 of record CM024954.1, read on the forward strand.
TCTCATCTCCCCCAACCCAAGTTCTTGATAAACAGAAAACGGAAGCAGATTGACACTTGCACCAAGATCTAGTAAAGCTTGCACTCGATACGCTTCCCTCCAATAGTCACCGCGATAGTAGGACTCCCTGGATCCTTGTACTTTGGAGCGATATTTGTCTGAATGATAGAACTCACTTGCTCCGTAAGGAATATCTTCTTTTGAACATTAAGCTTGTGCTTCCGAGTGCATAGATCTTTAAGAAACTTGGCATATGACGGAATTTGCTTAATTGCATCCATAAGAGGAATGTTGATCTTCACTTGATTGAACAACTCATGCAACTCCGCATTCAAATTTGGTTTCGCCAATGCCCTCGAACAGTTGGGAAATGGTGCCGGTGTTGGAATAACTCTAGGATCCGTATCCAGTACACTTTGTTCCTTCGCCTTACCCTTACCATTTTCCTTTGAAACCTCTTCGCTTGCCTCCTTGGGAGATTCCCCAAGGGTTGATGTTGGAATTGAACGATCGATCAGAGAGGGTAAATAAGTTGGTTCCGGAGGCATCTCCACTTGGTTGTCAACCACCTTTCCACTTCGAAGAGAAATAATAGCCTTTGCTTGCTCGGGGAAAGTCACCGAAGAGCTAGCAAAGTGGAGACCTTGAGAATTAGGCGGAGTGGACGTCGTTTGCGGGTTGGGTTGAGGTTGCGTTGGAAACTTCCCCTTTTCTTGTTGAAGCATACCCACGGTAGTTGTCAACTTCCCCAACTGATTCCTGATGTCATTCATCATCTGAGTTTGTTGCTCATTGATTGCGGTTTGACTTTGCAAAAGAGCATTAAATTGATCTTCCCAAGAACGCTTTGGTGGTTGTTGAAACTGAGCAGGTGGTTGCTGAAATTGATTAGCATGTGGAAATGAACCAGAAGAACCAAATCCCGGCGGACCTTGAGCTTGAGGAAAACGGAAAGCATTTTGAGGTTGCTTCCAAGGCAATTGAGGAGCGGGATGGGCTTGAGAAGAACCCCCCTCAACTGGTTGGCTCCAATGGAAAGCCGAATGTTGACGTGTACCCGGATTGAAAGATTGAGCATAAGGATCAAAACGTTGCACGGCTTGAACTTCCTCCGGAGCAATCCCATTAATCACATTCTTCAAAGCCGGAATGTTTGGACAAGTCTCGGTAGAATGGCCCACCATCTCGCAAATAACACAAACGTCCTCAACTTGGCGTACCACTTTGACCTCTTGAGATTGAGCACTTTTAAGTTCCAACTTGTCAAGCTTTCGAGCGATTTCCTCCAAGCGAGTTTCAAATGCACTTTGCTCCGAGATAGAAAATTTTCCCGTACCAGTGGGACCTTGATTGAACATAGCTTTTTCCCCCGGAACTGTAAACTGCCACGCTTGAGTTTTCTCGGCCAAAGACTCATAATAATCCCATGCATCCTCCGGTGTCTTTCCCATAAAATCACCTCCACCCAAAGTGTCGAGAAGCTTTTTACTTTCTTGAGAACACCCCATGTAGAAATAATTGACTTGAAGATACAACGGAAAATTGTGATGAGGAACCGCCAGGAGTAAATCCTTGTACCGTTCCCAATACTTGTGAAAAGTCTCATCCTCCCTTTGTTTGAAATTCTGAATCTGATCCATAAGCAATTTCGTCCGACTGGCCGGAAAGAACTTTGTAGTGAAAGCATCTTGAACCTCCCTCCAAGTACGTAATGAACGAGGCTTTAATGAATTGAACCATTGTTTTGCCTTATCCTTCAGAGTGAATGGAAAAAGCTTAAGGCGAGCTTGATCAAGTTGATTCTGAGCAGGGACCAAAGAGTGCAAAACAGACTCAAACTCCCGAATATGAGAATACGGATCCTCTAACTCTCGACCCCAAAATTATGGAATCACCCGAAGATACTCAGCTTTGAATTCAAAGACATTCCCAGCAGCTGGAGTCGGAATAACGATAGGCGATATTTGAGGACCCCTTTCTGGATTGAGATATTCGCGAAGAGTACGAACAGCAGCTTCTTCGGCCATTGGGCATTTGCGAATAAGTTTGCGATTTAATTTGCGAGGCGGAGAATGCGCAGGATAAGCCCGAGTGATACTCCGGATTTTAGGCGGAGAAGAAGAACGATGAAGCCGATTGGAAGTTGGGCTTCGGAACACAGGCATACAAAAAAGAGATACTACTAACTAACTAACTACCAACAAGCTACCAGACTGGAGGGGCTATGCCGCCACCTCATCTCAACAAACAGAATATGCGAGGGGTTATGCCACCACCTCGGCTAAGCAATGCAATCAAATTAAGCTAAGTAAACTAACAAATTAAACTAAACTAACTAAGCACACACTCAATATTTAGCTTGGTTTCGTTACACCTCAAGTTTGACAACAAGGTCAGGTTAGAGGTATCCACCAAACTAAATACAAGCAATTAACACATAAACTACTACTACTACTACGAGACGAACGTGGGATACTTACAGTGGTTTGTCAAACCTCCAAGAAAGCCATAATAAGAAATCCCCGGCAACGGCGCCAAAAATGCTTCGTTTGCTCCGATATAAGGAATAACGCCCCAAGTGTAGGGCTTAATACGTCATTTGAAGCATAATAATCCGAAAGACCGGGATCGTACCCAAGGGAATTATGTTATGACTTGGCTCGGATTTGTAGAAGTAAGCAAGGATTTCGGCTATTAGGTAGCCAACCGAGTTTTACTTTGAAGTGGTGGAAAAGAAAGGCTAAATTAAAACGAATAAACTAGGGAAAAGATAGGCTAGGTCTAGGAATCACTAGCCCTCATGACTCGGGCTAAATCACATTTTCACCAATTCCCGCGGTTCAAGATACACAATTAAGTTTCCTAAACCCGAAAATAGAGATGGTTTGAAAATCAAGCTAGCTCTAGAATTCTCTTGGTAAACACCTCATGCGACAGAGCTCTAAGCATCACGTGTGGTGGGTAGTCGATGCTCCCACCTACACGTGATCAAAGAGGTTAACACCTCGGTAATTTACTAAACGAATCCGAACCCCACATCAATTTTCAAATCCAAAGATTAAAGCTTTATTGGTGAAAAATGCAATTTTTGCCCAAGCCATGACCTAACCCTTGAAACTACTCACACATATCTATGAAGATAAGAGCAAGCAAAAATCTACTTAGCATAGTTGAAAGACAACACTAGAAGAAAATTGACTTAAAAGATAGATCGGAAGAAGAGTAACAACTTTTATAAAGCACAAATTACCAAAACTAAGCTAAATAAAGCAGAAAATTAACTATTGAATGCTGGAAATTCAAGAACAAGCAAGAATAATACCAAAAAGTAAATGCAATCTAAGCTAGATCTAAAAATGTACTAAAAACGTTCTATTCTAATTGTTTTTGGATCTTATACATCACTCTATTTATTCCACGCCTGGAATATTCCCCTGATATGCTCTCAAAATCCACGCTATGGTCCTCGGCATCGATGGCAACAGGCCATAAGCGGGGCCACTAAGGGTCTCGGCATCGATGTCAACTGAAACATCCCATCAATGCCGAAGTGGTTAAGGGGTTTGGCTGCAATGGGCTCGGCATCGATGCACATCAATCCTTCCCATCGATGCCGAGATCAATAGGGCCTTGCTCGCTGCTGCACTGCTCGGGCCATGCTTGATCTTGCTCGGGCGTCGCCTGGTCTTGCCTTGGCAATTCTGCTTCTGCCTGGGCTGGATCACTTCTGCTTGGGCAACTTGGTTCTGCCTTGGCCGCGCCTTGGCCATGCCTTGGCCATCGGGCCATTCTCAAGCCATGACACGTTTTGGGCCTTTAAAGCTTCTTATTAGGCAATTCACCTACAAAACAGCACCAACACATTCTACGAGCAAAAATCATTAAAAATAACTAATTAGCAACTAAATTAACCTAAAACTAGACACTAGCGCACCCTCTCATTACATTCCCGGGTGCTTATCAATGAGAAGCTGACCCATTAATCAAAATTGACATAGAAACTGAGGAGCAGCACTCCATTATCCAACCCCTCCACCTGTCCCCAAAACCCATTCTCGACATCATACTATTCAGAAAGCACCAATTGACACAATTGTACGCTTTTTCAAAGTCTAGTTTAAAGATAAGACCCCCTTACGCCCTAGATTTCCAGCTGTGAATAGCCTTATTGGCTAGAAGGACACCATCCAAAATTTGTTTCCCACAAACAAAAGCAACATGAGACTCCCCAAATACAGAGCGCATATGTGCTTTGATTCTGTTTGCCAAAACTTTAGAGAGAACCTTATAGACCCACCCCACCATACTAATGGGTCTATACTCTTTAAAGGAAACCAGACAAGCTGCCTTAGAGATCAATGAAACAAAGGTAGAATTGATACCTTTAGTGAGCTTCGCATTGGCATGGAACTCAAAGAAGAATTGGATGATCGTCTCTTTCATAAAAACGCAACCTTTCTTAACAAAGGAGAAGTTAAAGCCGTCAGGCCTGGGAGCTTTGATACTGCTACATCCTTGCAAGGTTGCCAAGATTTCCTTCTCCTCGAATTATTTCTCAAGTTGCAATACTATCTCCGGTTCTAATTTTCTAGGAAACAATCCCCCCAACGCTGGTCTGATCCTTCTCTCTTCCTTAAAGTTATTCCAAAAGAAATCTGTAGCTGCTTCTTTAATCTGTCTCGGATCCTTTAGAATACCCCCATTCACCTTAATTGTACCGAGCAAATTCCTCTTGAATTGATTGTTAGCTGTGATTTGGCAAAACCTCGTGTTTCTATCCCTAAATTTCAGCCACTTGACCCTAGATTTTTGTCTCCAGAGAGATTCCGTCAACTTGGACAGCCTCTAATATTCTGACTTAACAGAACATCTTAGCGCTTTTTCCTCTTCATTCAGATGCCTGACTTCAAATAGGGTGTCAAAATGATGAAGTTTAGCTTCATAGTCTTGAAGAGCAAGATTGATGTCCCCAAACTCCTATTTATTCCAAGTTTTCAATCTGTCCTTTGTTGCTTTTAACTTCTGCACAATGACAAAACCAGCCCAGCCATTCACTTGAACCTCATCCCAAGCATCTCTGGCTACCTTCATACATTTAGGGTCTAGGAGATTGGAAAGGAATTCTGGCCTCATCAGAATTTGGGGGTGACCAACAAAACAGGGGAGTTTTTATAGGAGGAAGGTGGCAGGTTTCCAGAGGCACGGTGGAAGGACATTAAAGATGATGACATGGAAAGTTATTTTCTGAACCCAGCCAATGAGAGAAGGGGTATAGGTGATGATAGCCGTCGGGCCAGGGCTACAAAGGCGATTTTTGGGCAGAGGATAGGGTCGAGATAGGATGAGGTCCAACGCTCATAGCAGGTGGGCGGTGACATGCATTTAATGCTAAGCAGAGTCCGAAACAAAGTTTTTTTTTTTATGAAGGTCAAGAGGGTAATTTCACATACCAACTCACCTAGGCAATTGCTGACTAGGGAGAGGTAGAGTGAACCCTTTAAACACACACATCCAAACCCAAACTCGCGATGTGAGAGCCAACCCAACTAACGCAGGCCCAAGAGCCTTGCTGCGGATCGCAGCACTACGACCAAATGGAGATGGGATTCCCTTCCGAAATCCCCTTCCGAAACAGGGTTCAGTTCATGTCCAGTATTTTTGTGGTCCAGTCCGGTCTAGTTTTGGGCCGTTGTGGGCCCACAACAATGATCGGAATCGTTCATTTTGTAGAACTCGTTGAATATGTCATTCATGCCAAAAATTTGCTTGATCGAATATCAATAGGTACATAAACGAAATAGATTTGTACAAAAAAAAAAGCGATGACAAAAATTAAGTTGAAATTAATAATTGCCCATTTTTTACATGTACAAATCTATTTCGTTCATATACTGAAAACTCTCATTTTTTACACAAGGTGTGAATTTGTTGAGTGCGGGCGTGCTAAGACTTGTAGCACCTAACTTTTGATGAAGATTCCCGTGAATCTTAACTTCTAACGTATGAGCAATTGTGTGTGACTCAAAGGTTAAAGATCACAATGAGGTTCGTGGTTTGTCACATGGTTGTGAACTTAAAATTTCCTAGTCGTATATAAAATGGAACGTAAAACGTGAACTTTATTACTTCGGGATAATAAAGTTTGTATAAGAAAAGTAAAATCCAAACTACTTGATGAAGTAAGTTTGAATGGGGGTGAATACTAGGTATTCAATAGACTATTTTGCTGAAAGTAGGAAAGTTTTTGTAAGCGTTGAGTTTTGATTGGTGTTGAACCTTTTTTCTGTCTTCGATTCTGCTATTTATAGGCTCCAAGGTTGTGCAGAAAAAAGTAAAGAAGCAGCCGAAATTGTAGAAGAGTGGCCGAATAAATTGAGATCATGGGGAGCGGGTTCCTTGTATGTTGACATGTGTCCCATGTGTTGGCAAAATAACTCTTTTTCTTTGCTCTTTGGATGCCAAGTGTCCCACAAGCCTCCAACTTTCCCTCCAAACTGGCAGTTAAGGAAGTTACTCCACGTCCATCTTTTTTGCACATGAAGAAACTAAAGATAATGAAGATCATGGGCTAATTGTTTCTCCATTGACTGCCATGTGTCTTTAATTGCTTCAAATATCCAGTAAAAAACCCAATTGTTTTTTACATCATGGGGCACTCCACTTTTGTAGCAACAAGCACATGCTAATATTTTTACCCAAAGGTCTGAAAAATAACTTCCATGGAAGATTATTCGGCGTATCCCGCTTCACTTGGGCTTCAATTAATTGGATCTTTCTCGAAACCACAAAATTAATGTGACCCATTAATTTTTAGCCCGAGAAATTCGTAGAAATCGGCCCAATTTAATTAAAAATTAATTAAATGGCCCTCAAGCACTGGTCCAATATTATGTGCCAAAAATGGGCATAAATATATACCTATTGATGTTCGATCAAGCTAATTTTTGGCATGGATGACATATTCGACGAGTTCTACAAAATGAACGATTCCGATCATTATTTTGGGTCCGGGATGGGCCCAAAATGGCGCAAAACTGAACTGGACTAGACCACAAAAATACTGGACATGAACTGAACCCTCCGAAACAAAGTTGAGGAAGGGGATTTTGAATATATAGTATAGTAGGGGATTCGGTGCAGATGGGGGCCCAGGAAAAGGTTTCTCAACCCTTGGTATTGGGCCGGGGCAATTCTTTTAATTATGAGAAATCAAGTGGGCCAGAACAAATAGAGATGGGAGGTGAGGTAGGCTTACATCAGGCCCAGGCCCAAAAGGAGCTACTGGTGCCCATAAACGCCTTACCCGTCCTCTGTCCTAGGGCAGAGGTTTCTGAGCTCTCCTAGGCTCCAGTCTCAAGTCTCCCAAATCAACAAAGGGGTGGTGCGTCTGATCAAACTCCTCAAAACTCCTGGGATCAACCACATGTTGGACTTGAATAACGCTGATTGTAGAAGGAGAAGGCGTTGGACAGCTGTCTAACCTCATACAAATCTATGAGGACATGTGGTTGATCCCAATCACAATCAAGAGAATAAATCGCAATGAAGTTGTCACCTAAACCTTGGAGAATTATCTGCCAAACCATAACCAAAGATGAAAGGGATGGCATGCAAGGAGCCAACCTAGACGAGCAAAACAAACAGATTACGGGAAAATAAGAAACAGACAATAACACCAGAAACTACGGACCAAAACCATTTCAAACCCCACCTGGAAGCCCCATAGTAAATGAGAAAATGATCTATCCGGCTTACCCAGCAAACCAACATTTATCGGAAAACAAATACGAAGCCTCCACGTCATCAATTTGTACTTTTGTTCCCTCCACGCAACAAATGCTGTGGGTCCCTTCTTAACCTGGGTTAAGCCCGTTTTCCCTTTAGTTTGTCATTTTCTTTGGTGGTTCCCTTTCTACCGAGCCTTTTTTGTTTTGATCGGGCTCTATGCATGTAAACCGAATTAGGTAAATTTTGAGCCCCAAACAATTGCTATTCAGCAGTATGTATATGGAAAGTTTCGAATGAAGACCTCTTAAAATATGAACCTCTTTTTTTCTATCGAATTTCGATGATTCAAACCGCTAAATGTGTTTAGAACGTGATTTTAATGGTACCCCTATGAAATCGGCAAAAAAAATGACCAAGAATGGCTTGATTTGAGCGATTTTTTTATTGAATTGTTCAATAAAAAATTATTTAGATGAAGCTCTTCCCGGTCATTTTTTTTATAATTTCATGTAATTACCCTTAAAATCACGTTTTGATCACATTAAGCGACTCAGATCATCGAAATTCGATCGGAAAAATGGGAAAAATGGAAAGGTCCACATTTTAACTAAAATGAGAACCACTTCATTTGAACAGACTCTGTGTGTGTGTATATATAAATATATATATATATATATATATATTGAATTGATTTCTACACTCCATTTTTGATAATCACACTCCCTTTTTTGAATTTTAGTGTTCAAAGTGTGTGATCATTTTATCCAAGAGGGTTATAATTAATTTTTGTCCTCAGGACTCTCATAATTAAGTATCTGTTCTACTACAGGGTCTCATATAAAAAGCAGATACTCCCTCCATCTCTTTTTAAGTGTCATGTTTTATAACTTTAACTTATAGAAGAGACATCGGCTTTGTTTGGTTGATAGTTTAGTTTAGTTAAGTTTTGGTAGTTGGTTGAGAGAGAAATAGGGTAATGATTGAAAATATAGGTAATGATTGGAGAGAGATAGAGAGAGATGAGAAAATAATAATTAAAGAAATATGGTAATGATTGGAAAATAAAACAAAATTTACAAACGAACATAACCATCATCATTATGCCTTTCACTTCAACTTTTTCCACTACTTTCTCTACTTACCCATCATCATTATATTTTTACTCACTCAATTTTCAAAATGGAATCTACTTTTAGGGACAAAATAGACAATACACCAACTTTTACCTACTAATTTTACAAAATGGACACTTATTAAAGGACAGAGCAAAAGGACAGCTCAAAATGGAATACTGGAGTGTAAATAAGGGACAGAGAGAGTATTTAATTATGAGAGTCATAAAAACAAAAATTAATTATGACCCTTTAGAATAATATGATAAAAAAAATACAATCTCCACACCAGTTCAAACAAATTGAAAATTGGAGCACTTATTTTTTTAGTATTATTAGACCAGTTTAAAATCTTTATCTTTATCAAGATAAAAAGAATGACGATAAAAAAAATAAGATAAAAAGAACAGTTTAAAGATTCAAAATTAATTTGAATAATGATTTTCACACTCCAATTTTGTCTTTCAAAGAAATATTTGTGTTTAATTTCGCATAACAAATTCTAGCAGTAAACTGAAATTTCACCAAAATTCTATACCACCTCAAAATAATGACGAGAGAATTAGATCAAAAAAATTGAAGCTTTACAGATAATACAACTAGCAGCTTCAACCATGTCCGAAACCAATTAACATCTAACTGTTCAAACTCTCTCATCTGAAAAATTATCCTAAACCATACAAAATGAGGTTGTCCTTTCTTCTATCCGCCAATCATATGTTATGTTCCAATTTTCGGTGGTGGGAGAAACTTTTTGGTGTCACTGGTATACCAAAGCCCTGGTATCCCCCTTCACAAAAAAAGTGACATGTGGCAAACTGTATTTTCTTAGGACTTCAACTGTAATTATACCACTTCAATTCACTATTGGCGCTAAAATAAGGGGCGGGCTATTCGCAGCCACCTATTTTCTCTCAAAACCCACTATATTTCGGTAAGTGGTTGTTGAAAATCATAAATAACATTTCGGTAAATAGCTGTTGAAAATAAGATTATATTTCGGTAAGATTATATTTCAGTAACTACATGTCGAAAATATATTCAATTTTCGGTAGATAACTGCCAAACATGCATTTTCGGTAAATAGCTGTTGAAGAAAATATCATATTTCGGTAATTAGATGCTGAAAATGTATCTCAATTTTGGTAACTAACTGTCGAGTCTAATTGAAAATTTTTAACAGGCTGTGGGGGAAAATACGTGGCTGCGAATAGCCGCGCCCTAAAACAATTGTTTTTTTTTTCGCCTCAGTCCACAAAAAACTAACCCCCACCCCCAAATTACTCCTCTGCTTTTCGGAAATTTCGAACACGATCCGTTAATACGACACACAAAACATGAATATGACACGATTCGGGAACACAAAAATTAAATGGGACAAACACGAATTTGACTCGTGTAACTTGATAAGGACACAGTAACTATTTAATTTTCCAGATTGACACGTTAACCCAAATCAACACGACTCGAATACAACACAACACAATTAACTGTGATTCTTTTCAATTTCTTAATTGGTGTATGATTTGATTTTTCCAAAATCGTACTTGGTCATCGAATTACACGAGTCAAATTCGTGTTTGTCCCATTTAATTTTTGTGTTCCCGGGTCATGTCATATTCATGTTGTGTTTGTGTCGTATTAACGGATCGCGTTCGAAATTTCCACCATGCTGGGAAAGGCAGAGGAGTAATTTGGGCAGGGTTAGGTGGTGTTCCACTTTTCAAAAAAGTACTTTTTTTTTTCAAACGAATGTAATTTCAAACTCAAATATAATGAAAATGAAAAATATTTGTTAAATTTTTTTTGCACCGTTTAAAAGATCTTAATGAGATCTATCAAATAAGATCCATATTGGTAGAAAAATTATTTGCATAAACACATAATTTTTTAGCTTGAAATTATCTTCTTTTTCTAAAAGTTTTTTTTTGGGAAATCGGAAGGCCTCCTTAGTTTTTTGTAGGCGGGAAAAAAAAAAAACAATTGTTTTAGCGCCAATAGTGAATTGAAGTGGCATAATTACAGTTGAAGTCCTAAGAAAATACAGTTTGCCAAATGTCACTTTTTTTGTGAAGGGGGGATACCAGGGCTTTGGTATACCAGTGATACCAAAAAGTTTCTCTTTGGGTGGTTAGCATCATCATATTCTGTATGAGTAAGAGACAATAGAATTAGAATTATACGTTTCACAAAAAGTGTTTCATATTTTATAAACATTCAGTTCATACCGTAAATGTAGATCCTTGTGAAAATGTTGGCAGTGGAGCCTTAATTAGGACAAGGTAGAAAAAATAAAAAAAGACAAAAAAAAAAAACAAGACTATGCTACAAATAAAAAACGGAAATAAGACAACCACACTTAAAAAAACATATATATCAAACAACCTGGAAAAAAACACTATACCTCTTGAAAATTAGGGTAGGTAGGTACATAAGGATTGTCCGCGACCCCTTTATCTGCATTAGACTTGATCATAATTGAAAAAAATTTGAGTTTAGAATTACGTTAAGATAGAATATCAAGTAATATAAAATAATCAATACTTACAATGCTTGCTTTTGTAGAGGATAGTTTTTGTATGGCCGGCCCGATTGCTTTTGTAGAGCACAAGTAGTTTTTCTATGGCCCGATTGCTTTTGTTGAGGACAAGGATGTGCCTACAAAGAATCCCAAAAAACTCAAATTTATGAAATGAACAAGCTACTTTCGTTCTCATCACATCAAGAGCTACCTCATACGTTGGACTTTCCTTCCCATTTGGCACCACCTTATAGATATCGGTCCCTCCTTTCTCATGATATTTAGATACTTGCTGCTTTTGACAAGAGAAAAATTCCTCTTGGAAGAATTTAAAAATTTTCCTTGTGTAAACCTTTGCCACCTCTGCCCATATTTTGTAACCTGTCTTTAAAATTGCTTTTGTTGTTCTTGTTTTCACATCTTTTTTCCTTCTAGCTTTGATATCTTTTGTCCAATGTTTTCTCATATTGGCAAACAAAATCACTAACCAACATACTAGAATGCACAAAATCTTTGAAAATTTTGTTCATCCTCTCACTCCTTCGTGTTGTCGACATCCCCACACAAAACCTTATTCGTAAGTAAGCTGGAATCCATTTCTCACGCCGAATTTATGTATCTTTGACCCACTCATTCTCCCCTAACTCATATTTGCATACCAAATGTTCTCATTCCATTTCAAACTCTTCAATGGTTACTGTGTCATGGATGCAATGATGAAAATCCCCATGAAAAGATGGGTGTTTATTGAAAATGTGGCTTGGAATCCATTTCTCACGCCGAATGTATATATCTTTGACCCACTCATTCTCCCCTAACTCATATTTCAATGCCAAATGTTCTCATTCCATTTCAAACTCTTCAATGGTTAATGTATCATGGATGCAATGATGAAAATCCCCTTGAAAAGATGGGTGTTTATTGAAAATGTTTGGAACCTTTTGCAAGATATGCCACGTGAACAACCCATTAGTAGTGTGGGGTAGTACCTGGGCAATTGCCTTAGCCATGGCTTTGTCATCATCTGTAATAATAGATGGTGTGTGCCCGCACATTGCCTTAACCCAAGTTTGCAATAGCCATATATAAGATTCAGCTGTTTCATTCACAATTAAAGCATATCCAAACATAATTGATTGGTGGTGGTGGTTGACTCCTGTAAAAGAAACAATAGGCATGCCATAGTGATTCGTTAAATTTGTCGCGTCAAAAGGTCACAACATCTCCGAAGTATTGACACGCCAACCTTGATCTAGTATCGGCCCAAAAATAATTCCCCATGCAATTGTTCTCATCCACCTAGATTGCATAAACAAATCCTGGACTTTCCGATTGACACTTTATAAAATAGTTACACATTTGTTGTGCATCACCTTCTTTTAAGAGCTTTCTTCTTTTATTCCCAAATAATTTTGAACATCTATAGTCGCATAACCAATTTGAGAATCACCACCAGAATCATGTTTCAACACAGACATTATCTTCCTCAGAGCTACACCGGCTTCATTTAGCACATCAATGAGATTTTTTTGAACAGGAGTTATTGCTCTATGTCCTCTAAGTAATAACGTACTTTTCGGGGAGCAAAGCTCGTGATTGTGTTCAGTTACCAACTTACTCACAATCCATCTTTCATTATCCCTAATCAAACTCATTATTGTTTTACATCTAATCATGGTCTCGGAGCAACTAAAATTTTTTTTATGCTTCTTATAATAACTTGGACGACGAAATCCTTCTCTATGACAAGTAATTTCTACTCCGATCAATGAATTGTCTTTGTGAGATAGTCAACTATGATTTTTTCCGTGCATATGCTTTGTGACAAGCCATGGCATCTTCTAAGTCATCAAAAGTCATACCTTTGCAAGGTTCTATGGGATCCCTTTTTGAAGATGGTTTGATTGGTTCATCCTTTTCATTTTGGGACAAATCTGGAATATTTGAATCAGGGATTGTGTCTGGCTCTACAAAATTTTCTTCAAAACTGTCATCAGCCCATCACCTTCTCAAATTCATTGGGCGTATTAGCCATTACCAACCTGAGTAACACATTCAGAACAAAGTGTATTTTAAAACTTTATAATAGACACAAAATCCATCTCCAAAAACAAAAAACATAGAATAGTCAAGGGTAGGTGTGAAAAGTGCCAAGTCATGGGTATTTAATTACTAAATTAAGCTTGACTATTCTATATTTTTTGTTTTTATTTTTGCCTTTTCCTCTGTTTTAATACGGAGTAATCTTATTTGGCTGCATAGTTATGGGTATATAATTACTAAATTAAGCTTGATTTCTTATTTAGGGTGGGTTTAGATTGAAAAGTTAAGTAATTTTTGTGACTTATTGATTCATCTTGACGCAAAACTAACAAATGCGCTTTTTTTCTTTTGAATAAAGACAAAAATTAAGTTATTAATTGACTTTTAAAGCCAAATCGAGTCTTAATCTTATTTATGAGTATAATATTGTGTTTTGCCAAAATGAGCTTGCCAATATTCGTGCCAAAATGCATATTTTCAGCATTTCCGTTTATTTTGGATGGAAAGTTAACGGTGGGTGTAAAATTGATGGGTTTTTAAATAGATCAGGTGTTTTTTTGATAATTTTAAAAGGTCAGGTGCCTGTGTATGATTTGTGTGAAAGGTCGGGTGCTATTTTGAAATTTTCCCATTTCAAAATTACAAAAGGTTTTGTTGAGGGACAAGAGAAGAAATAACCCAAAAAGGAGGAGTAGATTGAGTAACGCTTGCTTACTCTAAAGCACGGACTTCGTCGTCGTCGTCGGAAGAGAACGGTCCGTCGGTTTCCCCACAACCCATTACTTTACTCTTTTTGATCTCTTTAGAAAAGTTATCTTTTCTTCTCCTCTGTCTCTCGTGCAGTAGAGAAAAGTTAAATTGACCTGGGTAAAAGGTGGAGGGGTGTTCCAGTTTTGTAGAAAAATAATTTTTTAAAAAAGAAAATAATTTTAAGATAAAAAATTATGTGTTTACGCAAATAATTTTTCTATTAATATAAATTTTATTTGATAAATCTCATTAAGATCTTTTAATCAGTAAAAAAAATTTTAAAAATATTTTTTATTTTTATTATATTTAATTTTAAAATTACCTCTGTTTAAAAAAAAAAAATCACTTTTTCAAAAGTGGAACACCCACCCAGTTTAAGAGGGGACCCCTATCATTTTGCTTGGAGAGAACAGAAGTCCAACCTTTGGAAAAGTCCCATCCAGCTTTACCCGGCAAACCAGCATTGTTCGGAAAACAAATAGGAAGCCTCTACGCCATCAATTTGTACTTTTGTTCCCTCCACGCAACAAATATTGTGAGTACTCACGAGAAATTAGTAAAAAAAAATTGAACAGAAGGGCTTGATTTGAGTAATTTTTATTTAAACCGTTCAGTAAAAAACTGTTTAGAGTTGTTCAGACGAAGACCTTCCCAGTCTATTTTTTTTTTTGCCAATTTCTCGTAAATACCATTAAAATCACGTTTCGAACACATTTAGCGACTCGAATCATTGAAATTCGATCCGGAAAGGGCGGTCCGTATTTTAACGAAAATGAGAACCCCCTCATTTGAAACAAGCTGTGTGTGTGTGTGTCATTTCTTTTTCTAATTTCTCGCGAGTACCTTTAAAATCACGTTCTGAATACATTGAGCGGCTCGGATCATCGAAATTCGAATGGAAAATGGGAGAAATGAGGAGGTTCTTATTTTAGTTGAAATAAGGATCTCCTTATTTGAAAATGATTATATATATATATATAGACACACACACACATACATATTGAAATTGATTTCTACGCTCCTTTTTTGATAATCAAACTAATGTCACCATTGAACTGCAAACCAAACACACACGGCAACACGAAGAGCCTGACATCCATGCACAAACCACATGCTGATGCAGCAAAACCCATCATATTGAGAGCAGACTTTGTAGCAGCAGGCTCACATATAACAGAAAATGCACAATTTATCTTAAAGTCTTAATTCAATAAATTTTCATTTTTATTTTATAGTGGTTTCATACATCATACTCCTTCTATCAATAGCCGCACATAATCACAGATATTGAGAATTTTATAGCTAGTGGATCAACATACTGACATAGAAATGCTAAGTTGAAACGCGTAATAGCACTATGCATGTAGCAAATTAGCATGTAAAATTTTTATAAAAAGAAAAAAGAAAGACATATTTGCACCACTAGGTTAAATTTTATGTCCCTGTCTCAACAGATATTCATCGTAAGCAATAACAGAAAAGAATGCAGACAAAAAACCAGAGCATCAATTGCAGGATATATACGGGGCAGTTTCTTGGATCCCTAAAAAACGTTTAAAAAAATCTTCCAAATCTTAATCTCATAGTTTCAGATCAAATTTTGATAATTCGAGCCGCTCGATATGTTTAGAACGTGATTTTAAGGGTGCCCGCGTGAAATTGAAAAAAAAAAAAAAACCGGGAAGGGCTTGATTTGTGCAATTTTTTTTTGAATCATTCAATAAAGTTCAATAAAAAAAACTATTCGGATGAAGCCATTTCCGGTCTTTTTTTTTCTGCTGATTTCTCTCAAGTACCCTTAAAATCACGTTCTGATTATATTGAGCGGATTGGATCATCAAAATTCGATCGGGAACTTGGGGGGATTTTTTTAGGGGTCATCGGAACAGCCTATGCCTATATATATATATATATATATATATATATATATATATATATATATATATATATATAGCCGGTTCTAGAGACAATAGATTTGACAACACTTTTGACTCCACCTTTTTCGGAGCCCCACGTGAATAATCAGAGTCATTCAATTTCTTTAAAACATGTTTTTAAAGGTTTTCGTAAAAAATCAACTCATTTACATATCGACAAGGGCATGATCGGCTCAATCAATTTTATCCTGTCAAATTTGAGAGGAATCAACGAAATGAGCCGATCAAGCCCTTACCGATATCCAACTGAGTTAGTTTTTTTAGGGATCCCTTAAAAACATGTTTTAAATACATTGAATGGCTCCGATCAATTGTATGAAGGTCCCACGTGGAATTTTGAAAGCTGTGTTGTCAAAAGTGTTGTCAAATGTATTGTCTCTAGAATATATATATATATATATATACATATACACACACACACACACGGAACCATCATCTGCAGAAACTAACTTTATAGGAGTAACGTTAACGATTGATGAAGTGCCAAAAAAATGAGCAAGCTAGCCAACCCAGCTTCTTGAACCAATGAATAAAATGCGTACTACAATCCAAGAAGTTCCTTGTATAGAAAAACTTGAGTGGGTACGTCATGTACTCCCTCCGTCCCATATTGAGAGTCTCATACTCTCTTGCCATTTTTCAAATAAAAAAATCAACTATTTTCCGTGTATAATTATTCAAATTTTTTTGCACCGTAATAAAGATCTTGATAAATACTTTAATTTGGTGCGAAAAAATTCAAAAAATTATACACGGAAGTAGATGATTTTTTAATTTAAAAAATAACACGACTTTTCGTAGTGGACTCTCAATATAGAATGGAGGGAGTAGCGCTAACAATTGATGAAGTGTCAAAAAATGAGCAAGCCAGCCAACCCAGCTTCCTTGAACCAATGAATAAAATACAAAATATGTACTACAATCCAAGAATTCCTTGTATAGAAACACTTGAGTGGGTACGTCATGTACTCCCTCCGTTCCATTTTGAGAGTCTCATACTCTCTCTTTTGCCATTTTTCAAATCAAAAAATCAACTATTTCGGTATATAATTACAACAGTAAAAATAAAATTAAAAAAATTTATTATGGTCAAAAATTAAAAAATTATATGGGTATTAATTTGAAAAATTCCACCCATGACTCAATATAAACAAGGGGTCACTAACTTATGAAGTCCAAAAACTAGGAAGGAGCCAACCCCTTCTTCCAATAAAAAATTCAACAAAATCCGAATTCCCTAATAAAAACTTGATGGGTACTATTATTTGTTCCATATTTTCTTTCATTTTTTAAATTAAAAAATCAACTATTCCGTGTATATTTATTCAAATTTTTTTGCACCGTAACAAAAATCTCAATTAGTACTTTAATTTGGTGTGAAAAAATTCAAAAAATTATACACAGAAGTAGTTAATTTTTTTATGTGAAAAATGACAACTTTTCTTAGTAGGCTCTCAATATGGAATCGCTACAACAAAAATAAATTTTACAGCGTTCGAAAAATGCTATTGAATGTCATAGATAGCGTTCCGGAGAACACTGTATTAGCCGATGCTGTTAAAAGTCAAGACTTTTAATAGCGTTTTTTGAACGCTATCTTAGATAAATTTTTAATAGCGTTTTTTGAACGCAGCCTTAAATAAACTTTTAAAAGCATTTTTTGCATGCTAATTTTGAGATTCTTATAATAGCGTTTGTCATTGCATCACTCATTTAATATTATTTTTTTATTACATTCAACACCAATTGTAAAACAATTATTAAAAAAACACGAATCTAATCTAAAACTTCAATATTGCCAATGTAATTAACCAAATTCATTCAATCGAGCAAATATACATTACACCAACTTTTAAAACAACTCGAAAACACAAATTACATGAAAAGGTTGCAAGAATTACAATGGATTCATATAGTACCAAGGTGTCCAATGTTACCAAAGGTAGCATTAAACAAGCTAACCAACATATCACTTAAAAATTTCCTATGCTGCAAACTTGTTGAAATTGATGCAATCTTCAAGCAATTTGGTCTCTCTTTCCTCCCAATGCCAAGCACATGGAATTAATGCAATCTTCTTGATTCCCTGTGGTACAAAATTTGGATCAATAGATAGGTGTAGAATAAGCTCATGATTCGCGAAAGTATTCATACGATAAAAGCACAAGCATTATTAAATAAGTGGATCACTACCTATCCTCCATTTCAACCTTTTCTGTAGCAAGATATTGGTTCAACACATAACTCCTCTCGCCCCATTAATTTGTATCTCAACCAAACCAATACTCTATTGAACAGATAGTGTTTGGAAAAAAACGCTATCACCTAATGCTACAAAAATCCTAATTTATTGTAGTGTCAGCAATTAGAATACCATAATATTCCAGCAGTTCATCTATATGTTTAGCAAACAAAACATATTTTTTTGTCCTTAAAATCAATTTTCTGCTCCTAATCCATAACTATAGTTCTGTACTTCACAGTGTCCACACAATCTCAACACAGTTCAATAGATTCGCCACATTCAACTGTTAAATAGAAAATACATTTAGCGAGGGAGAAACATTGGGCGTATTTGGTCAGATTCTAAAACAATAAACAAAATATCTAGTTATGGAGGAGGGCTCCCCATTTTTGCACATGGTTACCAATACACTTAGTTTTACTTGCTAATAGGAAGTATACAACAAACTGTGATAACGAACTAAAACAATGTAGATACTACCATCTCACAATGTAGAAACGTTGTGTCAAACTCTTCCGCGTCCAAACAGTGCATGTACGCTATTATTGCATCTCTATAATAGCATTTTTGGAAAAACCGCTATAAAAATATGCTATTACAGCCCATATGTGTTGTAGTGAATAGAGGGAGTAGCGCTAACAATTGATGAAGTGCCAAAAATTGAGCAAGCCAACCAACCCAGCTTTCTTGAACCAATGAATAAAATATGTACTACAATCCAAGAAGTTCATTGTATAGAAACACTTGAGTGGGTACGTCATGTACGCCCTCCGTTCCATAGCCAACATGGACATGCCAAACCCAAAACCATTGCATTGCACATAGTTTATGCCATTTGTTTTGTTCATTATCAATGATTTTTGCAATTCATATTATAAACTATAACTTCAATTGCATTTTGATAAGATATTTGTTATTATGTTAGAAAGCAAAAAAAAAATTGCCCTCCATAAGATGAGTCGTTGTTTGGGCCAATGGACATAGAAACAAAAATGGTCAACCTAAAAACACAAATATTGCTCAAAAGATTGTAAGGCCATGGTCATTCTTTATTTGTGTGTTTTATTTGTCTTATATGTTTGACAGTCTCATCGGTCATTTATATTGGTTTTTCATTATGCCATTTTTAGGAAGATATGGAACAAGTTGAATGGAATTCAATGAATCTAAAAGAAGATGTTGTTTCTAAAGTGCTTGGTGTCGAGAGGCGTGGCCGTTTAAGAACATTTGGAAAAGGAGTCACACTAATAAGATTAACTATATTATCACAAATGAATGGTCAGTTTGCTCAATTACGTGAAGAAAATGTGGAGTTGAAGTCTCAATGTCATATATACAAAATACAGTTGACGAGTTAAAGAAAAGCCAAGTAAGTAGCATATCATTTTCTTTGTTGGTGGTCATTTCGGGCTACTTTGAGTAAAGACGTTTTTATTTGTTTTCCTTTTTTGAAATTTCTAGGTTCATAATCCAGCAACAATTGAATGAACACCAACTAAAACCATTGTTTCTCCCTTGGTAAAAAGTCCTCCACAGAACACGAGTCACAATACCAAGTGTAAATTGCTAGATTGGATGGGGAGGGGAGACGTTGCTGAGGGGCGTTGGGCTTCAAGTGATCCAAATTCACTTGTTCATTTTATTCCGATATGACCAAATGCAATGAAAGTTTGGGTGGAATATGTAGCAAAGGAACCTTAAGTATTTCTGTGGAGGACTACAAGTGATCATATGACCTATGTCGACGAAGCATTGGAAACTACCATTGCATGGCTTGCTGGCAAAGTTATTATGGACTCTTCATCAGGGCAATGTACTTTAATTCTCTCCTTCATATCGAAGTATCCCGTGTTAATGATCTCCATGTTCGAGGGCAGAGTGCTATACCAGAATCTATGCATAGCTAGTTTTAGTGTTGTCTATGTTTTGCTAGTTTAGTGTTGGCCTATGTTGTAATCTTAATCTACATAATTAAATGTATTTCAAATTCATATCAAAATACATCCAATTAACTCAATTTTATGATACTAGGTTTGGAGTGGAGCTAGACTCGTATTTCTTGATAGTGTATGAAAACTGGTCGTACATTTGTGGACAGTTGTTTTTCTTTTTTAGTTTTGATAATAAAATATTAAAACCCGAGGTATGCAATTGAGGAAAATGTTTTTTTTTTTCCGCACAACATAGAAAGATTGTATTGATAAAAAAAATCAATGAAAATATACAAACAAAGATTAAAGGGAATATGAAAAAACCCGCATCACAATAAAGAGAATAAATCACAATGAAGTTGTCACCTATACCTCGGAGAATTATCTATCGAACCATAGCCAAAGATGAAAGGGATGGCATGCAAGGAGACAACCCAGACAAGCAAAACAAACCGATTATGGGCAGCCCTGGTCCTGAGAGTTCCGAGGCCCTAGGTAAAGTTTGAAAATGGGAGCTCTCATTTTTGAGTATATTTATAAGTTGTTTGAGAAAACAGACAAGCAACAGTTGTAGTTTGGTGGCAAAGTACTTATATTGCGTTTTAGAATCTCAGGAGTTCGAGAATCCAAACACTTCCTTAATTTCAAAACCTTTTTTTGTACAGATGTTCCAAGACTTTGGGATAAAAATGGAAGCCACCAAGAATCAAACTAGCGATTCCGTGCTGCATACACGTACGCTTAACCACTGTGCTACGTTAGCCTAGTTGGAAAATATTTTACATACCTAATATTTAATATATTGCAATATTTTGGGGCCCAATTATTTGATCCAAAACGGAAGACCCTAGGCAGTCTGAACTGAAAATGTACGAAAAACTGAAAGTGCCCCAAGACATAAACGGCAGCATGAAGAGCATGACATCCCTGCACAAACCACGTGCAGCAAATTACCCCAATCATATCGAGAGCAGACTTGTAGCAGAAGGCTCACGTATAACAGAAAACCCCAATCATCTCAAAGTCTTAATGCAATAAATTTACATTTTTATTTTACAGTGGTTCATACATCATACTCCTTCTATCAATCGCCACGTACATAATTAAAGATATAGAGAATTTTATAGCTAGTGAATCAACATACCGACATAGATCGAAATGCTAAGTTGAAAAGAGTAATAGCACTATGCATGTAAGAAATTAGCATGGAAATTTTATTTTATTATAAAAAAAAAACATATTTGCACCACTATGTTAAATTTTCTGTCCCCGTCTCAACTGATATTCATCATGACCAATAACAGAAAAGATTGCAAACAAAAAACCGGAGCATCAATTGCAAGAGATATACTCCCTTCGTTTCATATTGAGAGTCCCATACTCTCTCTCTTGCCATTTTTCAAATCAAAAAATCAACTATTTATGTGTATAATTATTCGAATTTTTTCGCACCGTAATAAAGATCTCGATTAGTACTTTAATTTGGTGCGAAAAAATTCAAAAACTTATACACGGAAGTAGTTGCTTTTTTATTTTAAAAATGACACAACTTTTCGTAGTAGACTCGGAATGGATGGAGTATATAAATACACACGGAGCCATCATCAGCAGAAACTAATGAATAAAATACGTACTACAATCCAAGAAGTTCCTTGTATATATAGAAAAACAGCGCTAATTAAACAAGTTAGTTTAATTTGGTACGTCATGTAATCACCGCTAACAATTGATGAAGAGCCAAAAAAATGAGCAAGTAAGCCAACCCAGCATCTTGAATCAATGAATCAAATACGTATCCAAGAAGTTCCTTGTATAGAAACACTTGAGCGGGTACGTCATCTACACTCTCCGTCTCATATTAAGAGTCTCATATTCTCTTTCTTGTCATTTTTTAAATCAAAAAATCAATTATTTTCGTGTATAATTATTCAAATTTTTTCACACCGTAATTAAGATCTCAATTACTACTTTTATTTGGTGCGAAAAAATTCCAAAAATTATACACTGAAGTAGTTGATTTTTTTATTTGAAAAATGACACGGCTTTTCGTAGTGGACTCTCAATATAGAATGGAGAGAGTAGAAATTAACACTTGAGTGGACACATATATATATTTTTGAAACCATACCACTTACAAGTAGTAAAAACTAAAAACTGATTAGTGGAAGGAGTATGAAATCATCATATTTGGATGTACCACTAACAATTGATTAATGTAGATGTAATTTCCGTGCCTTACTATTTAATTATGTATTTTGAAATAACCATCATATTTGTAGACATTCCACTAGCAATTGATTAGCTCCCACACACACCTAAAAATATCCCCTCCCCAACTTTAATCTGATGTAGTCATGTAACATTATCCCTAGTGGGACGGGGTTACTGTGCCCATCTTACTGCAGCATGCAGCTGTGTCATCCAAGTCGTTCATCTCGGCAATTAATGATCTAGCAAAAAGTTTTTTTGTGACCAATAATAGAATATTATTAGCGATAATAAATAGTAGGACCATCCAAACCGTCTAAACGTCGTCTCGTTTGGACGGTTTGAACGACACAGTTGCACGCTTTTATGAGATGGGCACAACAGCCCCACGTTTACACCCCTAGTAGATGCCAAATAGAATTTTCCTTGTCCAATATCCTTAAATTGATCCCCATTACACCAACTGATACTCAACCAAAAACTCTCTCTCCTCTCAAATGAAGATTTACACTCCTCTCAAATGGGTCCTTCTCTCTATAGTCATACTGATCATCTGTAGCCACTCCCATGCAAACCAAACACCTTTTGGAACTGGTCATGATTATCACCTCCCAAACCAAACCCATGATCAAATGGGGACCCAACCCACAAAATCCAAACACACCCAAGTGAAACTAACCCCTCCTGTTGTGATTTCAGGGGTTCTCTGTTTCCTAGCTGCCTCCATATCTAATGCTGGTGGGATTGGTGGTGGCGGCTTGTTCATAACCATACTGACCCTAGTGGCTCGTTTGGATCTCAAAACAGCTTCGAGTTTTTCAGCTTTTATGGTCACAGGGGGGTCGATTGCGAGTGTCATGTACCACATGATCTCTGCTAGTCCAAAATATGGCGCCAAGAGTTTAATAGACCATGATATATGTTTTCTATCAGAGCCAGTTATGTTATTAGGAGTAAGTATTGGGGTGATGTGCAATGTTATGTTCCCAGAATGGCTTATCACCATACTTTGTTCAGCTTTTCTTGCTTGGTCTACATTCAAGACGATTACGTGTGGGGTGGGGAAGTGGAAATCGGAAACAGGGGAAAGGAAAAAGAAAGGGCCGGGGGAAACGGAAAATGGGTTGGTAAGAATTGATGGGAATTGTGGTGGGTGTGGAGTGGAGATCAACAAAGAGAGTGGTTTGAGTGGAAGCGTAGTAGGATTGGAAAGCAGGCTGGTTGTGGTGGGGCAGGATGGGAATTTTGGTGGAAATGGATTGGAGATCAACGAAGAGAGTGGTTTGAGTGGAAAATTAGTAGAAAGCTTCGAACAAGGGAATCAATGGAGGAAATTGGGAGGGTTGATGGTGATCTGGTTCTCCTTCTTTGTTCTGCGTCTTTTTACTGGAAATCGGTACGGACAGGTATGGCTTTTTTCTTTTTTATAATTGAGTCTGCAATTAAGCATGTCAATAGACCGAATTTGATCCAGATCCGATAGGATCCGAATCTCGTCCGATTACAAATAATTTGGAGCCGATCTGAATATGGCTTCTACAAAAAGCAATTTTACGAACACAACTTTAAAACACAATTGTGTCTGAAACCCTTTGATGCATATAGGCACACACAGCCAAAGGTTTTGGACACAATTGTGTTGTTCGGAGTTGTGTTTTAAAATTGTATTCCTAGACTTTTTTACCATTCGCACTCCAATTTTTGTACAATTGATTTCCGCACTCCAATTTTTACCATTTGCATTCCAAAAGTAGAGCGCGGAAATCGATTCCTTCAATGATTTTTTCCTTCAAAAGTGAAGAGCAAATGGTAAATTTTGGAGTGCAAAATTCATTGTCTCAAGCACATGTGCCATATCTAATGAGAAAAAAAAAATTCATTGTCTCACAATTCATTGTTTTCCCTTGTTTGCTGTGCATGTTTTGCTAAAAAATAGTTTTTCTTTAGGGTAAATTGAGTAGGAGAGCATACTTTATGGGTTTTTGCTATAATAAGGATATAGTAAATATTTTTCCGTAAAGTCTAAAGGACATTTTGTCTAGAATTTATAAAAAAATCTATGCCAAAGTTGACCGGTGTTGACCAAGGTTAACCAGCATTGACCGACGTTGACGACGTTGACCAAGGTTGACCGGTGTTGAAAGTGCCTAAAACCGTAGAATACCCTATAAAAGTGCCTAAAATCGTAGGGTACCTTATATATGAAAGTGCCTAAAACCCTAGGATACCCTACGAAAGTGCCTAAAACTCTGTAATAAGAAAGTGCACCCTAAAAGCCTATGAAAGTGCCTAAAACCCTAGGGTAACCTATGAAAGTGCCTAAAACCCTAGGGTGTCCTATGAAAGTGCAACAAGATCGAAAAACACGAAAAAAATACAATTTGTGGGTTAACCAAACAAGGCCCTTGTCTCATTTAATTTAAGATAGTTAAAATGAAAAGAAATATTTTTTGTGTTAGCCAAACAAAACCCTTGTCTCATCAAAGGCAATTTTGCCTTTTCACGGACTTGACACTCAAAAATATTTTTATTAATGGACTCTACACATCATAGAAATGGACTAAAACTCCTATGAGGTTGTTTTATTTGTACTTTAGACTAATATGCTAATATTAGTAATTGTGGAAATTAAATTAATTAACTAATGTAGTTGACAAGTGTATAAGTTTAGAAAACATGACAAACGTAACAGATTGCACTAAATGACTAAATGGAGGAATTGAAAAATACTAATCAATCGAAATATCATCCATATTTGGATAAAAAAAAATCTTAACAGTCATGATGGGTATCCATATCGTAAACATTTCACAATGAAATGAAACAAAAATTTTGTCTTTGCAGTTTTTGACAATGTTGGTGGCTGTTAAAGGTGATCTCAGAGAGAGTTTTCTATTTTTGTGATTGGCAAAAAGTGAGTGGTGTTAGAATAGTTAGATTAACGTGTTGAACGAAAAGTTGATCTCCTAACCTCTTTTCTCCTAGCACAAAAGAGCACCCCCTGAATGACGATGAGCCAAAGGCCTCGTGGCATCTCCAATATAGTTTACAGTAGTATTATTTGGTGAAAGTACACGAAAACTGAACTTATGCGGAAGCGTGAATGTACTCGAGGGTGGGTGAATAGGAGTTTTGATAAAAAAAAAAATTACCTATTTGAAAGAAGATTAATTGATTAAAAATTAATATAGATAAACCAGTTGATAATCTCAATTTACCTTAGAATAAACTTGAGACAAGATATGCACGATTTACGGGAAAAAACTTAGGATCGTAAATAACCCTAAACCAAAACCCCGGCCTAACATTACTGCTTTATTTTATTAAAAAAAAAAGATGTACAGATTGCGAAATAACAAAAACATTACCCAAGTCTTTACCTATTCTCGCCAATCTCAGATGCTCCTAGAGTTTCTTCAAGATCCAATAGATGCACCACGGACTTCACGCCCGATCTCCAGATTCAACCGGTTTTAAATTAATCTCCAAAAGATTCGGCCACAATAGCAAACGGCACCAAAAATTACGAACAGTGGATAGATGAATGATATGATGTGAAGCATTTGCTAGACAATCCAAACAGCGTTCAAAAGACGCAAAAGGCAAAAACAAACAAAAACGGATGCGGGCTGCCACACGAAAAAAATCCCTCAATGCCGTGAACGTACCCCTTTCTCTTCTTTTTCTTATGAGCACAATCTCTTGCTTTTAAAAAGAAGCCGTCCACTCCCTCTATAAAAAAAAAAAAAAAAAAGAAAACTTTTAATAATGCAAGTATGGAAAGCAAAATCTCACTGAATTTCCGGAGAGGCAAACGTGCGAACTTTCTTTTATACTCCAAAAAAGAAAGCCTCGTAACAATAATGATATGTATGTGTGTGTGTGGTAAACAGATTTTCGGAGAGTTTTATAGGAAAGACCCGACCAAAATTGCTTGAGCCAGTAGCGAGTTGCTCGGGCATAAAAAAAACAGTGTGGCCAAACGAAACTTGCCCGAGTTTATGCTTGAGCGAGTAAACTGGATTGGTTGAGAAAAAGAGGAAATAAAAGAATAGGGATACACCATACAATCAGCAATTTTGCCAAAATAAATCCACTAAACGACAATCTTTTAGAGCTAATATGTATGATGTGTTGTGTAATGTTCTTATCTTTCACACAATATGATCGAATTCGCAGCGGTCAACTTGGCACAAAAAATGTGAGGAGCATCGAGCAAGTAACTACCCTCTAAAAAACCTACCCATTACAATCAAACGGAGTCGATAGGACAAAGACACCAATGGAGGTTTTGAACAACCCCGGAAAGTGCCAAAATATCTAACAATCTCCCCATTTGGCATTTCTGGGACAAAACCAACTTCACTAAAACAAAACGGAAAAATACAACAGAAAGAAATAAACATTAGCCTAAACTAGGTCTATCCAATGAAGCTTGAGTTGATCTTCTAATACCTGCGAAGACAGCTCAACGAAAACTATGTGGCAAAATACATGTTACGAAAAATAGAATGGGTCAACATAATTTAATAATAAACGACGAAGCAACATTATATTCAAAAACAGAAAATTAGACCAGTGTTTCATTAATAAAATAAATACTCCCCAAATGAACAATAGCACTCAACAAATGAACAAAAGTACTCAAAAGTCTCTCAATTTTTGTAAAAATTCTTCATCTTAATGCAAGACTCAACAACACATAACACTCTCACTCCCAACCCATGACCATAAAAATTATTCCCCTTTTTGTCACGGAAAAATGAAGGAAATTTCTGTAACACGCACCTAAAAGCATACGAGAGAATCATACGATACGCAATTAATAACAAAAATCACATAGACAAGATGGCTAATAGAGAAATACATCGAATGGAAATTTAAAACCATATCAACTCATGGAAGTAGAATGATGCAGATCACAGAATGAACAGAATGCCATGCTCAAGCCTATGAATGTGAAGCGTAAACACAATGCATGAGGAGAAATTAAGAAAACTTATCAAGGACTAAGTGGGTTCTAAGCTATATCCCTTGAAAGATCTAAACAAGACTATCACTAGGAAGTCAAACCAGAAATGCTTGGACCTAGGAATTTAAGCACAAACCTCATCGGTTGTTTTAGACTCGAGATTAGTGACTTACGCCTAGCCTTGTGGGGTAAACGATCAAGCAGGTATATCTTCTAAGGCGAAGAGACAAACATAAATAAACCCTCTTTTTTATTTGCTTCTTCCTTCTTCTTTATATATATATATATATATATATATATATATATATATATATAAAAGGTATTGTTCTGCAATTTTTTTCAACCCTAGAGGTGCGTTACACACCAATCCATAGGCAGCCCATCTCATAATTAAGGAGTCAAATGAGGGAAAGCATCCCTAGGTAAACAACGAGCATGTGGTTAATCAAAGTGAATAGTCAAGATAAACCCAACTGAGACTCAATAGAGACCACTTAAACAATGTAAGTTTACTAGCTCCAAGTGAGATTGTGTGCATAGAAACGTGAGCATGGGATTCTGATACCAAAACAGAGAACAACATTACTATATAACAGAGAGATATGATCGAAAAAATTCCCAAGCACACACATGATTAAAAAAATCTTTGATTCAAAACAAGACACAAAAAAGAAAAAATAAATAAACAAATAAATAAATTACTACTAAGTACATAATAACACATGACAACACAAAATTAAAAACATTCAAAGCAAGCATATGAGATGACATGTGACCCCACACACAATCAAATCTAGAGAAATTAAATCAAGAGATTTCCTAAGGTACTCAAACCTAAGAGAATCTAAAGGCTTTGTGAAAATATCTGCTTTTTGATCTTCTATGGGTATAAATTAACTCAAGTGATGTAGAACAAATCTCTACAGATTTTATGGGAAGATTTGATAGGATCAAATCAAGGAAGAAATAAGATCAAATCAAGGAAGAAGTATTGATCAAGACATTCAAGTTATGGGAACTTTTAATTCTAGAGTTTTATTTTTAATTTATGCCACTTGTTTTGGCAACTTTTTGTTAGGGAATAATAATAGTAGGAGATCTTATTTAGTACTCCCTATTTAGCTCGATTCTAGTTTCCTATAAACAAGGTGCACGATTCTAGTTTCCTATTTAGCTAGGCCTACTACTAGTATAAATAAAGGTGCAACCCTCCTTGTTATTCATTCAATCATTCAATAAAATTCAGAGTTCCCTCTATTGTGTGTTTATCTCTTTCTTGTGGACTCAAGAAGCCCGTCTATTAGAACGATATCTAACCCCATTCGTCTACTAGAACGATATCTAGTCTCTCTTCTGCTACAACGCTGCGTCAAGTGGTATCAAAGCGAGGACCACCCTTGTCTCAATGTCTGCCGACGAAGTGAATGGAGCGAACCCTAACAAAGGTGATCACAGTATCGATGCCTTGTGGGGTGCGTTCGAGAAGCAACAACAACAATCCGAGATGCAACAACAACAGTTGACGGAGATTCATAACTTGTTGGCTGGAATGAATCTCAACCAGCCACCGATAGGTAACCCTGCTAATCCTCGTGTCCAGCAAGCACGTGAGCCAAGGGCGCAACAATTTTGTCCGCTTAGGGAATCATCCTAGGCGCATCGCAAACTTCCCAGCTTATGATGGAGAGTCAAGTGATGACGACATCGAGAGGATTGCTATGCATGAGAATCCCAGGGAAGCTTTCCAGAATAATAACTACCGTATGAAGATGGATCTTCCGTCTTTCAACGGGCAGTTAAACATTGAAGATTTTCTGGATTGGCTGCATGAAGTTGAGAGGTTCTTCGATTACATGGATATCGAAGAGGAAAGGAAGGTCAAGCTAGTCGCTTACAAGTTGAAAGGCGGTGCTTCTGCTTGGTGGGAGCAGTTGCAACTCTCACGACTGCGGCAAAACAAAGACAAGATTCGATCATGGCACCGAATGAAGCAGTTGATGAGAGCACGTTTTCTTCCTCCAGATTATGATCAAGTTCTATTCCATCAGTACCAAAGGTGTCAGCAGGGTACCAGACTAGTTCATGAGTATGTTGAAGAGTTCCAGCGACTCTGTTCCCGTAATGATCTACCAGAAACGGAAGGGCAATTGGTGACACGATTTGTGGACGGGTTGCGTGCTAACATACAAGATATTGTTACTATGCAACCAGTTCATACCTTGCAGGATGCCATCCAATTGGCGACGAGGGCTGAGTCGCAGTTGAGACGTAGAGGAGGTGTTCGAAGCCAAGCCCCTACTCGAACATTCAACTCTCAAACACAAAATCCGATTGAGCAGGTCAAAGGAAAGGCAGTCGCTGACGCAACTTCGAATCAGGCCTCTCAGAGTCAAACAAAGCCCCCATGGAGAAATCAGACGAATACAAGGCAAGCTGTAGGCAGACCTGCTGGACAGAATAACCCTTATGCGCCTCCTCGAGGTGATAAGTGTTATCGTTGTGGAGAGGCAGGTCACCACTCAAATAGCTGTCCACAGAGGCAACGCGTCAACCTAGCAGAACATGGAGATGAAGAAGACTATCAACAAGAGGATGAGGTCAAAGAAGAAGACCCAACAGAGTGGACCCATGAGGATGAGGGTGTATCGCTGGTGGTGCAACGTTTGATGTACACACCGCGAAAGGAAGACGTGCAGAGACACAACATCTTCAAGACTCGTTGTACAGTCAATCAACGAGTTTATGATTTGATTATTGATGGAGGTAGCAGCGAGAACATCGTGTCAAGGACTATGGTTGACAAATTGGGGCTCCAGAGGCAGAAACACCCTTCACCGTACAGTATTGGCTGGATCAGGGATGTTGGTGAAACCAAAGTGACAGAACAATGCATTGTCCCTTTCTCGATTGGGAAAGACTATAAAGACGAGGTTGTGTGCGACGTGGTGGACATGGATGCTTGTCACATGTTGCTAGGAAGGCCATGGCAGTATGACTTGAACACTACGCATAAGGGAAAAGACAATACGTACACCTTTTACAAGAACAAAGTAAAGGTTGTCTTGGCTCCTATGCGTCGTGAAGGTCGAGTGACAGCTTCTCCAGCTAAAGCAGACTCTTTTCTCATTGTACCAGACATCATGAAGGAAGCCAAAGAAACCCAACTGGTTTATGCATTAGTGGTCAAATGTGAAGCAAAAGAAGAGACTGTCGTACCAAATCAGGTCAAGCCATTGATTGCTGAATTTGAAGGACTTGTTCCCGACGAGCTACCAGCAGAATTACCTCCTATGAGGAATATTCAACATGAAATTGATTTCGTTCCTGGAGCAAGCTTGCCAAACTTGCCACATTACCGTATGAGTCCAAAGGAGTTTCAGATCTTACAAGAGCAAGTCAATGAGTTGCTGCAGAAGGGTTTGGTCCGAGAAAGCATGAGTCCGTGCGCCGTGCCAGCCTTACTAACCCCAAAGAAAGATGGGAGTTGGCGCATGTGTGTCGATAGCAGGGCCATCAACAAAATCACTGTGAAGTACAGGTTTCCAATACCAAGGCTGGATGATATGCTTGACAGATTGGGAGGCTCGAGGGTGTTCTCAAAGATAGATTTGAAGAGTGGCTACCACCAGATTCGTATTCGTCCAGGTGATGAGTGGAAAACAGCATTCAAGACGAGAGAAGGGTTGTACGAGTGGCTTGTTATGCCATTCGGATTGTGCAATGCACCCAGCACATTCATGCGGTTGATGAATCAGGTATTCCAGCCCTTTGGAAAATTCGTAGTCGTTTATTTCGATGATATCCTGATTTATAGTCGAAGTGAAGAGGAACATATGAAACATTTATGGGAAGTTTTTAACGTGCTGCGTGAGAACAGTCTTTATGTTAATTTGAAGAAGTGCAGCTTCTTAACAGATAGTCTAATTTTCTTGGGCTATGTGGTAAGTGCCCAAGGAATCAAAGTCGATGAATCCAAGGTTCAAGCAATTCGCGAGTGGCCAACCCCAAAATCCATTACAGACATGCGAAGTTTCCATGGCTTAGCAACCTTTTACAGGCGCTTTGTTCGGAGCTTTAGTACTATTGCTGCTCCACTTACGGATTGCTTGAAGCAAAAGCAGTTTGTGTGGACTGATGCTGCAGAGTAGAGCTTTGCAGTGCTCAAAGAGAGGTTAACCACAGCCCCAGTCCTTGCGATTCCAAATTTTGACAAGTTATTCGAGGTTGATTGTGATGCTTCTGGTGTAGGCATCGGAGCTGTTCTTTCTCAAGAAGGTAGGCCAATAGCCTTCTTTAGTGAGAAACTCAGTGATGCCCGACAAAAGTGGACTACATATGAGCAAGAGCTGTATGCTGTGGTGCGGAGCTTATACCATTGGGAGGCGTATCTCATTCAACGGGAGTTTGTTCTGAATAGTGATCATCAAGCCCTCAGTATCTCCAAAACTCTACCAAGCCAAACCGCATGCATGCTAGGTGGATTGCGTATATACAAAGGTTCACTTTCTCTCTTAAACACAAGTCAGGCCAGTTGAACAAGGTGGCTGACCCATTGAGTAGGCGAGCTTCACTACTCATAATTGTCAAGAATGAGGTCTCTGGTTTTGAGTATCTCAAGGAACTCTATGCTGAAGATGAAGACTTCAAGGAAGAATGGGCAAAGTGTAATTCAAGTTTTCTAGACTCTAGCAAATTTCAGTTGCTGGAAGGGTTTATGTTCTTCGAGGATCGGCTTTGTATTCCTCGAGGATCTTTGCGAGAGCACATTATCAGGGAGACTCATGGTGGAGGCCTAGGTGGACACTTGGGGCGAGACAAGAGCATATCGCTAGTTGAGGCTCGATACTATTGGCCACAACTAAAGCGAGATCTTGAGAAGTATGTGAAGCGTTGTTACACATGTCAGACGGCAAAAGGACAAGCGCAGAATACTGGACTATATATGCCTCTTCCCATTCCTGACGCACCTTGGGAAGACCTTTCTATGGATTTTGTTCTTGGACTTCCAAGGACACAGCGAGGTACGGACTCCATCTTTGTTGTCGTTGATCGATTTTCGAAGATGGCACATTTCATTCCTTGTAGGAAGACGTCTGATGCCAATCACATAGCTCAATTGTTCTTTCGAGAGGTGGTTCGTCTTCATGGTTTGCCAAAGACTATCGTTTCAGATCGTGACAGCAAATTCCTTAGTCATTTTTGGCGAACTTTATGGAAGCGACTTGATACTTCTTTGAAGTATAGTACTACTTCTCACCCCCAAACTGATGGTCAAACAGAGGTGGTCAATCGCACATTGGGGAATATTTTACGAAGTTTGTGTTAAGACAGTCCAAGGCAGTGGGATTTCGTCATCTCTCAGGCAGAATTTGCATTCAATAATGTGCCGAATCGGTCCACTGGCAAATCACCATTTGAAATTGTCTATGTGCGCCCCCCATTGCACACATTGGATTTGGTGCCCCTTCCTAAGCTTTCTGGAATGAGCGTTATTGCTGGTCACATGGCAGAAAAGGTGGCAAATATCCATGCAGAGGTCAAGCAGAAATTGGAGGAGTCTACTACAAAATACAAAGCTGCTGCAGACAAACATAGGCGTGTGAAAGTTTTTGAAGTGGGCGACTTAGTGATGGTACATTTGCGCAAAGAGAGGTTTCCGGTGGGTACTTACAACAAGCTTAAGCACAAGAAGATTGGTCCCGTTCGAATTTTGCAGAAGATCAATGATAATGCTTATGTGGTGGATCTTCCGGAGGATCTAGCTATTTCCAAGACTTTCAACATCCAGGATCTGTTCGAGTATCATTCCATTCCAGATGTGGCCATACCTATTGTTAACTCGAGGACGAGTTCTTTCAAAGAAGGGGAGACTGATGTAGAACAAATCTCTACAGATTTTATGGAAAGATTTGATAGGATCAAATCAAGGAAGAAATAAGATCAAATCAAGGAAGAAGTATTGATCAAGACATTCAAGTTATGGGAACTTTTAATTCTAGAGTTTTATTTTTAATTTATGCCACTTGTTTTGGCAACTTTTTGTTAGGGAATAATAATAGTAGGAGATCTTATTTAGTACTCCCTATTTAGCTCGATTCTAGTTTCCTATAAACAAGGGTGCATGATTCTAGTTTCCTATTTAGCTAGGCCTACTACTAGTATAAATAAAGGTGCAACCCTCCTTGTTATTCATTCAATCATTCAATAAAATTCAGAGTTTCCTCTATTGTGTGTTTATCTATTTCTTGTGGACTCAAGAAGCCCGTCTATTAGAACGATATCTAACCCCATTCGTCTACTAGAACGATATCTAGTCTCTCTTCTGCTACAACGCTGCGTCATCAAGTGCCACGACACCATCTTCAACCAAATCATGAATAAAATGATGACGGATGTCGATATGTTTAGTCCTAGAATGTTGGACTGGATTCCTAGAAATATTAATGGCACTCGTGTTATCGCAAAAAACAGTCATTGCACCTTGAGAAAGACCGTAGTCTTGAAGTGTTGACTTCATCCATAAAAATTGGGTGCAACAACTACCAGTAGCAATATATTCTGCCTATGTGGTAGACAACAAAACACAATTCTACTTCTTGCTATGCCAAGCAACCAAGCAGTTTCCCAAATAGAAACAACAACCCGAGGTACTCTTCCTACCATCCGCACTTCCGACCTAATGGGCGTCGGAAAATGCGACTAAGTCCACATTGGTACCCTTAGGATACCAGAGACCAAGCGTGGAGGTGGCCTTAACATAACAAATAATTTGCTTGACAACGATCAAGTGAGATTCTTTAGGGTCAAATTTATAGCGGGCACACTCCAACACTAAACGAAATATCGGGACGACTAGTAGTAAGATATAATAAGCTTCCTATTATACTACGATAAAGCGTGGAGTCAACACTAGCGCCCTCAATATCTTTAGCAATCTTAACGGTGGAACCCATGGGAGTACGAGTACTCTTGGAATCTTCCAAACCAAATTTTTTGACCAATTCTTTCACATATGTGGATTGGGACAAAAATATTCCATCATTCAACTGACGAATTTGAAAGCCTGGAAAGTAAGTCAATTCTCCCACTAGGCTCATTTGAAACTCATGGGACATTTGTGCCCCAAACTGTTTCTCATGCCGCTCATTTGTAGATCCAAACACAATGTCATCAACATATATTTAAGCGATTAAAAGGTCGTTCTCAATTTTTGTCAGAAATAAAGTTCGGTCTGCTCCCTTTTCACAAAGGCGGTATTTAAAAGATGGTCGGTTAAACGTTCATACCAAGCTCGAGGGTAAAGGTCATCATCGGGCTGGGCTGATCGGGCTTATTCTTTTTTGTGGGCCGAGCTACATACCTTAAATTGAAGCCTAAGCCTACCGACGGGCTAGCCCAATTGACGGGCTGACGGGCCAAAACCCGAGCAGGCTTGTGGGGGAGATGGCGGGCAGGCTGATGTCATTGCAGTAGTTGGGCTTTCATCTCATTACAGTAGTTGGACTAGAATTTTGATCTCAGATAAGATTCTCATTACAGTAGTTGGGCATACTACTACTTGTAAAAGTAACTCTACCATAAATTTTCCGTTGCACCAAATAAAAAAGCCCTACCATACTAACAGTTAGTCAGCTAGCAACGTTGAAAAGAGAAATGGAAAAGAGTAAATAACTAATAATTGCATTTGCACAATCGAATTAAATGTTTTTTAATCAAAAGATGAATTTTTTTTTTTGAAAAGATCGAAGACAGAGTAAAGGTCGAGAGAGAGAGGAGGATTGCTTTGGGAGAAAAACCCATGCCCACCGTTTGCTAGTATTGGGCAGTGTAAAGACAAGTAATTATTCAATACTTCCGGAGTATATGGACAGTATACTTCCTCCTCTCACATAACATATGGGTCTCACATGTGTCTTCCGTGTGGCCCCCGCATGTTATGTGAGAAGAGGGAGTATATTATTCATATACTCCAGGAGTACTGAATAACTACTCGTGTAAAGACCATGCCCACTGTTTTGGGAGAAGGAAAAGGCATGGTCAAAAAGGAAAAGTGGCTGTTTTGTAGCTTACAAGTTGTAACGGGCAGAAACAGGGGATTTCGGGCTAATGCTTGGGCTGTAGGTGGGTATTCCGAGCGAGCTCATGGGCGGGTCAAGCAAAAATATATATGCCCAAGCTTGCCCGTTGAAAACTACGGGCCGGGTAAAAGCCCGGCGGGTCGGGCGCCTTCGGGCTAAATGATGACCCTTGAGGGGCTTGTTTAAGGCCATAAAGGGCCTTACGAAGGCGGTACACATGATCAGGGAATGAGGGATCATTAAACCCTTTGGGTTGTTCCACATACACCTCCTCCTTAAGGTTACCGTTCAAAAAAGCACTTTTAACATCCATTTGAAATAATTTAAAATTAAAGTGGGATGCAATGCCAAAAAGCAACCTTATTGACTCCATTCTTGCTACAAGGGCAAAGGTATTATCGAAATCAATTCCCTCAATTTGGGTGTACTCTTAGGCAACTAACCTAACCTTATTACACACCACTATGCCATCTACATCCTTCTTATTTTAAAATATCCATTTAGTGCCTATGACGTTACTGTGAGATGGTCTCGGTACTAAGTACTAGACATCATTCCTAACAAATTGTTATAGTTCTTCTTGCATGGCTCTTATCCAATGGTCATCTCCTAAAGCCTCTTCTGCCCTTTTTTGGCTCTAATGTAGATGTGAAATACACATAATTGATCTCATTCCCAATTTGCCTCCTAGTTTTCTTCTCATCATTAGGATCTCCTATGACTTGGCTAATGGGATGGTGAAGCTTTACTCTAGCCGAGGGTTCTTTGGTGGACACAGGAACTAAGTTGTATTGTCCTAACTCCTCATCTTCTAGAGGCTCATCTACCTTAACCTCACTATCATTTTCAACTTTCTCATCCGCACTTGTAGGAATGTCAACCTCAACTAAGTTGTGTTGACCTAACTCCTCATCTTCTAGAGGCTCATCTACCTTAACCTCACTATCATTTTCAACTTTCTCATCCGCACTTGTAGGAATGTCAATCTCTTCATAAGAAACTCCTTCATCTAAACCATTGGATTGAGACTCTACCTCAAAAATTTCCCAACTCCCCTCATCATCATCATTAACCTGAGGGACTGGCTCACAAGAGTGATATCGTCAACAACTACATTGGCTAACTCAACTAGGGTAGAGGTGCGTAGATTATGTACTCGAAAAGCTCTACTCATGTTGGAATAGCCAAAAAAGATACCATCGTCGCTTTTGGAGTCAAATTTACCTAAGGACTCATTATCTCTCAAAATATGACATTTGCTACTGAACACCCTAAAATACTTCACTGAAGGCCTCTTACCATTCCAAATTTCATAGGGTGTGAGAGTTGTCCCTAAAATACACTCTATTTATAGTATAGCACAAAGGTTTCTAGGGATGCGCTTGGCATGAAGCATAACTCTCTCCATTTCTTGAAGGGTTCTGTTCTTTCTTTCAACAACCCCATTTTGTTGGGGTGTGCGAGGTGCGGAGAACTCATGCTTAATTCCCTTTTTATCACAATATTTTTCAATGTTGGAGTTCTCAAACTCACGGCCATGATCATTGCGGACTTGTGTGATAGGGTACCCTTTCTCAATTTGAATATGTTGACAAATAGTTTTGAAACAAGCGTAAGCATCAGATTTTTCTCTAAGAAAACCAATCCATGAGAAGCGAGAAAAATCATAAACGATGACTAGAATATATCTCTTACCCCCTAAACTTTTCGTATGCGAGGGTCCCATCAAGTCCATGTGAAGTAACTCTAAACATTTTGTGGTTGCAACTAAATTTGTCTTTTTATGAGAGCTTGCCCTTCATGCAACCACCACACACAAGCCCTTGCCCATTAGCTAGCAAGTTGGACACTCCCCTCCCAATCTCATTCTTGGTTATTCAATGCAATTCCAGAAAATTTATGTGTCTTAAACGTTGGTGCCAAATTTCTACATCGTCAAGCAAGACTCGATGACACACATTAGAATTTGCAATTTAAACACAATACCAATTATCCAAATATCGAATACCTGTAACCACACACACACCTGAAGCATCAACAATAGAGCAATTATTTTTAGAGAAATTGACTTCATGCATATTATCACAGAATTGTCCTATGCTTAACAGGTTAGCTTTTAAACCCTCAACATATAACACATTATCAAACGGAGGGATCCTAGGTGCATTTATGGTGCCTTATCCTTCGATTTTACCCGTATTACCAAAGACCCCTCAACTATAACTTTTCTCATGAATACCCCCCTAACATTTAAAATTGCCCATACAGACCCCCTCAATATTATGAAATAATAAATTGGCTAACTCTATTAATGGATAGAAGAGAAATGACGATTCTACTCCTTAAAATCACCAACATTGACCCCCTCATCTATAAAATATCCACGCTGATCCCTTCAACTTAACAGTCTTTTTGACAGAAACATGTTCATTAGTTAACGGTTATAGTTGAGGGAGTTTGTATGGGCGATTTTAAATGTTATGAGGTCTCCATATACTTTTACTGTAGTTATTTTTCTCCTTGTATCTTTTTGCTCTTAATTAATAAAAATAATT
The DNA here is from genome assembly GCA_014282245.1 of Rhododendron simsii. Lineage (NCBI taxonomy): Eukaryota > Viridiplantae > Streptophyta > Magnoliopsida > Ericales > Ericaceae > Rhododendron > Rhododendron simsii. The sequence goes on from CM024954.1 coordinate 18,616,031, forward strand.
TTCTACAGTTTTAAAGTATTTAGTTGACATAGGAAATCAACACTTGAAACAATTAATTTAAATGTCAATTGCTAAACCACTCAATTAAGGTTATTACAAGTTTCGCATGTGCTCTAAAAATTATTAATGAAAACTCAACAGCATACTTAGCACATGCATAATACTTGCCCCAGTGAAAATTCGACTACTAACTTGTTACAGCCAGTGCCGGCCTCGACGTTTGGATTGTCCAAATTCAACCTCAAGCTTGGTTGCCCGTTTATTATTAAGTCATAAAATATTAAAAAATAAAAGGCAAAAAAAAAAATCAAGGTTATATTGTGCTTTTAGTTTGAATCATATCAAAAAAATTAAAATAAAAATGTAATTCTGGTTATAATGCTTTATGATTTAGCATGATCCGATTCAAAGAAAAATATGATGGTTTCCATTTATTTTTAACTTTCATTTTTTTTTTTTATCTTGTTCAATTTTTAATGATAAAATGAAACGGTCTTGCTATTGTCACCCCATTGGGTTGACAATAAACACTCTAGAAGACAAGAAAACATGTATTTTTGTGTATTTTTTACCCTCTTTAATACACATTCATACACTTATTATTGTTAGTCCATTGGACTGATTTTAGAATTCTCCATCTAAGTATTACATTTTGCGTACCCTGTGTGGCTGCGATGTTGTGACACCTTCCAGGGAAATTAAAAATGGAAGCAAACAAACTAAGGAAATAAAATTTCTCCTTCTCCATCTATCATATTTGATATTTCCCCTCTACTTTTGTGTTTTATTAAAAATTATAAAAATAATAATAAGTTTCCAAAAGAGAGTTAATTTCCTGTACTTTACTGTTTGGTATATGTAACTTTTGAACTGAACTGATGTGCAGGGTATAACATTAGTAAAGCCTTGTGAAGTGGGATATTGGATTCTCTCATCAATGCAAATTCCACTAGCTTTATCCTTCACCACTTGGATTTTGTACAAAAGAGGAAGCCTCCAACGTCAAACCTCCAACCACCAGGTGCCTGGTATAACATTAATTGGGGATGGTGCTGTGCAGCGATGTATGCAGCACCATGCTGCACACCTTCAAACCGTCGGATCCACAATCCGATGGATCAGATCTCATCTTAGCAATGAACGACTCTCGATCATTGGTTGCTGAGATGAGATCCGAACCTCGGATGCAAGATCCGACCGCTCGGAAGTGTGCAACACGGTGCTGTGCACCTCAATGCACAGCACCAACCCGAAGTCCAACATAATTCAATTACGTGCCCTTTTTTCGGGAAATTGACTCCTACACTCCCCTAATTGATGCAAACACTATTTTTTTCGTCTTTTTGTAGGTGAATTTACAAAACAATGCATGCATACACTTTTTATAAATTTAGGTACTGTTTCGTAAATTTACTAGGTAAAAGACAAAAAAAAAATGTTTGCATCAATTAGGGGATTGTAGAAATCAATTTCCTCTGTTTTTTTTTATTCGCACTCAATCACATCCCTTTACTCCTGCAAATCAATGAGTTTGAATTCCCTCCGTTCCATTGCAATGTCCACTTGGGTTTTGTGGGCAAGCCACATCCATTCGTAGATTATCTAATAGTCAAACCTTAACACTTAAAAGGTTTGCCACCTCCTAAAGTTTCAAGTTCGAAACCTCTTAGGTGCGATTAATTCTTTCGGCGCCAGTTCATCTTGCTCTAAATTTAAATGAGACCCCTATAAGTGGGTGATGGGATTGGTTTCCCAAATTTTTTCAAACTTCCAGCGAGCTTACGCTCGAATTCAAGTTTGCTAAAATCCTAGCAAATAACCGGCTCGAGCAGCCCTTATAGTTTTTGCTGATTGTTACTTGTACCTTTTGTTTAACACTTTGAGTTAATTATGACAGGAAAAAGAAGACCAAACTATAGGAGGACCATCAAGGGAGCTCATTTTCCCTGTAATAGCTTTGTTAGCTGGTGTTCTAGGTGGAGTTTTTGGAATTGGTGGTGGAATGCTACTAAGCCCATTTTTCCTTCAACTTGGAATAGCACCAGAGGTATGACAGAATTGATATTGCACCTCTCCACTAATAGCTAAATTTTCAGTTTAAGTGCTAAGATTTTTCATGGTGTTATTTAGAATTAGGTCCCTTCTACCCTTATGACATGAATTCGATCAAGACCAAACGCCAAATGATTGAATCGTAAAGCTCAATTTGATTTGGCTTGGTTTTCATAGCTTAGCTTAAAGCTTCTTCACCAGATGCAAACTCTCTTCTCCTGTCTATTAGTGTATAGTTTTTAACTTCTTTTTTTCATTTTTGGTGTGATGAAGGTGGCAGCAGCAACTTGTTCGCTACTGGTGTTGTTCTCATCATCCATGTCAGCGATTCAGTACTTCCTACTAGGCATGGATCGTCAGCACGTATCTGGCGCCCTCACCTTGGCTTTCATTTGCTTTTCGGCCTCACTAATCGGATTGATGGTAGTCAAAAAGGCCATCAAAACATACGGCAGGGCCTCTCTCATTGTGTTCTCAGTTGCAATTGTTATAGCCCTGAGTACTGTTCTGATTACTACCTTTGGAGGTATGAATGCTTGGCGAGAGTACAACAGTGGGAGGTACATGGGCTTCAATCGGCCCTGTCAACAGCGGCGGAGCTAGTTGGTGGCGCGGCGGCGTGACACGGGTTAGCCCTGGTTTCATAGTTAGCTTTATGTTACAGTACTGATGGTGTAGGCACCTACCGTTATTCAAATCACTCTGATTTTTCAAACATAACATGAAAAATATGATAGGGCCTCTCTCATTGTGTTCTCAGTTGCAATTGCGATAGCAACTAATGATAGTAGGAGGTAGCAATAGGGATTATATGAATCTGTCACTGCTGCTCTGCTAGGTCCAGTACACTATCCAATCCATCGGAATTTTAAAGGTGCCACTTCTTAGAGGCAATTCACTTGTGCCCAGGTGCCACTTCTTAGAGGCAATTCACTTGTGCGGCCCATAACTGGCATCAGCTTACGCATAGTCTTTTAAACTGGGGCAATTCACCTATGCCGTGTCGCCAATTATAGGGCTGTTTCAGCTTATGTACGAATTATCCATTTAAAGAAATCACATCTTTTTACAACCGCATCCCATGTTGCCAAGCGCTAATTCAACAAAACCTTCAATGATATTGCATAGTCTGTAGATAGAAAATCACTCCTTTTTTCACATTTTTTGCCACATTTTTTGTAACCACATAAGCCACAATCACAAATTCATTTTGCAGACTATTATATACATATTATAACTCAAGATAAGGTAAGTGGCTAGCTAGGCCGCATAAACTTGATAAGATTGAACAAAACCTTCAACCCTTTTCTTTATCTCATCCAGATTGGCACCCACTAGCTTGTCAACTTGAGCACCTTCCTTCATCAGCAGAAATGTTGGCATCTTTTACCTCATATTTGGTTGCTACCTCCTACTCATAACCAGAGGAGGAAAAATAAATTAACCACGTGTCAGTGCATCAACATCAACCAAATTTGGAAATGTAATTCGAAGTAAAAAACGCGTTAACAAGCAACTGGACAAAATAGTATGGAGATTAAAGATCAAGAACAGAATAAAAGAAAGGTTCGACATAAAGATTTACATGGTTCAGCAAAATCTGAAATCTTCAATGACAAAGAAGATTACAATGACATCAGCTAGATTAGCTATAATTTGTTGCTAGCAAGGTTTTAAATAAATGTTCGTATTGGCCATTGCGTAATAGGATTTCTAACGTCCGCTGCCGTTATTTACTTATGTATCATCCGCAACGGTCCGATGTATGGCCGTATCACCGATGCCGTTATGTTTCTCAATACTGCATCGTCTAATACAGCCCTATGTATGGCCGTATCCTCGATGCCGTTATGTTTCTCGACACTGCAATTTAAAACCTTGATTGCTAGTCTTTTACACACCACAAATTTGCGACGTTGTCTGAATACTCCTACAACGTTTCGCCTCAGGGCACCGTGCATGAACGAGTCATTCAGAAAATCGTGGCCCTTGAGTCTACACTAATTGACATACTTGATATCCTGAAACACAAATTTATAGGAAAAACAAACACAATGGAGTTGACCAGCCATTAGCTAATTGCAAAACCCAGAAAAACCAAGCAAGTTGTTGCCTTGTTGGTTAAAATCATAAAATCTTCCAGGGTTGGGAGGAAAAGATGGCAGCTTTTATAAGCCTTTCGACATTAATAACGAATTTCTTGACGCATCCGGCTTCTCTATAGTCCAGTTTCTGAACTGCACCTTGCAGTTTTGTTTCGGGAGTCCTTTACGGGTTTCACCCCAATCACCTCTGTTGTTCTTTCATTCCCACTGATGGCATGCACCATGAGGCTGTAAAATGAACCACAATCTACAATCCCTCCACCCAAAACAAGATGGTCAGAGTGAGAAACATAAGAAGTAAACTATTGATTAGCAAATATGAGAAAGAAATGTAAGAATTGAATTTAATAGGCAAACGAAATCTTCATGAGAACTTATTAACATTTTGTGATTAATTTTTGATGGTACTTGGGGGGAGTTTTGGCCTAAATTTATATGCATGCCCCAAATGCAGCTTGAACTTTTGACAAACTCACTGTCTTTTTCTCTTGTCACTAAACCCTTACTAAATCAGTAAATCTCCCTGAAATCGTGGACCAAATCAAGCATGAACTGCAACAAAGTCCCTAGCTTCTATTCCTGCAAATCTGTTTATGTGACTATCTTCATAGCTCATTCCCTTAATTTTTAAACAATTCCCATGATCTTTTTTTTTTCTTTTTTTTTTTTTGATCGACAACAATACCGATGATCTTGCCAACCTCTACGGACGTGTCAAAGTTCTTAATTATAATTTGATTTCTATACAAATATATGAAGAAGAAATAGGCGTAGCACTCACCAATTTAGGATCCTTAACAAATATTTTAGGATGTAAACATAAATAATTTACATCCTAAAATTCTTGGCCTATATAGACAAGAATTTTAGGATGTAAACATAAGTATTTGTAAATCCCAAACTATCCTTATATGAATTGGTCCGCGCAGTAGCCTATCAGATTTCGTCAGACTAGTTTCATGGTAAACGGTCCAAATAATTAACCATGAAATAGTTTCATGATAAATGATCCAAATAATTAACCATGAAATGATAGGAATATACAAACATATTTCATGGTAAATGCTACAAATAATTTACCATGAAATCGAAAATCTTGTATTACATATATGGTTTAAAATTAGGCTTATATATATATATATATATATATATATAGTTTAAAATATATACATATATACAATTAACAACACTCAAAGGGCAATAGCAGTATTAAAAGTATGAGAAGGACGAAATCATAAGTTATTGAAAAGGGCAGGATAAATTCATAAGTGAAGAGTACAATAAGGACGAATTTGTAAGGCTCCCTTTTTTTTCTTATCTAAACTAACAAGAGAGAGAGAGAGAGAGAGAGAGAGAGAGAGTCGAAATTTTGAAAGAAGGAAGGATGCCATCCATAGTGGTATAATCAAAAAAGGATAACCAAAAGTTGACACATCAATTTTTGATTATTCACTTAAGAGGTTGCTAAGTTTAACAATGTTGGACTTCACAAAGGTTACTTCTAATCCATAACCAAAATAAAGTTCCACTATAATTTCACTCTCTCTCCCCCTCTGTTTCTATTAGTCAGGTGATGATGGGTTGAATTGTAGATGATCGAGAGATATGAGTTTCACTTTTTGAGAGAAAGAAAGAGATATATTTTGTTGGTGAAGTGAAGAAGATATAGAGTAGGTTTAGAAGAGAAGAAAAAAATACCAAATGAAACACACGCATGTACAAATTTTGGAACTAGTTAACTTATGTGGTGTGGAGTCCACAAATTTTAATTATTGAAAAAGGTTGCTAGTTTTGGTTATCCAAAGCCCAAAATTTGATTATTTCTAAGGATGTTGCTAAATTTGATTATACCATTATGAGTCATCTTTTGCACCAACATTTGTTAACTTTAAAAACAATTGACTTTTAATTATACCACTGTGGATGGTCTAAAATTTCATCTTCAAACTCTTTTTGAGAGCAGTTATAGAGCAGTTATCAAACTCTTTTTGAGAGCAGTTATAGAGCAGTTATGCCATGTAATGAGAAAAAGGTTTACGGCAGTTACAATGTTCAGATCGTATTTTGTTCTCATACGCGTTTTACCTTTTTGTCCACATGGTTATAAGTGTAGAGTTTAACTAATCGGGAAACTTTTTTTATAGGGACAATTTAAGAAGAGGAAAATGTGAGTCAGCCTCAAAAAGGTGTCCACTTAAAATGGGTGCTCTTCCGTTATATATTAGAATAGATATTTGTTCTTAGCGTGCTCGCAAAATCTGAAGATATTCGGGTCTCTCTTCGTTAGTGCATAACGCAGTCAGACAATAGTATGAGACTGGGTTTCATTTTATCTTGGAGGCAGCTTCGCTGAAACCCGGCATATGCACCACATTCTTTTGAGCTGGTTGGGGCAAGGCGAATATAGTCTTAAGAACAGTGACATTGTAACGTGACTTAAAGCATCTTTGGTTATTCTCTTTTATCAGCTACAACGATTTTGCACCAACATATTCATCATATGCAATAATAGAAAAGAATCAAGCACCAAAAAAATGAGCAAGTCAGCCCACCCAGCTAGCTTCCTTAAACCAATGAATAAAATACGTACTACAATCCAAGAAGTACACTGGGCACATATATATTTTTGAAACCATACCACTAACAAGTAACAACTGATCAGTGGAAGGAGTATTTAAATAATTTGAAATCATTATTTTTGGATGTACCACTAACAATTGATTAATGTGGAACTAATTTCCGTACCGTACTATTTAAATATTTTGAAATAACCATCATACTTTTGGACATAACACCAGCAATTGGAGATATTGTAGGATCAGTTTTGGCTATGAAATCCCTTCTTTCAAGGGTCAATCGTGATTCCTAACATATCTTCCTAAACTTTCTCTTTGTACTGCTATATGATTGTATTCCCTCTTGTAAAGATATATGAAATAAAGACTCCTTTCTACCCATGGTATCAAAACAAAATCCTAGGGTTTCACCTAGAACTGATCAAAAACTATGGTTCAACCAACCGATCTTGTGGAACACGACAGAATTAAACTCTACCAACTCCATCCTAGAAGACTTAACAGCAAGAATGGCGAAAGTCTTGACCAAAAGTCAAACCCAAATCCACACACCAAGCTACGACTCCTCCGCTCCACAGATCGGCATTAAGTTGGATGGTGCTGACTATGCCTTATGGTCCCAAGTTCTTGAGATGTATGTCTCTGGCAAAGACAAATTGGGATATATCAATGGAGACATTCAACAGCCTCAATCGATCGACCCTGACTTTTCGAAAATGGAGAACCGAAAATTCAGTTGTCAAGGGGTGGCTAATCAACTCTATGGACCCGCCCCTGATCAGCAATTTCATCCATTTTCCAACTGCAAACATGGTATGGGATTCTATTTCTACGACTTATTTTGACGGGACTGACACCTCTCAAGTGTATGATCTATAAAGACGAGTGACTAGAATGAGACAAGCCGGCGGATCCATTGAAAAATATTACAATGATCTTCAAGGCTTGTGGAGAAAAATCGATTTCCGCCGTCCTAACCCAATGGACTGTGCGGTTGACATACAGAAATACAATTCAATCCAACAAGAAGATTGACCCTATTTGATTGGAGGGATTGAATTAGGAAGGATTATAGCTATGGGACTATTAGCCCGGAGACTAAATAGTCCATGGACTATTTGGTAGTTAATCCTCCTACCTCCGTATCCCATGCTTGTTTTGTGTATGGGATTACATGATGGACAAGTTCAATCCCAACTGATCCTTCCTATCCCATGTTTGTTTTGAATCCCACTTGACAAGGATCGATTAGCAGTTCAATTGACTTTATTGCCCCTAAAACAATTTACAAACCCACCCATTCTTATATAATATTTTAAACTAACCAACCATTCACATTGTGAATTTCACAAAATCTTCAAATACTTGAAAAAAGATTGCATGTAAGGGATTTCTCATTTTTTTTCTATAAAAAAGGGATAAAGTAGTGTAGATCTGATTTCGAGCAACAATGGACTTAAATATTTCGGAAAGTCTAGGATCACCACATGAAAATGAAGTGACCGTCCAGCGCGCGCTTATTGGGGCCCACTCGGCCCTATTGTGGGCCCCAAAAAATACAAAAAAAATATTCATAAATTTTAAAATAATATTCATGGGACCCTGTAAAAAATCAACTCTAACGGATATCGGTAGGTATGTTTTTCGGAATTTGTAGGAACGAATGGAAAGAAGACAGTAGGGTGCAAATGGGTTTTCTCCATTAAACACAAGGCAGATGGATCTATCGAACAATACAAGGCAAGGCTTGTGGCAAAGGGATATACACAGATGTATGGCATAGATTATCAAGAAACTTTCTCATCAGTGGCAAAACTGAATACTATCAGAGTCTTGCTGTCTCTTGCTGCCAATCTTGACTGCCGTTGCATCAGTTTGATGTAAAGAATGCCTTTCTTCATGGCGATCTCGAGGATGAGGTTTACATGGATATTCCACTAGGGTGCACTACATCTTCAAAGACAGAGGTTGTGTGTAAGTTACAACAAGCATTGTACGGGCTAAAACAATCACCTCGTGCATATATGGTTTGGTCGATTTAGCTTGGCAATGAGAAAATATGACTTTCAGCAAAGCAACTCGGACCATACTCTATTCTTGAAGAATCTTGGAGGACTCAAATATTTTTTGGGAATTGAGGTTGCTGGATGAAGACAATGTATATTTTTTTCGTAAAGATGTGCTAGATTTGCTATTAGAAGTGGGATTATTGGATTGTAAGCCAGTGGATACTCCGATTGTTCAAAATCATAAACTTGGAGAGCGTTCAAATCAGGTGCCAACTAATAAAGAGAGGTATCAAAGATTAGTTGGTAAGCTAATATATTTATCCCATACTCGTCTAGATATTGCATATGTTGTGAGCGTAGTGAGTCGATCAATTTATGCACTGTCTTAGTGAAGATCATATGGACGTTGTAAATCAGATTCTTCGCTATTTAAAGTCCTCTCCAGGAAAAGGGCTTATGTTCTCCAAGAATAATCATCGGAATATCTTTGACAGAAAGTCTACATCAAGCTACTTTACCTTCGTAGGAGGAAATCTAGTTACATGGAAGAGCAAGAAGCAAAAGGTAGTGGCATTATCCAGTGCTGAAACTGAGTTCAAAGGGATGGCCAAAGGTGTTTGTGAACTTCTTTGGCTTAAAAGGTTGCTAATTGAGATTGGCTTTGCTCCAAGCTCCGAGATGAACTTGCTTTGTGACAACAAGGCGGCCATTGATATTTCTCATAATTCAATCCAACAAGATCGTACTAAGCACGTTGAGGGGGATCGACATTTCATCAAACAGAATCTCGAAGCCAAGATAATTCGATTTCCATTTGTTAAATCTGAAAAATAGAAAAAATTAGATAAATACCATAAAAAATGCATTTCTTTGGTTTGGAAGTTCCAGAATGTCGTCTGTGGATTTCTAACAAAGGCCAACTTGCAGACATACATACAAAGGCTGTTTCCAGCAAAATCTTCTACAACTCACTTCACAAGCTGCGCATCAGAGATATATGTATGCACCGACTTGAGGGGGAGTGTTGGCATGAGTTGTCAATTGGAGATATTGTAGGATCAGTTTTGGATATGAAATCCCTTCTTTCAAGGGTCAATCGTGATTCCTAAAATACTTTCTCTTTGTACTGCTATATAATTGTATTCGTTCTTGTAAAGAGATATGAAATAAGACTCCTTTTTACACAACACCAACTGATCATCAAACAAAAACTCTCTAGCTCTCCTCTCAAATGAAGATTTACACTCCTCTCAAATGGGTCCTTCTCTATCTAGCCATACTGTTAATCTGTAGCCGCTCCCATGCAAACCTAACACCTTTTAGAACTGATCATGATTATCACCTCCCAAACAAAACCCATCAATTGCGGACCCAACCCACAAAATCCAAACACGTCCAAGTGAGACTAACCCCTCCTGTTGTGATTTCAGGGGTTCTCTGTTTCCTAGCTGCCTCCATATCTAATGCTGGTGGGATTGGTGGTGGGGGCTTGTTCATAACCATAATGACCCTAGTAGCTCGTTTGGATCTCAAAACAGCTTCGAGCTTTTCAGCTTTTATGGTCACGGGAGGGTCAGCTGCAAATGTTATGTACCATATGATCTCTGCTAGTCCCAAAAATGGTGGTAAGAGTTTAATAGACTATGATATATGTTTTCTATCAGAGCCAGTAATGGTATTAGGAGTAAGTATAGGGGTGATGTGCAATGTTATGTTCCCAGAATGGCTTATCACCATACTGTGTTCAGCTTTTCTTGCTTGGTCTACCTTTAAGACGTCTAAATGTGGGGTGGGGAAGTGGAAATTGGAAACAGAGGAAAGGAAAAAGAAAGGGTGTGGGTTGGTGGGAATTGGTGGGAATGGAGTGGAGATCGACAAAGAGAGTGGTTTGAGTGGAAACGTAGTAGGATTGGAAAGCAGGCTGGTGGTGGTGGGGCAGGATGGGAATTTTGGTGGAAATGGATTGGAGATCAACAAAGAGAGTGGTTTGAGTGGAAAATTAGTAGAGAGCTGCATACAAGGGATTCAATGGAGGAAATTGGGAGGGTTGATGGTGATCTGGTTCTCCTTCTTTGTTCTGCATCTTTTTACTGGAAATCGGTATGGACAGGTATGGCTTTTCTTTTATTCTTGAGTTTGGGATTAAGCATGGACTAAAATTTGGTCCAGATCTGATAGGATCCAAACTGGTCCAATTTGAATCCGATCCGAATATAGCTTCTTGTCAAAAGCAATTTTACGGATACAACTTAAAAACACAACTCCGGATATAATTGTGTCTGGAACTGTTTGATGCACGTATGCCCACACAGAGCCAATAGTTTCGGACATAAGCGTCCGGAGTTGTAGTTTCAAATTGTGTATGTAGAATTTTTTGTTTAACAAATCCTTTTAAAGCAATACGAATATGAGGGAATCGGGTATCCCATCCGAAAACTCATTCCAATTCAATTGCTTTTAACCTATATTTAGAAAAAGTCTTTCTCTCTCTAAATGAGAGCCTCTCTCTATAACCTTCTAAATCCTAGCCGCCGCTTCACTTCCCTCCCCTCCCTCCCCCTTAGAGAACCCTACCCTAAATTGGGTGGTGGGAGGGGGGCTATCCTTTTCCTCTCTACTCAGATGTTCTCTCTGTCGATTTGATCGGAGATCTATCTCCTCCTTCCACCGTCCTCCACCCTCACCCTATCCCTACCCCTACGCCTTTAGCAGCTTCAACCCTCTCGTCTTCTCCACCACCGCACCTCCTCTACCATCTCCTCCATGGAGTCGTCAGGGCTCCGCCACTGAGGTGCATCATGGGTTTGTGGATTAGCTTGCAGATGTGATTGCCGAAGTCCGTTTTGTGCGGGCTTGGTCCGCCAGAGTAGGAGTGCTAGATTGATTGGGTGTTGATTGTGAGGTTTTTCTTTTCCTTTGCTTTTCTTTTTTTCCTTTTGTTTGACTCTCTCCCCTACGTGGGACTCTCTTACCCCTTGTGGGTGTTGGCTGTCGTTTCTCCTTAGAGATCTCTTCAACCATCTCTTAGACTGGTCTCTTTCCCTCCGTTCCATTGGAGGGTTTGATGAGATCAAGGTAGATTTTGTGAAGAGGCTAGGAGTGGCTTTTGTGTAGCTCACAGTTTTGCTCTTCAAATTGTGAGAAATTGTGAGAAATGTTGATCGAAGACTTGGAAGTTTAGTCCTCTTGTGGCTTCTATCTCCCTGCCATGGGGATGGATGCCCATTTTGATGTGTTTCGTTGCTATCATTTATAAAATCTTATCGTATCATTGGACCAAAAAAAAAAAAAACTATTTAGAAAGAAAATTGATTTTTTGCACTCTAATTTTTACCATCCACACTCCAACAATAGAGCACAGAAATTAATTCCTCCAATATTTTGGAATGTGCTGTTGATTTTCACACTTTAAAGTGGAGTGCATATGGTAAATTTTGTAGTGTGAAATTCATTGTCATCAAGCATATGTGCCCCCATATCTGATGAGAATAACATTTGCTCTGATAGAGTTGTTTGCTTTAAAAAACAGTTTTTAGTTAAGAAAATAGTTTTCCATTAGTTTGCTGTGGTTTGCTAAAAATTAGTTTTTTCTTTAAAAGTACAGACAATGTTTCTTTCTTATTAAAACAAATTTCTAATCTTACTGAAAAAGGTTATGGGTTTAATTTTCCAAAACAATAATGGTCTATCTCTTGTAGAAAAAAAATACGGATCAAACAGAAGAATAGAATCGGATCGGATTCATACACAGTTCGGATTGGATCGGGAATATCCAAATTTGATCCGATAATTTTTTTATTTTTGGAGTAGGATCAAATTAGGGGTGTCAAACGGGCCGGGTTGACAAGACACGTCACAGGCACGGTCTAATCCTGGCACGGCACAGCACGGTCTTATTGGGCACGTGGCACGGCACGGGCACGGAAGTGAGTGGGCACGACACGGGCACTGCACTACACGGTCTTAGACGGGCACGACACGGAAGTGGGATGGGGCACGAGTCACAACACAGCACGACACGATTGTAGCCAGGCACGGCACGGCCACGAGCACGGAAGTTTGTCTGGCACGGCACGACACGGAAGTAGGATGGGCATGGCACGACACAACACGGTTCTTATCGGGCACGGTACGGTTCGGCACAAGGCATGGAAAAATCAAAAAAACAATATTATTAAATAAACAAGGGATTTCAGATTATGCTTTACTTTCTTTCTATGTATTTTTTAATAATTCAATAATTTATTAATCTTTTCCTTTTATTTAACTAAAACAAGCTTTTAAAATATTTTATATGATTAAGAAAATTTGAATCAAAATTCAAACATGATAATATACCAATTACCACCCATATACATTGTGTTTTATCTAATAAAGATTTTTGAAAAAAATATCATATTTTTTTGGTGAAAATGAATTATTTTTTGTTTGTATTAGTGAATTATATCAAGTTAAAAAAAACTTATCAAAATAAGGGCAAAAAAAGTTTCAAAATAAAATGATTATAAAAAATATCAATTTTAAAAGATTAATTTAAAAAAAACATGAAGTCATGAACAAAAATAACGTGTGAGAGAGAGAGAGGTGGATAAAAAAGAAAGAAAAAGTTACAAAAAAAAAAATTAAATTAAATGGGCCTGGGGGTCAAACCCTGAACCCAAGGGAATCAATGGGCTGAACATTAGGATACTAAACCACTCCACCTGTCCACCACCACAATCACGTGCCGACTCCTTAACAATTTAAATAAAATAAGTTATCAAAATATTTTTTTGAAAAAAATGTGCTACGGGGGATTCAAACCCTAGTCATGGGAAAAAAAGCCAAGAACCTAACCCCTCCACCAACCAAATGGCTTGTGGCTTGTGAAAGTTTTTCTAAGTAGTTTAATTAATCTTTTAAAATATAAATTTTCTTTTTTACACCCGATCAAGAATGTTACGATAACCGAATTTCTTGATTCTTGGCATGAATAATCTATTTCCTCCCTTGTAAAAGTTCATCGATTCCAATTTTCAAAATATATATTAGGCGGCCTTGAAGTGGTGCATTATAATATTGAAATGCCACTTGAAGTACTGAATGTGTTCTGATCATGTGGTTGCCGACATCAGATGATCACCAATTTGGGTGAGAATGATAGAATTGATTAACAGTTTAGATTGAACATTAGAAAAAATGAGTATGCTGCTACCTTTTAAATCTATACATTGAACTTACTTGGTTCTAAACCAAGGTATCTGTTATAATCTAATGTACGCTAGACACACAATCGCAACACAATTATAACAATCCATACCTTTAATTCACACATTGAAAATGAGATCCCCGCATGGTTTATTAACCAAATCTCTTGGTATAATTTTGTGAATTTAACATGCCTGTTAGTATTTATTAGAGGTGGCAATTTTAGCCCATATTTTTTAAACCCGCCCACTTATAATTCAATTCAATCCACCCATATTTTATAATGGGTTTATATGGGTTCAACCCATATAAACTCATTCTGATATGGGTTTAGATAGGTTAAAAATGGGTTCAATTTGGATTGAAGCTAAAAGACCCACAACCTGTTATAAAACGTGAAAACAAGGAAGGAAACACAAAACACGGAAGAAAAGGTCAAGCTAATTACAAATTTGTCATTGATATATGGAGTAAAAGACAGTCACTCGTCGCCCTCCTCTTCTTTCTCTCTAGCTTTTATCAACATCGTGTGCCACGGTTTTTTTTTTTTTTTTAACAGAGTGTGCCACGGTAAGGAGTACTTTTTTTCTATTCCTATTATTTATCCATTTCATTTTTCAAACCTTTTCATCCATTAAAAGAGCACATTAATTCCACACCCTTTTTCAAATTGATAAAGAAAAACTGATAAAGGAAAGAGAATGGTCAAGATGGAGATCATACGTTCCCATGTTCAGCCTAATAAGTCAAATGACTTATTTTTTGTTATTATTCAATTTTTTTTGCATTTGTTAGTTTTTCGTCAACTTTTTGTACATTATTGCTTTTTCATGACGAGAAAAATTTAAAAAGTAAAAAATTATGATCAAAATCTAAATTTTTTGAATAAAGACAAAAATAAGTCAATAAACCAATTTTTTCGTCTTTATACAAAAAAAATTTAGTTTCGATCATAATTTCGTCCTCTCGCCGTGATGAAGTAATAATCTACAAAAAAGTAAAAAATGCGATTTTTTTAATAAGGACAAAAAATAAGCCATTCGGCTTATTAGGCCGAACAAGCCCAAAATAGATGTGGACATTTTTTGTTTTCCAATTCAAATCGGAAAAATAAAAAAGGAAAGAAACAAAGGATCATGGGGTGGTGTATTTGGGGTTTCTATTTTCAACTGGATTATTGTATTGTAGCATTCAGGAATCATGTGTCCAACTTGAATTGTGAAAGAGTTGATGTGAGAGGAGAGAGAGAGAGTTTCAATCCAAACGTCCAAAAGTTATACTTCCATGGCAAGAAGGATGAAAGGGAAATTTGCCAAATAGAAGGGGGGGAGGGGGGAAAAGAGAAAAACGGCTCGGGTTGGACGGATTTGAGTTTGACTTTACCCATATTCGACCCGACCCGTTTCAACCAGTTTACTATTTGACCTATATTCGACCGGCTCATAGTTGACCCACGACCGTTCCAACCAATCCAGACCGGCCCATTTGCCACTAGTATTTATATTTCTTTTCGTGGCTGCAAATTGAGGTAGAAATGCAACCTTTAAAAGAAGTTAAACTCCCTTCGCAGGGCGCTGTCCTTGGAAAAAATTCACTGCTGGATGACTGATTAATTGTGATAAGCTCTGCTTAAGCATTGATGCATCTGATTTTCACATTGTCTCCGATGAGTGAAAGTGTGCTTTTTGGGAAGATTTTTTTTCAGACGAAAATCAGTTGGTGATGTGTATACGAAAATCGATGGCACAACACGGCACAATTTAAAAAGGTACAGCACAACACACAATAAAGTAAACGGGCCGGCACAGCACGATTCAAAAAAGCTCGGAACATGACACGATAAAAAAGGCACGGCACGACACGACAAAAAAGGCACGGCATGATCATGACATGACAAAAAAAGGTGATCTCTGAGAGAGTTTTTCAGTTTGTGATCGGCAGAAGCGAGTGTTGTTAGAATAGTTAGACGATGAGTTGAGATCTCCTGACTTTCTTTCTCCTAACACATAAATGCAAACCTTTGATGTCGTTGGGCCAAAAGCCGTTGAGATCTCCTAATCTCCTTTCTCCTAACACATAAATGCAAACCCTTAATGTCGTTGAGCCAAACGCCTTGCGGCATCTCAGACATAGTTTACAGCCACAGTGGGCACCTCACACCATCTATATATGCAAAATCGGAACTCAAATTGTCAGTATCCATAGCATCTTGGCGCTAAAATACTTAAAGAGTAAATAAAATATCTAATATATCTGCGATGTAGTGACATATAATTGCGAAGAATAAATCAGTTTGATCGGAAGTCGATAAACATATCAAAATTTAAATTTTGGTTTATAAAATGGACGATCTAATTTCTGTCAATAATAATAAAGATAAACTATCCATTTTACAAAGCAAAATTCAATTTTTGATACACCAATCGATTTCCAACCAAGTTTATTTTTTGAATGAATACATTACAATATGAGGTCTACAAGATGAGCGGTTCAGATCAATACTAAATCCACGATAGGGCCGGAAAAGGTGCAGGTGAAAAAGTAGAATTTTTCACCACCGATGGAAAGAATTTAATCTCATAACTGCGATGTGGTGACATCTTCCAGGGGGAAATGGAAGCAAACAAACTAAGGAAATAAAATTTCTCCTTCTCCATCTACCATAGTTGATATTTCCCATCTACTTTTGTGTTTTATCGAAAATTATAAAAATAATAATAAGTTTTCAAAAATAATAGTAATAAATTTAATGTACTTAATTTACTGTTTGGTATATGTAACTTTTGAACTGAACTGATGTGCAGGGTATAACATTAGTAAAGCCTTGTGAAGTGGGATATTGGATTCTCTCATCAATGCAAATTCCACTAGCTTTATCTTTTACCACTTGGATTTTGTACAAAAGAGGAACCCTCCAACATCAAACTACCAACCACCAGGTATAACTTATTTCGATTGCATGCCTTTACTCCTGCAAATCAAAGAGTTTGAATTCTCTCCGTTCCATTGCACTGTCCAGTTGGGCTTTTGTGGGCCCACCGCATCCCTGAGTTGATTGGTCTAGTAGTCAAGACCTGAGACTTAAAGGTTTGTCCCCTCCTAATGTTTCAAATTCGAAACCTCTTAGGTGTTGAATTTATATAGAGTTTTGCTCTAAATTTAATTGGGACCCTGCAAGTGGGCGATGGGATTGGTTTTCCAAGTTTAGTCAAGGTGCACGTAAGCTGGTAAGGACACCTCTGAGTTTTCAATTAAAAAAAACATAAAAATAGAAGAAAAGATGAGTGTAAGAATATATCACAAAAATATAAAATAAAAAAGATGATATCATGGGCCTAACACGTGGTATAAATGATACCGCTCATCAAAAATAGGCTATGCAGCTTTCCTCTAAATTTAATTGGGACCCTGCAAGTGAGCGATGGGATTGATTTTCCAAGTTTAGTCGAGGTGCACGAGAGCTGATCAGGACACCTGAGTTTTAAAAAAAAAACATAAAAATGGAAGAAAAGATGAGTGTAAGAATATATCACAAAAAAATAAAAATAAAAAAATGATGATATCATTGAGTTACTTTATTACAAAGAAATCATCGGCCCAACATGTGGTATAAATGATATTCCCTCCGTTCCTTTTTAAATGTTTCACTTCGTAACTCTAATTTATTAAGAAAACATCATCATTACACCTTTCAAATCAACTTTTACCTCTATTTTTTCTATTTACCCTCTATAGAGACATCATCATCACACTTTTACTCACTAACTTTTTAAAATGGAATCTACTTTTAGAGACAAAATAGAAAATTTAATTACCCATTAACTTACAAAATGGACACTTATTAAGGAACAACCTAAAATGAAATACTGGACTTTAAAAAAGGGACAGAGGGAGTACCGCTCGTTGAAAATAGGCTATGCGATCAGCCCATGCAGCCCAAATTGACTCGTCCAGTCCATTAGAGAAGCAAGAGCTCATACAAATGTCTACGACTCGCGCTCAAACTTCCAGTGAGCTTACGCTCGAATTCATGTTTGCTAAAATCCTAGCAAATAACCGGCTCGAGCAACCCTCATAGTTTTTGCTGATTATTACTTGTACCTTTTGTTTAACGCTTGAGTTAATTATGACAGGACAACGAAGAACAAACTAGAGGAGGACCAACGAGGGAGCTCATTTTCCCTGTAATAGCTTTGTTGGCTGGGGTTCTTGGTGGAGTTTTTGGAATTGGTGGTGGAATGCTACTGAGCCCATTTTTCCTTCAACTTGGAATAGCACCAGAGGTATGAACTCAACTCATATTGCACCTCTCCACCAATAGCTAAATTTTCAGTTTAAGTGCTATGATTTTTCATGGTGTTAGAATTAGTTCCCTTCCACCCTTGTGACATGAATTCGATCTAGAAAAAACGCCAATTGATTGGATCATAAAGCTCAATTCGATTTGGCTTGGTTTTCGTAGCTAATATGCTTAAAGCTTCTTCAATGGATACAAACTTTCTTCTCCTCCCTGTTGTGTATAGTTTTGAACTTCTTTTTTGTTCATTTTTGGTGTGATGAAGGTGGCAGCAGCAACTTGTTCACTCCTGGTGTTGTTCTCATCGTCCATGTCAGCGATTCAGTACTTCCTACTAGGCATGGATCATCAGCACATATACGGCGCCCTCACCTTGGCTTTCATTTGTTTTTCGGCCTCACTAATCGGATTGATGGTAGTCAAAAAGGCCGTCAAAACATATGGTAGGGCCTCTCTCATTGTGTTCTCAGTTGCAATTGTTATAGCCCTGAGTACTGTTCTGATTACTACCTTTGGAGCTCTGAATGCTTGGAGACAGTATAAAAGTGGGAGGTACATGGGCTTCAATCGGCCCTGTCAACAGGGGTGGAGCTAGCTGGTGGGGCGGTGATGCAGAATTGATCGCACTTGATTATATGGGCCGGTTTGAGCGAAACAATCCAAAGACTTAAATACCAGTGGAGGAGCGACCCATGATTAAGGCCCACTATTTGGTCGATCATTCTAGAACCACAATTTCTAGGAATCCTCCAAATCTTCACATATATGGGAAAAGATTTGATTTGATTTCTAGTAGGAGAATATTTTATTTGAGTATCTTTTAATAGGAAACTTCTTTTGCAATGCCGCTTGTTTTGGCAAGAATTCTCTGGGGATTAACATTAGGAATAAGTCATATTTTTATTTTTGGTAATTAGATCTTTTTCTTGATTGGCAACTATTGCCTTTTGGTTATTTGTTTCCTAATTAGTTTGATCTTAGTAGCCTATAAATAGGCATTGTAAGCCTTAGGGCAATTTGGTTGAGTTTGAACAATAAGAAAACAGAGAGCTTTCTCTATATTGTGAGTTTGTGAGTTTTGTTCTCGTGTTTGTTCTTGTTTTCATACGCTTCCCTGCATCAGTTGGTATCAGAGCCAGGTTCCAATCCTGAAGATGGTTCGAGGAGGTGGAGCTGCTGGTAAAGGTGGTAGGCAGGCTAACGTTGAGGACGTTTACCTGCGTGACGACGTTTTGACGTTGCAAGAGAAAGTGGAGCAGATGGAGCAGCAAATTCAGACTAGCCAGTTAGCAATGCAGGAGGCATTGGCTACACTGTCGGGGCAACTGGCTACTCTCCTTGCTGGTCCTCGGCCACAAAATCAGTATCGTAGCCGTCATCTTGATGAGGATGAGGTTACGGAGGAAGGGTTCGCGACCAATCCTTTTGCGAGGCAACAACCAAGGGGAGAGATTCAAAGGGTCATGGTTGACAATCGTGATCGCCAGTGGGAGTCCGGCATGAAGGTTGAGATTCCAGAGTTTCATGGAGGTCTCACTCCTGAAGAGTTTGTTGATTGGGTTGCCATCGTTGATGAGACGTTGGAACTCAAAGAGGTTCCTGAAGTTAAACGTGTTCCTCTTGTGGCCACAAGATTACGAGGAAGGGCTGTCGCGTGGTGGCAGCAGAACAAGTTAACTAGATCCAGGCAAGGCAAGGAGAAAATTGGCTCATGGGAGAAGATGAAGAAACATATGCAAGCTATCTTTGTGCCCCACAACTACACACGCACGATGTACCAAAGGTTGCAGAACCTAAGGCAGGGTGCAAGGTCTGTTGCTGACTATACGATGGAGTTTGACCAGCTTGTGGTCAGAAACGATTTGGCGGAGACACAGGAGCAGTTAGTCTCAAGGTACATTGGAGGACTGCGCCCGCAACTGCAGGATGACTTGGACATGTTTGACTTGCACACGGTCGCAGATGCTGTGGCAAGAGCACAAACATTGGAGAAGAAGTTCAACCGAAGGAATACAGGGGGCAACTGGAACGGACCCAATCGTTCAATTGTTCCTCAAAATCGTGCAATAGGTGCGCCAACCACACCCAAACCCGTGGCACCACAAGCCAACAGAAATGTGGCCAGTGGATTTCGATGTTTTAAGTGTGGAGAGCTTGGCCATCGACAGGTTGATTGCAGAAAAGGAGATCGACCGGGAAAGGCGTTGTTCATCGAGAATGACGAATCTATTGCCGAGGAGAATGGGGGTTCTGAACAAGTCGTTGAGTATGACGCGTCAGAAGAAGAGCTGACTGGAGATATCGGTCCTCTATTAGTCCTTCGACGGGTTTGCCTTGCCCCTCGGGAGGTTGACGGGGATTCATGGTTACGCAACAACATATTCCACTCCACATGTACGATCAGTGGAAAAGTATGTCAGTTTGTGATTGATTCAGGCAGTTGTGAAAATGTGGTGTCCGAAGAGGTAGTCCAGAAGCTAGGGTTGAAGACGGAGGTACACCCTAATCCGTACAAGTTGGGGTGGTTCAAGAAAGGAAGTGAGGAAGTAAAGGTAAAAGTTACTAAACGTTGTTTAGTTTCTTTTCCGTGGGAGTGAAATATAAGGACCAAATTTGGTGTGATGTGGTTACCATGGATGTTTGCCATCTCTTGTTGGGAAGACCGTGGCAGTATGATCGGAGGGTACAACATGATGGATTCACCAACACGTATCGTTTGGTGTTCAATAACACAAAGATTGCACTATTACCTTCAAAAGAGTTGGCACCTAAACCCAAAGTGGGAGAGGGTACTAGCCTCTTGACAAGGGCACAGTTTGAGGAGGAGATTACCGAGACAAAAATATTTTTTGTACTGGTAGCAAAGGAGGAACCAGTCAATAAGGCAGTAACGGTGCCTGAGGATGTGCAGCCATTACTGGAGGAGTCTGCGGACATATTTCCCGAAGAATTGCCAAACGGGTTACCACCACTACGAGATATACAACACCAGATTGACCTTGTGCCGAGTTCTTGTTTACCCAATAGACCTCATTACCGTATGAGTCCGAAAGAGCATGAGGAATTGCGCCGACAGGTTGAAGAATTGTTATCTAAGGGCTTTATCCGCGAGAGTGTTAGCCCTTGTGCAGTGCCAGCATTGCTTGTTCCCAAGAAAGATGGGACTTGGAGGATGTGCGTCGATAGCAGGGCCATCAACAAGATAACAGTGAAGTACCGCTTTCCAATCCCTCGATTGGATGACTTGCTGGATCAATTGGCGGGGGCCAAGGTATTCTCAAAGTTAGATTTGAAAAGTGGCTACCATCAAATTCGGATCAAGCCTGGCGATGAGTGGAAGACGGCCTTCAAAACCCGCGAAGGTCTTTTCGAGTGGATGGTCATGCCATTTGGGTTATCCAATGCCCCTAGCACCTTCATGCGAATGATGAATCAAGCCCTTCGTCCATTCATTGGTAAGTTCGCCGTAGTTTATTTTGATGACATTTTAATCTATAGTGCCACACCAGAGTTACACCTGGAACACCTTCGCGAGGTTCTAACAGTATTGCAGGACGAAAAACTTTTTGGGGCCTTGAAGAAGTGCGTGTTCATGACAGATAAGGTGTTATTTCTTGGGTACATAGTATCTAAGGACGGAATTTCAGTAGACGAGTCTAAGATTGAGGCAGTCCGGCAGTGGCCACAACCGAAGACCCTATTTGATATACGCAGTTTTCATGGATTGGCGGCTTTCTACCGTCGTTTCATACCCAATTTTAGCACTATCATGGCGCCAATTACAGATTGCATGGCGCCAATCACATGGACGGAGGAGGCCACCGCAGCGTTCAAGTTAATCAAGCAGAAGTTGACTTCAGCCCCCATATTAGTTTTGCCTGACTTCTCGCAGCCATTTGAGTTACATTGTGATGCATCCAAGGTTGGAATTGGGGCTGTTCTTAGCCAAAATTCCAAGCCCGTGGCGTACTTTAGCGAGAAACTAAATGGGGCCAAACTACGGTATAGTACCTACGATGTGGAGTTTTATGCAATTGTGCAGTCATTAAAGCATTGGTACCATTACTTGATTCATAGCGATTTCATCTTATATACCGACCATGAAGCATTGAAGCACCTCCATAGTCAGGACAAGCTGTCTGATCGACATGCCAAGTGGGCGGCATATATTCAGCAGTTTTCCTTTCTTATCAAGCATAAATCAGGGGCCTTGAATCGAGTCGCGGATGCTCTTAGCCGCCGAGCTTCCTTTCTCACGCTTATGCGCACGAAGGTACTTGGTTTTGACAACTTCCGTGAGTTGTTAGCTGATGATCCATTCTTTTCCAGAATACTAGACAGGCTTGCCGAAGGAGGACAACTGGCGTATCATGTCGAGGATGGATTCCTTTTTAAAGGGAATCAGTTATGCGTCCCCGACTCCAGTTTGAGATTGCGGATTATCAAAGAATTACATGACGAGGGGCATGTAGGAAGAGACAAGACATTTGAGCTCGTGGCATCTTCTTATTTTTGGCCATCTATGCGGAAGGAAATCTACAAGTTTGTGGAGGGCTGCCACATTTGCAAAGTATCCAAGGGGACAGCTACTAATGCCGGCCTATATCTTCCATTACCCATTCCATCTCATCCGTGGTCTGATATTAGCATGGATTTCGTGTTGGGACTCCCTCGTACACAGCGCAGAAATGATTCAATTTATGTAGTGGTGGATCGTTTCTCGAAGATGGCGCACTTCATACCTTGCAAAAAGACTACCGATGCAGTGAAGGTTGCTCAATTGTATTTCAGCGAGGTATATAAACTTCACGGTTTGCCCAAGTCCATTGTTTCTGATCGAGATACGCGTTTTTTAGGGCATTTTTGGCGCTGCTTATGGCGACTGGCAAACACAAAGCTCGATTTCAGTAGTGCCTATCATCCTCAAACTGATGGGCAAACTGAGGTGGTAAACCGCTCACTAGGCAATTTGTTGCGATGCTTGGTGCAAGATCATTTGAAGAGTTGGGATCAGAAATTGTGCCAAGCTGAATTTGCTTTCAATCATTCTGTCAACCGTAGTACGGGTATGAGCCCATTTTACATTGTTTATGGCTTCATTCCGCGGGCCCCCATAGATCTTGCACCCGTTGCAGATTTAAAACGCGTTCACGGCAGGGCCGAGGATTTTATTGAGCAGCTCCAAGAAATTCATGCCACTACCCATCAGCGACTGCAATTGTCCACAGCCAAGTACAAAGAAAAAGCGGATCAGAAGCGGCGCTTGGTGGAGTTTGACGTTGGGGATTTTGTGTATGCGGTCCTCACCAAAGACCGTTTTCGAACAGGGGAATACAATAAGCTAGCTGCCCGGAAGATTGGCCCGGTAGAAATTATTGAGAAGATTAATCCCAACGCTTATCGGTTAAAACTCCCAAGCCATATTCGCACAGCTGATGTGTTTAATGTCAAGCACCTTATTCCCTTTGTTGGGGATAGTAGCTCCGATGATGACTCAAATTCGAGGGCGAATTCTTTCCAACTCAGGGAGGATGATGCAGAATTGATCGCACTTGATTATATGGGCCGGTTTGAGCGAAACAATCCAAAGACTTAAATACCAGTGGAGGAGCGACCCATGATTAAGGCCCACTATTTGGTCGATCATTCTAGAACCACAATTTCTAGGAATCCTCCAAATCTTCACATATATGGGAAAAGATTTGATTTGATTTCTAGTAGGAGAATATTTTATTTGAGTATCTTTTAATAGGAAACTTCTTTTGCAATGCCGCTTGTTTGGCAAGAATTCTCTGGGGATTAACATTAGGAATAAGTCATATTTTTATTTTTGGTAATTAGATCTTTTTCTTGATTGGCAACTATTGCCTTTTGGTTATTTGTTTCCTAATTAGTTTGATCTTAGTAGCCTATAAATAGGCATTGTAAGCCTTAGGGCAATTTGGTTGAGTTTGAACAATAAGAAAACAGAGAGCTTTCTCTATATTGTGAGTTTGTGAGTTTTGTTCTCGTGTTTGTTCTTGTTTTCATACGCTTCCCTGCATCAGGCGGGGACGTGACAGTACCGGCCCTAATATTTGGGTTGCCCAAGCCTGACTCCAAATTTGGTTGCCCAACTATTAAGTCATTAAAAATATGAATGACATACAAGTGAAAAAAACATCACATTGTTCTTTTAGCTTTATGATTACCACGATTCAATTCAAAGAAAACTTCTCTTTGCATTTCTTCAATTAAGTTATCGTACTTTAGCTTGTCCATGTACTCATTTTCAATTTAGATCATAACTAATTCACTTAATCTCTTGTGCGACACAGTAGTTCGAAAATAAATTTTAATGCAACTTCAACTAAGAAAAACTACTCTTTGCCGAAGCAAAATGTTTTTACAAATCCTTTTTAGCAAAAAAGCCTACTATATGAAATTAAAATTAAGAGAGTAATATTTATCAATATATACATTTTAACATCTATATCATTTATTGTAATCAAAAGGAATATGGAAGTAAAATAGTTTAACCAAAACAAAGAAAGATATATTATAACAAAATTTATTTACCAAATAAACCGTATCTTTTAATAGTAGAGGTCACATGAAAAAATAAAGCAAAAGGAAGTTACAGTAGGAGGCTTAAGCAAATATTTATTAGTACATACTTCGTGGTTAAATTTTTTTTTTTTTTTTTTTGGTTGCCCCATGGAGGGGGGTTGCCCAAGCCTGAGGGACTCAGGGGAGCTGCTCTCCCCAAGGGGGAGAGCAGCGTGCTGCTGCCCAGTTTTTGGGGCCCATTCCGGTCTCGCTCCGATGATCCGAATCGTTCACTTTGTAGAGCTCGTCGAGTAGAACAACTATGCAAAAAATCAGCTTAATTGGATATCATTAAGTGCTTGATCGGAGCCTTTTTACTTTGAAAAGAATGGATCCGAAACACTGAATCAAATCCATTATACCCATGGACCAAGAGTTATATAGGCTCTGATCAGGCACTTAATGATATCCAATTAAGCTGATTTTTTGCATAGTTGTTCTACTCGACGAGCTCTACAAAGTGAACGATTCGAATTATCGGAGCGAGACCGGAATGGGCCCCAAAATCGGGGGAGCAGCACGCTGCTGTCCCCTTGGGGACAGCAGCCCCCCTGAGTCCAAGCCTGAGGGCTTGTTGTGCTCACCCCCAAGCCGGCCTTGGCGTGACACGGATTATCCCTGGTTTCATAGTTAGTTTTATGTTACAGTACTAATGGATTAGGCACCTACCGTTATTCAAATCACTTGATTTTTCAAACATACCATGAAAAATATGAAAGGGCCTCTCTCATTGTGTTCTCAGTTGCAATTGTGATAGCAACTACTCCATCCGCTCCTTTTTAAGTATCATATTTCATAGTTCTAACTTATGAAAAAGACATCATCATTACATTTTTCACATCAACTTTTACCTCCACTCTCTCTTTACCCTTTATGAAAACATCATCATTACATTTTTATTCACTAACTTTTCAAAATAGAATCTACTTTTAGGGACAAAATGAAAATTTCACCAACTTTTATCCACTAACTTTACGAAATAGACACTTATTAAGAGACAACCTAAAATGAAATAATAAACTCTAAAAAATGGACGAAGGGAGTAATAAAAAATGATAGTAGGAGCTAGCAACCAAATGATAGGGACTATATGAATCTGTCATTGCTGCTCTGCTAGGTCAAGTACACCATCCAATCCATCGGAATTTTAAAGGGGCCTATTCTTAGAGCCAATTCACTTGTGCCCATGGCTTACACAGTCTTTTCAACAGGGGCAATTCACCTATTCCCGGTCGCCAATTGCAGGGCTGTTTTAGCTTATACACGGATTATCCATTTAAAGAATTCGTATCTTCTTTTTACAACCGCATCCCATGTTGCCAAGCGCTAATACAACAAAATTATTAAAGATATTACATAGTCTGTAGATTGAAATCACTCCATTTTTCACATTTTTTCTCCACATTTTTTGAAACCACATAAGCCACAATCACAAAGTCATTTTGCAGACTATTATATACATATTATAACTCAAGATAAGGTAAGTGACTAGCTAGGCCAAATAAACTTGATAAGATTGAACAAGACCTTCAATCCTTATCAGGCCAAATAAACTTGATAAGATTGAACAAGACCTTCAATCCTTTTCTTTATCTCATCTGGATTGGCACCCACTAGCTTGTCAACTTGAGCACCATCCTTCATCAGCAAAAATGTTGGCATGGCTTTTACCTCATATTTGGTTGCTACCTCCTAGTCATAACCAGAGGAGGAAACATAAATTAACCACATGTGCATCAACATCAACCAAATTTGGAAATGTAATTCGAAGTCAAAAACGTATTAACACGCAACCGGACAAAATAATATGGAGATTAAAGATCAAGAACAGAATAAAAAAAAATATGCCATAAAGATTTACAAGATCTGAAATCTTCAATGACAAAGATTACAATGACATAAGCTAGATTAGCTATAATTTGTTGCTAGTAGGGTTTTAAATAGATGTTCGTATTGTCCATTGCATAACGGGATTTCTATCCTCCGATACTGTTATTTACTTGCGTATTGTTCAGTCCCATGTATGGCCGTATCACCGATGCCATTATGTTTCTCAATATTGTATAGTCTGATACAAACCGATAAGGCAATACGGGCCGATGTATGGCCGTATCCCCAATGCCATTATGTTTATCGATACTACAATTTAAAACCCTGATTGCTAGTCTTTTACATACCACAAATTACGACATTGCTTGAATCCTCCTACAACGTTTCACCTCAAGGCACTGTACATAAACGAGTCATTCAAAAAATCGTGGCCCTTGAGTCCAGCACTAATTGACATACTTGATATCCTGAAACACAAATTCATAGGAAAAACAAACACAACGGAGCTGACCAGCCTTTAGCTGATTGCAAAAACCAGAAAAACCAAGCAAGTTGTCACATGGTTAAAATAACAAAATCTTCAAGGGTTGGGAGGAAAACATGACAGCTTTGATAAGCTTTTGGACATTACTAAGGAATTTCTTAACGCATCCGGCTTCTCTATAGTCCAGTTTTTGAACTGCACCTTGCAGCTTTGTTTCGGGAGTCCTTTACAGGTTTTACCCCAATCACCTCAGTTGTTCTTTTATCGATCCCTAAGTGTAATTTTCTATGATAAAATTTGAAGTGCTCCAATAAGCATAGTGATGCTGGGCAAATTTGACGAATTTAGATTTCAGGAGAATATGGCAAATTTAGATTTCCAATATTACAAATAGTATTTTGTTGGAAGTATTACTACATTCTTACTGGTGTGAAAGAAAATAAAAATATGATTCAGTATACGGCATTCATTGTCTAAGCCAAAGATGAAAAAATCACAAAATTACGATACTAACCAATCTTATCTTCTTACAAAATGATTGCTATCTACTCACAGGGTGAAGTGACAAATCACATCATTGATATGATATGGAAACATTCTGCTGCTTAACACAAAGAAACTAATCCCACCAAAACATGATACAAATAGCGGGAATAAACTGAATGGGTTTTGGATTCTCTCCGGACCATATTTTGGACTGAAGGAGACAGTCCAAATATGGACCATACATTGCTATAATCAAGTGTATGCTATAATCAATGATTTGGATTTGCTCAGAGACTATTACCTCTAAGACTATTTGAGAAAATCTAAACCATTAATTCCAGCAAAAGGACGAGCGAGATTTTGGTTTGTCTTATCCATTCCAAATTAAAGACGGGAGAGCATCCAATTCTGAACTGAATTTACCTTGACATCATCCACATCAACTGCGAGAAACAATACATCCTGGTAAGTGTAGGCCAATTCCTCAAAAAAGGGGTTCATTGCCACTGATGGCATGCACCATGAGGCTGTAAAATGAACCACAATCTACAATCCCCACCCAAAACAAGATGGTCAGAGTAATAAACTTACGTAATCAATTGTGATTAACAAATATGAGAGAGAAATGTAAGAATTGAATTTAATAGGCAAACGAAATCTTCATGAGAACTTATTAACATTTTGTGATTAATTTGTGATGGTACTTAGTAGGCGTTAATTTTGGCCTAAATTATTTTGTTTACCTTTTTGCTAATACTTTTAGAATCAATTATTCGTACAAATGAAAGAAATTATAAAATTATGAATCAAAATTGAAATAAGCT
This sequence comes from Rhododendron simsii, assembly GCA_014282245.1. NCBI lineage: Eukaryota > Viridiplantae > Streptophyta > Magnoliopsida > Ericales > Ericaceae > Rhododendron > Rhododendron simsii. The sequence continues at coordinate 18,644,469 of CM024954.1, forward strand.
CCAATAAAATGACTGTGAAGCATGGATATACATATCAGCCGTTACGCAGCGGCGAGCATTCCCGCTACATATTATTCGATACAACAAAACGTCCCTGTAGCTCCTCGGTTCTTGGAGGTTTAGGGGGGCCACTGTTTCAATGGTATTCTGAGAGCAGCCACTTTGTACATATATTGTCAAAGGTTAGGTCTATCTCCAATGATCTCCCGCCCATACCTCTAATAATTGGGGACTAGATGGGTTCTGTTATGTTTTTGTTGTTGTACTTCCACTACCACTACACCGTTACCACTACGCAGTCCACTACAACTATTCAAAACCTTGCCATGAAGACACTCAGAGTGCTTTCTTTTTTTTTTAAACTTTGTGCTCTTTACTGAACACTTTCTTATAATTTAGTCATCACTTCTTAGTTTTGTGATGTGACTCAAGAACAAACTCAATATTCTCATATGTTACTTTTCCCAGCAGAAATGATTTTTGAGAATTTAAAATCACTACTTTAATATTTGGGTAAATTTTGTAAATGGTCCCTCTAGTTTCAACCGAGTCTCAATTTTATTCCCCTATTATCAATTCCAACGCTCTTAACGCTAAAGATTGGTTAACTTGCCTATTATGTCCAATACATAACATTTGCTTCCCAAACTTATGGAAAAAATGCCTAATGGAGGGCAGGTTCAACATTTCTAGGCCTTTTCCCATGTCTCTCAATTCAACTCCTTAGCCATCTCAACCAATTCAACTCCTTAATTAGTCAATTTTCCATAGTTGGGAAGCAAACGTTCTCAATTGGACCTCATAGGTACGTCAACCAAACTTCGGGGTTGAAAGCATTGCAATTGATACGAGGGGACAAAACTGAGACTCGGTTGAAACTAGAGGGACACATTTCCTCTAAAATTAGGGTTTTTTCCTTCCTTATTCCTTCTTTTGAGTTCCTTCTCCATCGTCACAAGCTAGATTTGAATAATCAAGCAAATAGCCAGAAAATAAGTTTCAAAAATTAACCATCTAAACCTAACAAGTTTCCGAGAAATATTTGACAGATTTCGAAAACAGCAATAAAAATAAGGTCTGAAGAAGAGGAGGAGGAGGAGGAGGAGTGTACGTGGAACTTACAGGGGAGCCTTGATTGGTGGCTTGCGATATGTATGATTCCCATGACTCCTTTGAGCCAATCTTCACCACCCTGGACTTCTTCTCCTCCTCCTGCCTTTCCATCCCCTCTCTCTCTCTCTCTCTCTCTCTCTCTCTCTACTTCTTGGATTTTCTTGATCGCAGTCGATGATATAGATATGCTAATAATTTTGATACTTAATTTAAAATTTTAAAATGTCATGTTGGTAGATGTTGATGTTAATAAAATGGGTCCACATAAAAACAATGGGCAACATTGGACCCACGCCGTATTTAATGCAATGGGGCGGGGCGGAGCTTCGTGCTGCGCAGCTTTCGGCGAGACCTTTCCGGCATCGGTCCGACAATTAGAGACGTTCACCGCATAGAGCTCGTCGAGTACTACAAATATACCAAAAATAAACTAGATCAATTTATAGACAGTCGAGACTAAGACAGAGCGGAAAAAACTCGAAGAAGATGAGATCGGGAATAATTAGGTCCGATAAAGCATCGCGGTTTGCACTGATTTGTTCTGCCGAGAGGGTTTCGATAGTAAAGAAATATCTTGACGAGTGATGAGAGTTAAAGAAGATATACCTTCTCCGTCTCAAAAAGGATGATAATTTTTAAAATTTGTGTCATTTTTTATTATTTATATATTTTAATTTATAATGTTTTTCATAAGTTTGAAAATTTTGAATAATAGAACTAATCGAAAACTTTCAAATCAGATATATATTGCATATTTTTTTAAATTCATATTGAAAGATGTAAGAAATTGAAATTGAAGCGAATATCAAAAATTATCATCCAATATGGAATGAAGGGGTACTAAAATAAATTCAATAAACGTAATCGACAGAAGAACGACTAAAAACAGGGCGAAAGAAACAAATAACATTCCCCTCTGCGAGCAACTTTTATGTACATCGGGTCCATTTCGCATTTTTTGGCCATTTTTTGGTATATTTGGATGATTGGCTCCATTCATTTTGTAGAGTTCGACGAGAACCATAATTGTACTAAAAATCCTCTTCATTGAACTTTAATAGGTACATGATCGGCACATGTGAAAATTGAAGAAAACTAAAACTGGGTCCAGAAACACACTGAATCGAAACCCAGTTTTGGTTTTTTTTTCATTTTCACGTGTGCCGATCATCTATCAAATAAAGTCCGATGAACACGATATTTGGTGTGATTGAGATTCTCGTCGAACTCGACAAAATGAACGGGGTTGATCATCAAAATAAGATCCATAAATAGCCAAAAAATAAAAAATAGACTAGAAGGGTATAATACTAAGGGATTAGTATCCCCGAATACATAAAAGTTTCTCCCCCTCCGCTTACCTGTGGTAGGGGAAATACGGATAAGATTGACGGAGAGGCCCACTTAAAATTATCTGTGGGCAAGTGTGGTACACTTTCCGCTTGTTTCATCTGCTAGTGCATGTGGTATACACTAGAATTATTGGTGGTATTATCCTCTTTAGAGGAAGCATCTTCCAAAATCACATTTGCTTAGGTGGGCAAATTGGTTTTCATGCAACGTGGTATCCAATTTTTAAGTTGCGGGTCTGCTTTTGTAGTATATGTCGACGAGTCTATTAGTGCATTTGCTCGTGTCTAAATTTTGATAATTTCGATTCACTCCAGCATCTTATGATGGAATCTTTGTAATTTCTCCAGAATTTAGAATGAAACTGTCTCTTGTTCAAACGAAATCTCTACTTCTATTTAAAGATTTTGATCCTTGTGGGCTACGAACAAGTGGGATAAGGTTGGTTGGAAACTAATTAAGAGCTTCTGCAACATTCCAGACCTCATGGTGAAGAATATCCAACTTGCTTCAATTAATTCTACTGAAAATTGAGGGCCTCCAGAAGCCCAATTCGGATACAACGTCCTCTGGAAATAAGTAGTCACTCAAGTATTTTTGTTTTTATTAATACAATAAAAGTAGTCATTCTTTCTTTGCCTTTATATAGGAGATGGTTAGCCTCAACGTTAGTCCGGTTAGTTGAAAAGGTTTGCTATCCATAAAATTGATCAGGATTTAATTTTTTAGGTCAAACCGCAAGAAAATAATTTCTTCTGAACTCCTTAGTTTTGAAGAGGATGGCCTACTTTTGACCATGTTGGGTAGAAAATTAGTCGACACATGCGTAAGTTAATCCGAACAACACTGGCTGTGAAACCAAATAAAAAATACAGGAGATAGTCAGGAATTTGGATGCAGTTTGCCATACTAAAGAGCCTGTTCAATAAATTGTTTTCAGAAAAAACGTACTAACCTTGCATCGTTAATTCCTTGATCAAAATCACTAGTCTCTTTACAAAATAGACAGTTGGCATGTTTTCTTCAAAACGAAAGTAATTTAATCAAGTGGATAGTTGTGTGATTGACCTCATTTTTTACCTTCAGAAATTACTCAAAGAGCTAGAGAAAGCTAATGATTTTTACATCATACTTTCTGAAAAAGAAAAATGAGGCAATCCCTTCTGAAAAAGAAAAAGATTTTTAAAAAGACAAACCATTCTATAGTATTGAGTCTATTGAGGCACCGCCATGTGGTGCAACAACATTCTTTTTTACCACAAATTTCCGTGATATTCAGTAGGAGTGCTAAATGTATGGACAGCACAAAAATGTGATGAAAATAGTATTATGACACCAAGGTGGCTGTGTGGAAATAATCACTCTTTTCAAAGGCTATCCTGAAAAAGTAAGGCCACAAAATGAAGTACAACAGGTAATCTGTGCCTTCTCATAACAAATTCCCTATCCAATATTTCGAGCAAATTACATTTCTAGCACATGGCAAATGCCAAATACAATTACCAAACCCCTCAGCAGAAAGCTTTTTTCTATGAAGCAATTACAAGAGTCCTTGTCTAAATACAAAGCCACACATTGTCAAAACAAGCTAAGAAAAGAAAGTAAATTGCTTTGGTCAACAAACAAAATATACAACAATCTCAGTCTCAGTACCATTTGTACACAGTCTAAGTACCATTTGTGCACAGTCTCAGTACCATTTGTGCACAGAAAGTGCACCAAAATTTGAAAACAACTCTTCTCCAAAGTCATTGATCCAAGCAGTAAGCATGCAAATGAATAGATAAGTTAGAAACCTTGCTCTCATGTCATGCATGGAAAATCTCTAGCTTCAGCCGCAACTCAACCGGGAATCTAAAGTTCGTGTTGATGTCTGGCGACGAGCAACTCCAATCTCACAAGAATTAACTCTGGCAGCAAATCTGAGAGAGCAAATCGACTCACCAACTGATAATGGGTCGGGAGAGACGTTGACAAACATCAAGGTCTTCGAATCACCCCCTAGGCACGGCTGACCACAGAATGTAAACAAGGTTAAACATTTCTCAATCAACATGACTACTTTTCTTTATTTATCTTGTGGATAACTTTACAATTGTCCTGGCCAAACCTACAAACAAGCCACGGAATTGAGACCTAAACACCATCCTTTCTCCAAGGCTCACACAATCATAATTTAGGCAAACGGAATTTAAATGGTAACAATTTGTGTGATTATGTCACATTAAAGCATAGAATGATCGAACACATTTGATATCGTTTATCCAAGAGAATAGTTACATAGCAAGAGGCCTTTCTCCTGTGAACCTTTTACCTACATATCACAAGCTACGCGAGATGTACTCAATTACGAGTACAACAACAAAACCTTGTTTCAAAAGGCGCCTTGAGGTTTCATGCCATATTTACTTTCTCCCATCCAACACCAAGGAAAAGATGCATGAAAGAATAAAAATATTTACCTGAAGAAGATATGTAAGCTTTGAGTTTCTGAATGGAACATGGTCATCTTTCTTTGCCAATGCAAAAATGACATCACTCAAGCAAGACAAACTTTTGTTGATGGCCTGATCATGAGAACAAATGCATCAATTAGTTATGGTACCATGAGCATATGTCTTCAGAAATCGAAAGAAAAAAAACCCTAAAAATTCGAAGAGAGATACCTGAGTTTCCTTCAGCCGGTCACCAGTTGCCCCACTCCTTGAGAGTCGTTCACTCCCAGCTAGATCAATGAGGTTCAAGACACCTTGCACTTGTTGCTCGGTGCTCTAAGAAGTAAAATAATACTGAGATGTCAATGTGCACAGAGACGAGGTTTACAGAGACAACAAACGAATGGAATGATCACATACCTCATTCACTCCGAATATCCGCAAAGTAAAAACAAAGTGGCTTCTGGAAGAGTGCTCATTCATATCAGTCTTGCCAACAGACCTTGATAGAACAAAAACATCACGCCACTAATGCTTAATTGTTCCCATGGGCCTTAAGGCTCCGTTCAATCTCGAGGAATATTTTTACAATAAAACATCTCTTGAGGAAAATGAGGAGAAGAAAAACAAAATGATTCAAATTATGAAATCTTTACCTGCTTTGTGCAGCTTGTCGTAGAAGACGAGAAACCTCTTTCATACTGCAGACATCAACAATGGTAAGATCAGCTACATGTGTGTTTCCATTTGCATCATGCTTAATTGCATATTGCTTTCCCACACCACAATTTTCTGCACGTGTCAAGTCCAAGCCACTGGAACAATTTACTGATAGCAAATCACGGATCGTCTCATTGTAGATTTCAAGCATTGATGCCTGCATATTTTCTAGGACCATTAAGGCAAAATTGAAGTCTCACAATAAATCAACTTAAAGCACCCAAGAAATGACATCAATACTGAAAACACATGAAAATGGAAACAACATTTAATCACATTTACCTGCATTTTGTATTTCCAACCTTGTGCTTGAAGTGATTGGCTAGTTTCAAAAATCTGCTCTAACGAACGTGGTATAAGCCCTTTTTGTTCATAAGCTTCTGGCACACCCATCATGGTATAGGTTTTCCCTGAACCTGTCTGACCATAGGCAAATATACAAACCTGCCAACAGACATCATTTTAATACAAAATAGGTATTTCATCAATGCTTTAAATAAAAGGCATGTCAAACTCGTATTCATACTGAAGTAGAGAACAAGCGCGGTATTTTATTTCCTTGCTTCAAAAATTGCACTAGTAAAGGCCACTTTTGATAACAGATTGACATAATGCACAAGTAATGTAACTTAGGCTGAAAAGGTTGACCTCCAATACATAGACTTGAACCTTTCCAGCCATAAACTTACACTAAGGTGTATTTGGTGCTTCACAAAGTTGTAGACAGCAAAATGTAAGTACCTTATACCCATCAAGGGCACTTTGCACTAGTTGAGATATTTCTACGAAAACATCTTGTTGAGAAGCCTCATGATCGAACACTTTGTCAAATGTAAAAGGATATTTTTGCCCTGTCATCAAATAGAAAACGGTATGAGATTTTGTCTGTCTCAAACATCCAAAATTATGTAGGAACTTCCTGGCTGAATTCACATGCGAACACGCATATTTTTTTACTTTCTAATATATTTTTCATCTTGGGTCAAAATTCCGTACATCTTCACATCATATCAACGAGAGAACTATGAGAAATGATTTTTGTTGATAAGCCAAAAAGTAGCTTTTCTTTATCTTCGCAACATTTTCCCATAATGTGTCCGTACTGTTTCATGCTAAAAAAGAGTTCACAAACTATGCTAATTAGTAAATTAAGTGAAAGGTAGATTAAGACAGCCATTATTCAATTTCCAAAAAAGTTAGCCATGTTTGCACAGGAAGAACGAAGACATTCATACCACTTTGTAGCAACTCAATCCCTCGGCCTAAAGATTCCATAGACGTAGGATAGGAAATCGGTGTCTCTGTTGTAGCACAATCATCAGGTAACATGGGGCGCACCCTGCAGAACACGCGAATGTTCCCTTTAAGTTCCTGCAGCAAAACAAAACTTAGCACCACTGAATCTTCACACCCTAGCCAAAGGCATGAGTATAAAGGATAATATACCAAAATAGTATTATGAAGCTTTTTCCGCAACTTCTCTCCTTCAACCAGTTTAAGCTCTGCATCGTCAAGGCGACATTGTAACTCGCGCATAGCTTGCTTTTTCTGTTCGAATTCTGTCCTTGTTTCCACAACAGATAAATCTGACATCTGAATATGCAAATAAACATCAATTGTAATTGTTGATATCTAATTACAATACGGGTTGGTTAGTTCATTTGACTGGATTTGACCATCAGATTTGATTATAAAACCAGGGGACCACAAAATATAACTTCGGTTGAAACTTTTGTGGTCATGATTAAATATCTGTCTGATGGGATATCCCACACCAACATGGGATCTATAGTCCGTTGGGAAATGTGATATATTGATCCCATTATCACTGTTGATCCAAGGTTACTACACGGACTAGGTTGCAGATGTTGGGTGCATATACGTGTCTATTTATTGGATTCATCTTACTTTCATTCCGAGGATACAAGGACTGGGATACTTAAAATAATTAATATATAAACTCTATTTTCTAGCTCAAATGCTGTTTACTAATTTGTCATAGACCTTTCCTGCTTATTGAGTCTATACATTGCTCCTAAGTAATTGCAATTAGAAAATATGTTCTAAAGTTAGTATCCCACTAAACATTTTCGACACAGATCTCATATCTGATGTTGATAGTCTGCATGCATACTTTACGTATTTTTGAAAGATCCATGTAACAATAGAGACCAGTCAAACAAATGGACCGAAACTCGAGAGAATGACATCATAGCTTCACATTCTATGGTTTAGCAACTAGCAGACCTTTAGTTTCTCAGTTGCCGCAGCTAGCTGATGCTGCAATACATGTATTTGTTCTCTTTGGGACGAGCATGTCTCCTACAGAAAATGTCCAAAAGATCAGGAAACAGTAACACATACTTGTAGATACCAGTATTTATAAAAGGTGGATAAAAGTCAAACTGTGACACCAGCCAACCTCCAAGGCATATGATTTTAGGCTCAAGTTATCCAACTCTGCAACTGATTTTCCTGTAGTTTCTTTGTACTTCACAATTTCAGCAGTTAACTCCTGCACCTGCGTACACTGTCGATCACGGTCTTCCCTAGCATGTTGTAGTTCTCCTCTTATGCAATTAACTTCTTTCAAAAGTGCTTCTTTTTGCTTAACAGCCTCATCTTGAGAAGCCTGTTAAGTGAACATAAGTAAAACCCCTTTAGGCAGTATCAGAAATTTACACAAAAGAATGTCCAATTGCAACCCAAATATAAGACCAAAAGTCCAAATAAATAGTATGTATAGATAGATATATCTTGAAATAAATAGCAGCATATAGTGTAAGACCTGTTACAGCTAACAAAAAATGCAATAGATCAAATCAACTAAACCAAGATATGCAATCTTATGTCATGATAAACTGTGAAAGATTACTGACCAATGTTACCAGGACGTGGATAGTTTGTGTACGAAGAACGGGAACAAAAAAAAAAACACGCTGCTACATCTGTTAAGTTGAGAGATGATAGGGGTAGAAACAAATCGATCACCAAATTAAAATTCAATTCACTGCTTTGATTTACATTCCGAGACAAATTGCAGAAGGCCACCTTCACCAAAAGTTGACATAGGCTTTTGTAGTTAGCATCTTAGTGAGGTCACATTGAATTCCTCAAAGGGGAATGACAAAGGCTATGTTCGTTCGGAAGATTTGGAAGTTTTTATTTTGTTTTAATAATTATTACCCTACTTCTTTTTCCAATCATTACTCTATTTCTCTAATTATTACTTTCTCATCTCTCTCTATCTCTCTCCAATCATTGCAGAAGGCCTATTTTCACCAAAAGTTGACCCTAGGCTTTCTGTAGTTCCACCCACTACTAAAACTAAACTAAACTAAACTCTCAACTCAAAGGGGAATGACAAAACAAGCAGACTGCTATAGGTGTGCAGAGCGAAAAGAATCCACATAAGAATGAGTAAGTCAAAATGTGCGGATAGACCAAACAAATTACATGTGTACTTTGACTAGCATCAATAACTTTAAACCAATTTACAAGAATTAGTCAACTGCCATGCTTTTCCTTGCATAATAGGACCGGGGTACAAAACCATATAGGCCAAAAACCAATCAAAGGGCACAAAATTGACTTACTTTGGTGAAAGTTAATTGGTCCTGCAATGCATTATAATGACCCCTTAAAGTGGAGAGATTCTGAACTATAGTTGCTTTCTCGTTTTCAACACGTTTAAGAGACTCATTAGCTGTCGCAAGATCTGTTTGAAGCTTGGTATTATACTGCTGCAAACTTGTGTTGTACTCTTGCAATCTCTTGTACATATCATTTAGAGATATCACCTGCAAAATTCATTAAATATAAGGCTGCTGCATATATAAAAGCAATCACGCAAAAGTATTTGGTAAATTTACATTACCCTCTGGTTGGCACTTAATTTATCTTGCTCAGCCTTTCCAAGCTCTTCTCTTAGAGAAGCTTGCAACTTTTCTGCTGTAACCTTGGCTTCTGTTTCTCTCCTATGACACTCAAGTGCATCCTAGTTGTAGAGACAACCAAATTACTGAGATAGTGACGAATACAATCAGAAATAGCATTAACAAAAAGGCTATGATTTGCAATCTCACTAGCTTCTCGGATTCTTCTTTTGCCAAGTTTTCTTGCAACAAAGTGGATTTCAACTTTAACTCAGTAATAATTGAATTGAATTCCTCCTCCTTCTTTGTCATGGCAGCCTCTGAAAGAGTAAAAAACAATCTACATCATAAGCTCAAGGACGGCTCCGGTACGGGTGAAAAAGTTGCAACCGTTACCTGTTTCTGTCAATGTTCTCTCAGAAGACTCCAACGTATTCCGTAGCTTTTCCTTTTCTTGGACATGCCCTACTTCAACTTCTTGAAACCACTTTACACAGAGCTTAAGCTTCCTAATATGTTCATTCATTTGCTCCATTTTTCCCTGTCAAATCAGAGCACGTAATTAAATAAGCATGCCAAAGGAATTTCAAAGTGAGTAAACATCACACACACACACACACACATATATATATATGACAAAGAGAATAACATGATTGGTAGGTTTAGAACATAATCCAACATCCATTTCCTCAAGTTTCTGAGTAAGCAAAATGAAACACACAAAAATACCCAAGAGAAAAACAAGCAAGCAAGAACCAAACCTTGACGTCAAACTTCTTGCCCTTGACCTTTTCATTTAACAATGCCTCAACCTCCTCTTTCGTAAACTCCACACTCTCACACTCCGAACCCTCAGCTCCACCCATATCACTGGCACTAGCCACAACATCCTGTCGGTTGTTCACCGCTGCAAGTGGCTGCCTCCCTCGCCCTACAGTCGCCACTCCGGCTGACCTTGCAGATCCAATTTTCCTTCGCTTGTCCGGAGGCACATCACCGGTGCTAATATTTCTCTACACAAGCCAACTTAAACCAAATTAGAAACAAGAAAATGAACCTCAGAACAGCCATACGCAATGAAATACAGTGATTGATTCTAGTGGGCCTACAGTGGCAACTGCAGCCCCCCAAAAATTAAAAACCCTCTTATTATGTGAGCACAATTTGTAGGATAATCGCCTAACTATGATGGCTTGCACACCAAAGTTTGACTATCCCCCTTAAGAGATGTACGTAAATGTGTTAGTATAACGAGAAAGCCACATGTGTTCATATACACATATATACGTTGAAAGATTGGGCAAAGAAGGTGAGGCAAGCTAGGGAACACGTCAGAGCCAAGAGGGAGGACAAACCCTTTGATTTAAAGATGAGCATTACCGTCCCTATAAGACACTAAATGGGCAGTTGATGGAGGGATTTGGACCTCTAATGATGCCATGTATTACAAAAGCACTAAATACATGCGACTGCTCAAAAAAAATTATTGAAGCTAACATGCCTTGATTGCCCAGTTTACGACCTTTTTCATGTTTAAATGCTATGCATACATCTTTGACTTGACATCTTATGCAATTAGTGTCCTAATGCATAATTTCTTTGTTTTCCACAGGCCCCGGCTTCTTAGCCCTTCGGGCACTCGGGCTATGGTACATACTGCATATATACATATAACCACATAGGCACTAAATTTCTGTATGCTAGTACTCCCTCCATTCCAAAAAGAGAGTCCGGTCCATAGAATTACACTTCAAAAAAAAAAATACAATTTTTTCCAGGAAAAGTTCAAATTTTTTTCACGAATTAGTAGATATCGATGAATTCTCTTTCATTTTGTGGGGAAATTTTTCAATTTTGTCGACAAAAATGTGTTTATTTTGAAGTCCTCATTTTGCGGGCCGAACTTTTTTCTGAAACGGTGGTAGTAAAACGAAAACAAATGAGCAACAAAAAGAACCCTAGAACAGATATGGCCAAACAGGAACACATACAATTGTTGAAATATATCTGCATAGAACTTACACTGGAGGGACTTCGAGGAGCCCTGTTTTGGCTTCGCATAAACATATTTATCCGCACAGAGAGAGAGAGAGAGAGAGAGAGAGAGAGAGTCACTGGTCAGACAATTAGGGTTGAAGTTGTTCTGCTATGGACGGAGAGATGCTGGTGATACCAAATTGGGAGAGACCGATCTGAACAGCAAGAGTACTAGTGTTTGTTTCGGGAGAAAATGTACGGATTCGGAATTCAATTTGGAAGTTGAAGCTTGAGATCGGGAGTGAGAAAGAGAATTGAGGGAAAGTGAAATTTTGAATTCGTTTGAAATGAGATCGGGCGCTCCCGTCTGAATTTTGAACCCTTAAGTTCGTTAACGGGTTGGGCCGGGTTTAAGATCTCCGGTCTACGCTGAACGTTCAAGAGAGATTTACGGGCCGGATTAAAATATAAAGTTTAAAGAAGTCTTCTAAATTCGTGTGCAAAAACAAAAAGCAGCATTGCTGTATTGACCTCGGAAATTAGCCAGACCCTGGCTTTATTTGGAACTTAGGAAAAGTGAGAGAAAATAAAGAAAAGTTAAAAAAAATTCTCTCCAATCGTTTGGAATGGAGAGAAAAAGCAGAGACAATAAAGAATATAGAATTCAAATTTTGTAAATAATGAAATTTTTCTCTCATTTTTTTCCCTCATTTTCCGTCACTTTTCCTAAGTTCCAAACAAAGTCTATGATTCAGGAAATGTTCAATCTTTTTCAAGACTTATTGGTAGGGCTGTCCACAGTTTGGTTTGGATTTGTCACACCCCAAAATGATAAGTGACTGGCCATGAAACATGGACTAACCTATAGAACACGCAGCCTAAAAAGAAAATAAATTAAATTCCAAAGCAAAGAACTACTCCATCCGTCCCTTTTTAAATGTCCTGCTTTGTAATTCCAATTTATTAAAAAGACATCATTATTACACCTTTCACATCAACTTTTACCTCAACTTTCCCTCCTTACCCTCTATGAAAACATCATCATTACATTTTTACTCACTTACTTTTCAAAATGGAATCTACTTTTAGGGGCAAAATGGAAAATTCACCAACTTTTACCTACTTATTTTACAAAATAAACACTTATTATGGAACAGCCAGAATGGAATACTGGACTCTAAAAAAGGGACGGAGGGAGTACTAAACAGCCAACCACTTTTTTTTATTAAAAACAACTCCAACCATTTAAGTTCAACAAAAAGCATGGGGCACAAACACCCCACGAACCAAATAATACCAAGTGATCCACCAATAATAAAAAGAATTCAATAACTGATAAATGTTTCAAATGGGAAGCGATTAATAAAATAAAAAATATGATGAAACACTCTAAGGAGGTCAACCAAACTAAATCCCCGAGATGTCACTAGAGTCCTCTTAATTGCCCAACTTGCCTAAAAAAAAGTTGGAATAAATCCGTCAGTTGATGAGCTCAATGAATGGCAAAGCATGTGTATTAGAATAAGGTTATGAAATAGGGATCAAAATAATTTACCATGTCAACATAATTTGGCATATGTGGTGAACAACAAAATAATCCATTAATCCAATTAAACGATTCATCCGATAAGTCTTAATGGTGTTCTCAATCCAATCTCCAATAACAATGGGGAACCACAACCAAAATCAATAGTACCAAATGCCATTGAATAAATATCTCAAAATTAGATCCAATAACAGAACTTAGAGTCACCACGAGTAGGCAGCCCATGGAACTTTTTCTTAAGAATAATCCGGTCAATAACAACCGTTGAGCATTAGGGTCACCGACCTAATCCGGTCTCTTCTCTAATGGCAAGAGTCATTCGCACACAGAAGATTAATTTCCCTAGACTTTCAAGATATGTTCCCATCAATATCCACAAAGTTCTCACCAAAAGATTATTCAATATTGTTTCACCGATACCGCATGCCAATTTAATATAATCAAATATAAACAATATGTGTTTCCAATGTCAATAATAAATTTTTCAAAACAACAATTTAAGGAACACAGGGAAGTTCAAAAGTATGTAACATGTTTAACCACTCACCTGAGTCCAACGGTACTATAACCGAACAACGCAAAATGACGTTAACCTGAACAAAAGAATAATACAAAATAATTATCTAAACTGCATATACATTGACCATGAAACTAGCTAGAGAATCGGATCGAATTATTATGAATCCAATCCTAAATCGCGAGTTACAAATTCTAGAAAATACAATTCGTGTTCAGACCAAAATTCCTACGGTCCGATTCCAATCCAATTCGTGAGTGACGGTCCGATCGTTGTTTTATCCATGAATTACATTTCATAAACACTAAATGACAAATGCAACAAAAAAAAAAAAAACAAATCCTTGCCAACAGAAAAAACAAGCATTATCTTGCATACAAATTCCAGATTTTCATAAACACTAAAGCCAAAGTAAAATAATTAAATTTTTTTAACAATTGGTAAAATTATAATTATTATTTATAAATATTACATATACATGTTTTTGTTTTTATTTTTAAATATCTCACGATTTTGTAATTTTTGAATCCGTATTTGGACCATTAATTCAGGGATCCAATCCAAAATGTAATATTATGTTCGGATCGATTTCACGGTTAACCAGATTTTTTGGATAGCCCTATTTATGAGAGCTTATTGCAGGAGGATTTTAAAGCGTGGCAATAATTGAAGAGTATAAACTACAATCTATTGAAGCATGAACGTGTCAGGAGACCATAGGCCAAAAAAGAAAACCTAATCCTACTTTGGCAATAGAGGCTGTACACGTGTAGAAGAACAATTGGCTACAAGCATATCCGAATCAGATAAGGTGCCACTCTACATCACAGAAACAACGGAACAAATTTCCAAAATCCATCATGATCCACATTGCATAACCCAACTCAACTTATATTCCACATATTATTGTTCCACATTCACTTGCCAGGCCTGAAATATTTTGGAAAGACCAGTACTAGAATGGCTCAAGCTATAGCTTCAATGGCTGGATTACTCGGTTCCTCTCAGGCTGTATTGGAAAGCAGCCACCAGCTCAGCGGCTTCAGCCGCAGCAGCCGGGTCGGTTTGGTCAGACCGGGTTTCGTTGTTAGAGCCCAACAGGGATCAGTCGAGGTAGAGACTAGCCGCCGGGGCGTCTTGGGTCTGGTGGCTGCCGGGTTGGCATCCGGGACTTTGGTTAAATCTGTGCTAGCTGAAGCCAAGTCAATCAAGATCGGCCCGCCTCCCCCACCCTCCGGTGGATTGCGTAAGTTTTTTTACATGAGTTTGCTAAGATCAAGTTTACCGGTCGGTAGGTATATTACCTTGTGAACCGTTCACAATTCTATTTTAGCTATTAACTTTTTCTTTCACAATTACAACAATACTATTTATTTTATTTAACACCAATTAAAATATACATTTTCCCACTCCTTTCACCAAAATCCATATTGCAAATTGGAAGAGAGAGAGAGAGAAAAGAGGAGGAAAAAGAATAGAAACTTGGGAACCTAGTGAACAGTGCTACGGTAAAGGTAGCGACTTCCCATTCACGGATGTATTTTACAGCCCCTTTAAGCGAATCTAGTGCAACTCCGTTATAGGCCTTTTCCTAGTCAAAGTAGCTAATTTGGCATGTTTGTCTATACTGATGTTGATGCTCTAACATGTTTTTTTGATAGCATGCACTCTAGATTGCTAATTCAGGACCATAAGTCTATATACTCAATTATAATAAGGAGAAACTTGTTGGTAAGTATCAAGCAAACAAGTGTAGGGTATAGAATCATCAGTCGGATGGGATTCTCATACCGACCCCAAGTGTTGGTTTGTTTCGGCAGTGTGTTTTTGAGCCCGTTAGTCTGGTGTGCTTTTTGTAGTAGCTCGTGTCTTCGTTTTGGTAGTTTGGTTCATTCCTGTATGTTATGATGAAATCTTTTGCCTCCGGGTATTGAATTGAACAATTAAGTCGTGATAAACAACTCATAAACCAGGTCATAAGTACTTGGCATGTGTGCAATGAGAAGCCACATTCATATGGGCATCGACTAGCGGATTGGAACATATCGGACTCAGATAGTATTATTTTTTCGAGGGGAAAAACACAATGTATCCAATTTTGCAATTTAGGGTTCTTTTTAATGGCATCGCGTACTTAGAAAAATGGTGTCCAAATTTTGGAAAATTGGCAGCTGGAACATTGAACTCTGATGAGCCAAGAGACCTAGACCTGCCATTGAAGGAGAGGTTTTTCATACAGCCACTGTCACCAGCTGCTGCAGCACAGAGGGCAAAGGAATCAGCCAAGGAAATTGTTGGTGTCAAGCAATTCATAGACAAGAAGGCTTGGCCTTTTGTCCAAAATGACCTTCGTCTCAAGGCATCATACCTTAGGTATGACCTCAATACCATCATTTCTTCAAAGCCCAAAGAGCAGAAGAAGCCTCTCAAAGAACTCACTGGAAAACTCTTCCAGGACATCGACAAAGTCAGTAATCTCTCTCTCCCTCTCTCGATCCTTGTAATTATTTAATGTGGATTACATATGTGCATAGTGCTTGTTAGAACTACAAACGAGCTGAGTCGAGCACCTATGTCTGGCTGGTTTTGCGAAATGTTTTTGCTACATCTTTCGAAATGCTTAAATTCATTTTCATTAAAATACGATTAAAAACATGAAAGCAATGAGTATTTTGATATTCAAGAACAGTTGCGAAAGAGATTTTAAGAAGTTGCAACCATAAAATGCCGGTGGAAAAACATGCACATGCTTTGTTGCTTCATTAGTCGAATTGACCTCAAACAAGTTCTAATCATGCTGAGCTCAAGTGAGTTGATTTCTTTAAAGAATAACCTTATTGAACCGAGTAGTGAATCTTCAAACTTGATTTGTTCACTAAACGAATTTAAAAATTACGTTCAAATGCTGATCTTGAATGAGCTTTTAACAAACCAAATGCAAGTTGAGTACGAAACTTACTTGAATGATTATACAAAAAAAATTCTCTAATACAAACCACCAGTAACAGTTTTCATGTAATCTCCAACCGATCGAATATGAGCAGGGAGGACTAGAGACAGGCCTAAGTTTTAGTCATTTATGCACAAATCTTTCAGAAAGTTTTACTACTGAAATAGTGTCTTCCCTATACCTCCAAAAATCGAGGAACTCAAAAGATGTTATGCCATGAAACCATAGACCTAAATGAAGCCGAAAGGCATTAGGAATGACAGACTTCAATACCCATTTCAAATTTCTGTGTTCATTATCTTGCTTTCTTCCGTCAAAATAATCCGGAGTATCAGTATTCACAACTCCATTCAAGAAGCTCTTTAATGAACTCTTTTTTCTTTCTCTCAACAGCTGGACTATGCAGCAAAAATTAAGAGTTCCCCTGAAGCAGAGAAGTACTATGCAAAAGCTGTATCTACCCTCAACGACGTTCTTGCTAAGATTGGCTGAGAAATCAATGTACTTATATTGTTCAATCTTTGCTATTTCAATGTATGAGATACTTTGTTTTTTACTATTTAAGGCGAGTTAGACTAACTAAGATTAAATTGGTAAGGATAAGTGTAAGTTGTAAGGGATAAAATTTCTCTTACACTCACAAATAACGTAATCTGTTAAAAAGACCTTTGGCCCAACAACATCACGGGTGCACTTAGGTGCTAGGAGAAAAAAGGTTAGGAGTTCAACTCCTCTTCCAATGTGCTAATATAATTATTCCAACAATACTGACTTTTGCCGATAATAAAAAAAAAACAAACAAACTTCATAAGCAAATGTTTGTGACGAAATTTCTATATCTGGCTAGGGTTTGGCCAACTATCTCTCCGATGATGCTTAAATGAGTGCAATTTTGTTTAGGGGGAACATTATCCTCTCTCTCTGCTTCGAATCCTCCGATATTGAGAGATAACGCCCCAAGCGTATGGCTTAATACGTCATTTGAAGCATAATAATCCGGAAGACCGGGATCATACCCACGGGAATAATTATACGGCTTTGCTCGGATTTGTAGAAGTAAGCAAGGATTTCGGCTATTAGGTAGCCAACCGAGTTTTACTTTAAACGGTGGAAATTTAAAAGGCTAAATTGAAAACGAATAAACTAGGAAAAAGATAGGCTAGGTCTAGGAATCACTAGCACTCATGACTCGAGCTAAATCACATTTTTCACCAATTCACGCGATTTAAAATACACAATTGTAGGTACCTAAACCGGGAAATAGAGATTCGATTATCAAGCTAGCTCTAGAACTCATTTGGTAAACACCTCGAGCGACAGAGCTCTAAGCATCATGTGTGGTGAGTAGGCGAAGCTCCCACCTACACGTGATCAAAGAGGTTAACACCTCGGTAATTTACCAAACGAATCCGAACCCCACATCAATTTTCAAATCCAAAGATTAAAACTTTATTGGTGAAAAATGCAATTTTTGCCCAAGCCATGGGATGCTAATCATCCCATGACCTAACCCTTGAAACTACTCACACATATCTATGAAGATAAGAGCAAGCGAAAATCTACTTAGCATAATTGAAATGACAAGACTAGAAATAAACTAGAGATTAAGATAGATCGGGAGTAAAGCAACAACTTTAATTAAAGCAAGAGTATCAAAAGACAATTAATAAAGACAGGAAATTAAGAACAAGCTGCTGAAAAATAAAGAACAAGATAAGAACAATGCAGAAAAGTAAATTGAATCTAATCCTAGATCTAGAATTGTGGGTACATTTCTGTCCAAAATGTGCAAAGGTGACATAACGGGGTATTTATACTGCCTCTGTTTCGCGCACGGAATATCCCAAAAGATACTCTGAAGATGCCCCGCTAAGCCCCTCGGCATCGATGGCAACAGGCATAAGATGGGCCACTAAGGGGCTCGGCATCGATGTAAAGAATTATATCCCATCTATGCCGAGGTCAATAAGGAACTGGTGCACTAATGGGCTCGGCATCGATGTCAAATTTGGCATCCATGTCAAATTTGGCATCCATGTCAAATTTGGCATCCCATCGATGCCTAAGCTGGTAAGGGTCTTGGGGCACTAATGGCCTCGGCATCGATGTCAAATTTGGCATCCCATCGATGCCGTGCTCAATAGTGGAGCTGTGCCTTGATCTTGCCTTGGCCATGCTCGAGCGTCGCCTGGTCTTGCCTTGGCGTCGGCTGCTTCTGCCTTGGCAATGGCTTCTTCTGCCTGAGCTGCGCCTTGGCCGTCGGGCAACTTCAGGCCATGACATGCCTTAAGTCTTTAAAGCTCTTTATTAAGCGATTCTCCTACAAAACAAAACAAACAAACTCTACGAGACAACTAAGTTAAAAACAACTAATTAATGAGTAAATTAAACTAAACCTAAACACTAGCGCACCCTTTCATTACATTTCTGGGTGCTTATCACTCTCATTGGTTGAAATGATGTGAATTCTACCACAAAGTGATGTCATGCTTACCATGCAATACACCTTTTGGTAAGCATGACATTACTTTGTAGTGGAGTCCACATCATTTCAACAAATAGGAATGAGGGTAATGTTCACCCTCTTAAGTGGGTGGTGAACAAAACTCAACTCTGCTTAAATCAGCATTTACTATAGAGAATAAGAGGTCATGAATGCATATGTGATTGTGTATAACTTTCAGTTAGGATGAGTCTGGTGACCGCGTTTACATAGCTAGGCTCTCCGTCATAAGCATCCAAGAACCATAAATCATCTTAAGACTTGGAGGACCAGTTACTTGTGATGGAAGAGGACATGTGAGACAATTATTTTGATAAATCTAACATAAGAAGATAAGTGAGGTTTACAACCCACCAGGACTGGACATGTGATCGAAGTTATTAGTTGAGAGGATCAAACCATGCAATCAGAACTGCCAGTTTTGACAATGATGATGATGGGAGCATACCATTGTCTGCAAATCGTAACCAAGTGAGGTGGTGTGTAGGGTTCCCGTATTTTTGGTATCGAACATAGTATCTGTGTTCTTAGTGATTGATTTCTTCTGATTTTGCTGCTTCCATATTCAAATCCAACTTTACCCGTCAAGAGAAACTAGAAAAACTTCAGGTTATCAGGATGCATAAATAAATGCACACATAGATAGATAACGAGACGTGCCATGAACCCAAAACATTGTTGAAACTTGAAAATTTAAAATGTTATCATCTAAGTGCACTCTATCTACTCGAGGCAATGCATAAATGTATTTGGTAAACAAAGAATTTAGATAAATTCGGTCCAACCTTTCTGAACATGTAAGTTTGAGCAAATCCGATTCTTTCAACCATCTAAGTTCTCATTGTTCTTTCAACCATCTATGTCCTCAGGCCCGGCTTACCCATAGGCCCATCACCGCCACTCCATTTGGATATAAGGGCCCGTTTGGATGCGTCCATAGCCGAGGGGATTAGTTTTCACCCTTGTATAAGACCTGGGGTCCAAGCTTTACCCCCGTTTGGCAACCACAAACGGAGGGTGAAATTATGCGGAAGCGTTGAATCTACTCCTAGAGGGGGGGTGAATAGGAGTTTTAATAAAAATATACCAATTTTCAGATTTAAAAATTAATAAAGATGAACGGGTTGATTATCTCGATTAATCCAAACCAAAAAATCAAGTAGTGCAGTAGAATAAAAATTATGACACGAGACGCACGATTTACGTGGAAAAACTTAGGGTCCTAAATAACCCTAAGCCAAAACCACGGCCTAACACTACTGATTTATTCTATTAATCAAAAAGAAGTACAGATTGCGAAATAGTAAAAACCTTACCCAAGCCTTTACCTATCCTTGCCAATCTCCGATGCTCCCCGAGCTTCTTTAAGATCCAATAGATGCACCACGGACTTCACGCCCGATCTCCGGATTCAACCGGCTCCGAATCAATCTCCAAATGATTCGGCCACAGCAGCAAATGGCACCAAGAACCACGAACAGTGAATGGATGAATGATATGATGTGAACGTAATCTGAACAACCCAAGAAAAATGTTCGACGATGCAAGAACAAACAAAAATATGGGCTGCTAGGAAACCTATCAAACTCGCCTCCACCGAAAAAAAAACTAAACCCTCGTGCAAGAACGAATAAAAGGATTGTCGGCTGCAACAAAAAACTTTACGTAAATATTTTATGCTCCGTTCTCGTCCCACTTATGACCTAATTGGTCTATATATATAGGCAGATGCAAGATTTAAAAAACGTGATAAAAAGCAATGGTTGCTGCCCTAAACACTACTCTTCTGAAAACATATTTTCGGGAGTGTTAATGATATGTATCCACAGAAAATGTGTTTTGTCCGGAGAAAGAAAGTTGCCTAATTAATAAAGGAAACTACAAGATTAAGGTAGTGTATATATATAATAATAGGAGTAAGGTTAGTACCCTAATCAGTAAAGGAGAAAAATAATTTTGAACTCAATCATGCTATGCAAAAGATGCCGTGCAATACTTTACCTTTCACGCAATCGGATCAATTTCGTAGCGGTCAACTTGGCGCAAATAATGGGAGGAGCATCGAGCGAGCAATTACTACCCCTAAGAACCTACCCATTACAATCAAACGGAGTTGATATAGTAAAGACACCAATAGAGGTTTTGAACAACCCCGGAAAGTGCCAAAATATCTAACAATCTCCCCCTTTGGCATTTCCGGGACAAAACCAACATAATGGAAAAAATAAAAATACAACTGAAAGAAGTAAACACTAGCCTAAACTAGGTCTATCCAATGAAGCTTGAGTTGCTCTTCCAAAACTGCAAAGATAGCTCAACAAAAACTATGCGACATTAAATGTGACTAGAATGAGTCAGCATAATTTAATAATAAACGCAAACCAGCATTGTATCCAAAAGCTCGACCAGATATTCATCAACGAAATACATCTCCCCTTATAAATATCTCCCCAAACGAACAATAGCACTCAAAAATTCTCTATCACAAGACTCAACGATACATCTCCCCTTATTCTCTCCCCCTTTTTGTCACGGAAAAACAAAGGAAATGACTCTACCAAAGTGAGACACATGCAACCAGAAAGCATACGAGAGAATCATACGATATGCAATAACAAGAATCACATAGGCAAGATTGCTATAAGAGACATGCATCGAATGGAAATTGAAGACCATATCAACTCATGAAGCAAAAACCATGAATGACAATTTTAATCTTGGACAGAATACCATGCTCAAGCCTATGAATGTGAAGCGTAAACGCCGGGCATGAGGAGCAAGAAAACTTATCAAGGACTAAGTGGCGCTATAATCTTATCTCAAGAAAGGTTTAAACAAGACTATCACGAGGAAGTCAAACCAGAAACGCTCGGACCTAGGAACTTAAGCACAAACCTCATTGGTTGTTTTAGACTCGAGATTAGCGACTTACACCTAGCCTTGTGGGGCAAAGGACCAGGCAGCTATAACCTCTAAGACGAAGAGACAAATGTAAATAAACTCCTTTGTGTTCTATTTTCTGCTTCTTCTTTTTTAATTTTTTTTTCAAACAATAGACAAGAAATAAAAGAAAGTCTCAATTTGATTTTTCCAAACCTTGGAGGTGCGTTACTGTGGACACACGCCCCGAAAAATCGCCCGATTTTGGTTTGGAATAGATATTGTTCGGGGGGCGGCCCATTTGGAAAATAGCGCGGCGAAACGCTTCGATTCAGAGTCGCCACTCGGGTTTTAGCGGAAGAACACCCAAGGAACCGAACTCGAGAACGTTTGCTACGTTTTACTATGATTTGAAAAATGTTTGATTTGATTTGAAAAGGCGTAGACTGGTCCGTCGTCACCTTTGATATCTGAGGTTCGGGAGCCAGGTTACGAGAGGGGAAGGGTTTTATGGCACCCCTCTCGCCCAATCCGGAGATCGGTCTCTACTCAGGCATTTTATCAAAACATTTGCATTTTTCTCTCATTCAACCAATTTTAGCCAATTAGGGCGGGGGAAGAGTTAATAGGGATTGAAGCTGTAACAAGTTGCGGTTTATATGACAAAATGTTTATGGATGATGATTTGCTTACTTGAATTGAATTGAATGTAAGAACATAGATTGAGAACAAGCGCTGCCAGAAGCTTAACGGGATGATGTACGCTGCCTGTCGGGTGCCTGAGCAGGCGACATGCTGGCACGCCATGGCCAAGCCACAACACGCCAGCACACCCTGCGCACGCCACCTTCAGGCTGGCGTACACTAACACATCAGTTTCTTACAGCTCCTACTCTCAGTCCTCTGGGCTCTGGAAAGGACCAGTGCACACCCAGGGCAAACCACGCAGTCTATGATATGGACTATTCACATGTACAGATATAAGGGATGGTCAGTAGCCAGAGAAATAGCAAGACAGACCCCATAAACAGAGTGGGGAGAAACAAGAGGCCAGGATTGAGACTAGGATGTAAGGGCCAGGCGCTGGTCCTCACACAACAAGCCGTACGCCACCTTGTGGAACCGTACGCCAGCTTTGTATGTGAACCAGTGTTTGGCTTTACATCATCTGGGTTCTGGAACATGACCAGACATGCCCCAGAGGCCTTGAGAACAAAGAAAGTACAAGTATTGAAAGCTACATTTGAACAGTTCTAAAATACAGAAAGCAGTAGACTGGTTTTTAGCATGCTATAAGGTGATGACATAAAAGAAATGAACAATAAATGAGCCCTACATGATCCCCACACCAGCTGTGCACGTACAACCAGGGGTGGCGTACGGCTAAGGTGAGCTGGCGTGCGCCATGTATTGATTCTCACGACTGATTTATTTTACCAGAAAGGGGCCTGGACTAGTATCAGTTACTAGCCAGAACCCTTCTGGTTCCCCTCAGGAGCTGAAAACAGAATGCGACACAAAGGTGGTATACCTTTGGTGCAAGAGAGAAAGGATGGTGATGAGCTTGTGGTTGAAGATGGAGGCTGTGTTATCACTAATCAGTAGAGAAAGGGGGTGTGAAATTGCTCTGTCTCTCACTCTTTTAACAAGAGAGCAAGAACAAGAGAGAAGAGAGGGAATGGACTTTAGAGAGTAATGTGGTTAACCCCTTGCAAATGAATGCAAGGGGGGGTATTTATGGTGGAGAGAGAGGGACTGAAACCAGGGGTTGATTAGCTGGGTTGAGGGCTGGTTAGGGCTGGTTGGGTTGAGTGAGTAGCCACCCATGCATTAAATGCATGGGACTAGGTGTAGGAGAGGGTGAGGGACGGTCCAGCAGGAGATAATCATTGGGAGCACTGTTCCCTGTACTCTGGAGCCGTAAAAGCTTCGGTCGCGTGCTGTAAAAGCGATGATTTGACCGGTCAATACCCTCCGTACGCCACCTATGACCTACCGTGCGCCAGGTCAAACTCAGTCAACGGTCGATGATCGACACGTGTCAAGTACCTGGCGCACGCCAATGAGAAGGTGGCGTAAGCAAGGTCTGGCTTTGCTGAGGCCCATTGGGCTCGAGATTTGAAGGGTTTGAAGTGGGCTTTGAAGGTGGGCTTGAAATGGCTTGAAAAAGGAGGGTCCAACACCCAAAGCTCACATCCTTCCATCGACTCTGAACTATTCTCAACCGTTTTATCATCATTGGGTCAACAAAGGAAATAAAAGGACTAATCTGGACAGTCCAGAATGGGGTGTCTACAGAAGCCCCCCTTTGACGGCACTTGGAGCACCATTTGTTTGAGTGGAGACAAGTAACGTCAAAGGTTGTCTAGACACCCTACTCTCGACTATCCTGAGCAAGATAAAGAAGACACGAATTTTAAAGAACCTGATCGGCGAGTTCAGCCAGACAGATCATTTGAGAAAGACTGCTGCTCGCAGCGGGCAAAAATTGGACGGGTGGACCGTCGTTGATTTGAAATTGGACGGGTGGACCGTCGTTGATTTGAAATCGGACGGGTGGACCGTCGTTGATTTGAAATTGGACGGGTGGACCGTCGTTGATTTGAAATCGGACGGGTGGACCGTCGTTGATTTGAAATTGGACGGGTGGACCGTCGTTGATTTAAAACTGGACGGGACTCTGCTTGGGAGTGAGCCCACCAGAGGTATAAATAAGCCTTTTGGACCATTTGGGTCCCCAATTTGAAGAAGAAAAACCTGATCCAAGGCGTTTGGGCCCACGGCCCAACAAAACGTGGCGTACGGTATACACAACCTGGCGTACGCCAGAAATTTTTTTTATTGCCTGGTCCAGACCCAAGCCCAGACCCGGCCCAGTCGGTCCCATGTCGTAAAACTGCTACAGAACCTTTGAACTCGCCATAACAGGCGGTTTTTGAACTCCCACAAACTCCAAAACTCTTCAAAACTTCTCAATCTCTCACAAACCCTCTCAATCCCACTCATTCTCTTAGAAATCTCTTTACCCACACTCACCCATGGCTGAAACTGGTAGTGGTGGCGGTAATGGCGGCGGCAAGGATGAGAGATGGTCGAGAACGGGTGGAGACGAGGCCGAAACGCCTCGAATCGACGATCAGGCCCCAGGCAAGCCTTCGTTGGACGTTGGTGCAGCGATATCAGGCGGCGATGGGGGCGACGGCGGCCATGCAACAGAGGTGGTCGGCGGCGACGGGCGGCGTACGCCAGGGTCGACCGACCGTACGCCACCCGTCGTCGAGACAGGGGGCCCACACGTGCGACGCTTGGACTTCGAGAGTGGTGTAGAAGGCTTGATCGTGACTGGCCTGGGCCCAGTCGGGGCCGGCAGAGGCGGTGGTGATGTTGGTGAGGGCAGTGGTCGGCCGGAGACGCCGAGGAGAGATCCGGCACGGGGCAAGGATATTGCGGCGGAGGAGGATGCTCCCATTGGGGGACCCACAGGGCCAGTAGAGTTCAGACCCGCTGCGGGGTCCTCAGCGCATGTTCCCATTACGCGCGGGGACTTCGCGGAGTTTGTGACGGAGGAGGTGCTTGACCGGCTGTTGAGAGAGAACCCGGCGGTGGTGGAAGCGGTGATGTCAGCTCGGGAGGAGAGGCTGAGACAGGTTGCACAGGCTCAGGAGGAGGAGCGCTTGCGGGTTGAGGCCGAGAGGGCCAAGGCGGCGGAGGATGCCTTCGTGCAGGAGACTGAGGTGGTCGAGCAGGCCCAGGAGGAGGGTGGCCTAGCTCGTGAGCGAGCAGTGGCACGGGCTGAGGCGATGCGGGCTGCAGGCCGCCCGGCTTTTGAGGCAGGGGCCTATGTTCCCCCGGAGCCACATTTGTTCATACCGTCCGGGTTTGAGAGCTACATCCCCCGACGCGATGAGTATGATGCAGAGCTCGTGCTGAGAGACCCGGAGTGGCACTTGTCGGTGGACTGGGCGCAGGTATTTCTTTGAACTCCACTTTTGGTGCTCTTGTAGTCCTTTATTACTGTACCTGTACTTAGCTTACTTGTGTATGATGTTTGATAGCGTAGTGACATATGCATGCCTGATAGCTTGACTTGGTAGATAGAACATCGGGTAGAAAATACTTGAACTCGACTGTAGAACTTTGATAGAACTGTGTGATAACGAACTTGAATCGACTGTAGGCTGCCTCGACTTGTTAATATTCCGAAACTTGAATTCGACTGATAGAATGCCAATGCCTTTGATTCGATTAAATACTTGTCTCTTTTGAGAAGAGGATCGACTGAAATTGGATACTGTATGCCTTTGATTCGACTGAGTAGAATGCCTTGCGTACATAGAATATCATGCTTTTGAAATATCTTGCTTCGACTTCATAGTAGACACGGACCTTGAATTGACCATAGAATGTTGAATGCCCTTTTGAACTGAACTTTGATTCGACTGCTCGTTATAGTATGTGTGCTAACGGAGGCCCTTGTTCTTTTGCTTTTGTGGTGTGCAGAGGACGAGAGGCGGTTCACGGGGACACGGTGGTCCTGCTAGTTCCCTTGAGCTGTACAGAGGGCTGCCCGAGCGGGTTAGGTCCTTAGTTGATGCTGCAGGGTTCAGGCCGTTCATCCTTACACAGACGGCCACACTCAGTGATCATGCCTTGCTCACGGCGCTGGCGGAGAGGTGGTGGGATGCCTCCAACACTTTCCACCTTCCGATCGGGGAGATGACTGTGACTCCGGCGGGCTTTGCTGCTTTGACAGGCTTGAGAGTAGGAGGGGAGCCTATCCCATTTGACACGGGGATCCACAGAGACCCGGAGGCGTTGCAGTGGTTCTTGGGCTTTGTGCCCGTGGGCATCTCAGAGACATTCACCCACGACCAGTTCCATTGGCGCTTGAAGGACAGGGTACCACGCTCAGAGCAGGAGGAGGAGCAGATGGCGAGGGCCTACTTGTTGTACTTGTTCGGGGCGTCGCTGTTCCCTAACAAGAGGTCCACAGTGCACTTGGCCTACTTGCCGGCCCTGTTCGACTTGCGCACGGCGGCCAGGTACGATTGGGGAGGTGCTGCTCTGGGGACATGCTACGATTTCATGGGAGAGTTCTCTCGGCGGAAGAAGGCGATTGCCGGCCTTTGGAGGGTGTGGGAGGTAAGAACAACGGACTGTATCCTTTGCTTTTCTGAGTACTTTCCTTTCTTTTTGAAATTCAACTGCTGTACTGATGCTTTGATTGTTTGAATTTGCAGCTATGGGCGTACGAGGTGCTGAAGATGTACCCTCCGGAAAACTCATGCCCGAACTTGAAGATGCTCCCCCGTGCTCTGATATGGGGGCCACAGTACCGAGGCAAGAAGGCGGCAAGAGGTAGCCTCCAGGCCTTCCGGGCGTACCTTGACGAGCTGTCGAGCACCCAGGTAAAACTCAACCCTGTTATTGCCTATTTTTGCCTTTGAATTGCTTCAATGCTGTCGCTGACCGACTGTTTGTTGCTTGATTGTTGAATGCTTGCAGGTGGAGTGGGACCCTTGGAGGACCACAGAGGCTGAGCCGGAGTACCTTTCCCGGAGCAGGGTGGTGGCCGCGAGCCGCGTGCTGTTGGAGTCGATTATTACTGTACCTGTACTTAGCTTACTTGTGTATGATGTTTGATAGCGTAGTGACATATGCATGCCTGATAGCTTGACTTGGTAGATAGAACATCGGGTAGAAAATACTTGAACTCGACTGTAGAACTTTGATAGAACTGTGTGATAACGAACTTGAATCGACTGTAGGCTGCCTCGACTTGTTAATATTCCGAAACTTGAATTCGACTGATAGAATGCCAATGCCTTTGATTCGATTAAATACTTGTCTCTTTTGAGAAGAGGATCGACTGAAATTGGATACTGTATGCCTTTGATTCGACTGAGTAGAATGCCTTGCGTACATAGAATATCATGCTTTTGAAATATCTTGCTTTGACTTCATAGTAGACACGGACCTTGAATTGACCATAGAATGTTGAATGCCCTTTTGAACTGAACTTTGATTCGACTGCTCGTTATAGTATGTGTGCTAACGGAGGCCCTTGTTCTTTTGCTTTTGTGGTGTGCAGAGGACGAGAGGCGGTACACGGGGACACGGTGGTCCTGCTAGTTCCCTTGAGCTGTTACAGAGGCTGCGCCGAGCGGGTTAGGTCCTTAGTTGATGCTGCAGGGTTCAGGCCGTTCATCCTTACACAGACGGCCACCTCAGTGATCATGCCTTGCTCACGGCGCTGGCGGAGAGGTGGTGGGATGCCTCCAACACTTTCACCTTCCGATCGGGGAGATGACTGTGACTCCGGCGGACTTTGCTGCTTTGACAGGCTTGAGAGTAGGAGGGGAGCCTATCCCATTTGACACGGGGATCCACAGAGACCCGGAGGCGTTGCAGTGGTTCTTGGGCTTTGTGCCCGTGGGCATCTCAGAGACATTCACCCACGACCAGTTCCATTGGCGCTTGAAGGACAGGGTACCACGCTCAGAGCAGGAGGAGGAGCAGATGGCGAGGGCCTACTTGTTGTACTTGTTCGGGGCGTCGCTGTTCCTAACAAGAGGTCCACAGTGCACTTGGCCTACTTGCCGGCCCTGTTTGACTTGCGCACGGCGGCCAGATACGATTGGGGAGGTGCTGCTCTGGGACGTGCTACGGCTTCATGGGAGAGTTCTCTCGGCGGAAGAAGGCGATTGCCGGCCTTTGGAGGGTGTGGGAGGTAAGAAACAACGGACTGTATCCTTTGCTTTTCTGAGTACTTTCCTTTCTTTTTGAAATTCAACTGCTGTACTGATGCTTTGATGTTTGAACTTGCAGCTATGGGCATACGAGGTGCTGAAGATGTACCCTCCGGAGAACTCCTGCCCGAATTTGAAGATGCTCCCCCGTGCTCTGATATGGGGCCCACAGTACCGAGGGAAGAAGGCGGCAAGAGGTAGCCTCCAGGCCTTCCGGGCGTACTTGACGAGCTGTCGAGCACCCAGGTAAACTCAACCTTTTATTGCCTACTTTTGCCTTTGAATTGCTTCAATGCTGCGCTCTGACGACTGTTTGTTGCTTGATTGTTGAATGCTTGCAGGTGGAGTGGGACCCTTGGAGGACCGCAGAGGCTGAGCCGGAGTACCTTTCCCGGAGCAGGGTGGTGGCCGCGAGCCGCGTGCTGTTGGAGTCGATTTTCGGGTGGCAGTGGTACTTGGGGGATCGAGTGACACGGCAGTCACTTGAGGCTTCAGAGTTCGTGGTGCCGAGTCCACTTCCGCCTCGCGCTTCGCACACGGATCAGTACACGCTGGCTGAGCTGCAGCGCTTCACTGTCCCGGCAGGCCTTAGTGCTTTCTTGAGGCCCGAGCGTGACTATGCTGTCTATCAGAGGCAGTACTTGGCGGGGCCGCTTGGGGTTGTTGAGCACGGAGCTGTGGAGGCTGAGGCTAGAGCAGCGGGAGAGGAGAGGCGCGGGCAAGGCAGGACTGCCCGCTCGAGGGAGAGGAGTGAGCCTGCTAGGGCGACGGGCCTTCCTCGGCTTTCTTGGACATTGGCCGTGCGGGATGCTTAGGGAGAGGAGGCTACTGTTCAGTTCGAGCCTGCTAGGAGAGAGCCCGAGGAGATTACCGAACCGGTACGATACTATAGCATCCTTTGTATTTCCCTTGCTTACTTTGATTTGCATATGTACGCTTGTCTTGCAAACTGACTTGTCCACTTGTTATAACACAGGCCCCGATGGAATGGGTGCGAGAGGCGGTGCGCCTGATGAAGGCTATGGAGAAGGAATTTCATTGAATTGCCAGCGGCGCTCAGTTGCGGCTGCACTACCCACCTCCAGCTCCAGTTCCTACTGTGCGGCCTCAGGTATAACTTTGAAACTTTGATGGAACAAAGTCCTGCTTTCACATTCCAACATATATATATGCAATATGTTCACAAATGTTAATCAAGTTAAATGCAATGCAGGGGCAGGCTAGGGCGGCTCCTAGGAGGAAGAGCGTGAGGCCACCGCCTCAGAAGAAGATAGCACCGAGCTCATCCCGACCAGCAGCGAGCACTCAGAGAGGAGTACACATTGCGGCTGCTAGCGAGGATCTCCCATTTCGGCGAGAGCTGAGGAAGAGGTCCGCGGAGAAGAGGCCTGCTGAGGGACCTTTGCAGAAGAAGAGAAGAGAAGAAGAGGAAGCAGAGGAAGAGGAGGAGAGCACATCCCTCAGCAGCGACTCTGACTCTGTGGACGACCCCAAGTACCGGATGGACCCACGAGAGATCGCAGAGAGCGAGGAGGAGGAGGACGACGAGGACTTGTTCGACGACTGAGGGCTATCACTGAGCCTTAGTCTATTTTGCTGTTTGACTTTTGACACATTGATGTTTTGATACTTTGACACTTCGCTGCTTTTGGATATAGGGCCTGCGTGCCTTTTGACTTTCGGGCGAGTGTGCCTTGATACATTTTGAGTTTGCTCGGGCCGTTGTGCCGCTTGATACATACCCACCTTTTGCTTTTTAGGATTTTGACATGATAACATGATAGAAATAATATCTGCATTTCCTGTTTGTTGATTCCTTTAGTTATTGGATTTTGTGCTTCAAGGAACGAACAAACCATCCCTTATCATCTAACATGCATTGATGATAGTTCTGAATCGACACAGACACGCGCATACGTGCAAAAATGGGTCTAGCTCGAAGAAAAAGGGATAGAAAAAGCCCCAGGATACGAGACATACCCCAGACACGCGGAGGATACAGGAAAATTGGTATCAATAGACCAAATTCTACATTTCTCCAAAACAGAAGAAACTGACACTTTGAATAGACTATAGAGATGTACAATGACCTGTACAAACCATTGAAACCGGTAGAAACGCTCCGACATAAGGAAAATACCATAAAAAGGCTAAAAATGTCGCAAAAATGGACATGAGACACAAAAGACAACTCGATATGGTCCCGGACTGAAACCGACACCCCCGTGCAGTCACACAAGTCCTATGTGACGCGTACGGTGTAACAAAACTTGGCAAGACCCCACAAAACGAATTTTGACCCTCCGTATTCTCGATTTTAGTTCGACACGGGCCTCCCGGGGTCCAAAATCTTCGACAGACGCGGCTTTTAGGATCCAATGCTTTGCTGCAGTCCCAAATGATGTTTGAAACTTGTAGGCATCAAGAAAAAGCCAAAACAATCCTTGGATTTGAAAACGACCACGTGAGGGCAGCTGCTGCTGGAAACTGGTTTTCTGGTGCACAGACGTACCGTACGCCAGGTCTTTGAGCCCGTACGCCAGGTTGGTAAAAACCATGTGTACGCCAGCTGTGGGGTGGCGTATGCCAAGTTACCGTGAGTCAGGTCCACTTGACTGGCCGACTGTCCTTTTTCAGGGGCCATTTTGTTTTCATCCCCACACGGTTTCCCCACGGTTTCTGAGAGTTCAGGGAGGCAGGGTACTTGGCATAATACTCTCTTGGAGGCTAGCCATTTGGTCCATGCTCCAAGCATTCTACAACGGCACTTTGAAGGCCTATAAAGCTGGGTGCTTTCTTCAGGGTATTCTCAGCACCAATTACTCCCCTTTTCTCTTGCATATACACTGCTTTGTCCATGATAATCCCCTCCCAACACTGCTCAAGCCCTGGCTAGTGTCCTTTTTGGGCGTTGATTGGCTCAACTTCCAATACCACGGGCTTCTTTCTTTCGCTTTCTTCGACATGTGCCGATCCGCCCGGCACTGCTGTGGGCCGCCCTGAGGTTCTGGGACCCGGACGTCCATGTCTTCCGTTTCGGTGATGATGAGATGTGCCCGACCGTGGAGGAATTTCAGGCGTACCTCCGCACTTACGCATCCCCGACGCTCGTCGTCCTCCCTATCAAGTGAGCATGCCAAAGCTGTGGCCAGCTCGCTTGGCATTTCCCGGGGTCTAGCGAACACGATCCTGGATGGTGGCCAGGTGAACATTATCCGGCTGGTTGAGATGTACAGCCCGGATATGACTTGAACAGCCCAAATAGCGACGAAGCTCAAGCACGTCGGCGCTTTGCCCTGGTTATCTGCCTGCTTGCGGCTTATCTGTTCGTTCCGGCTGACGGGCGGGTCAGCTCTTCCTTGGTGAGCGTGGCCACTCAAATGGGGGACCGGAAGAATGTGATTCCCATGGTCCTGGCTGAGACACTCCTGGGTCTGGATCTAGTGAGTACGGGTCAATCGGCCGTTTTCAGCGGGAGCCCACTTTTGCTTCAGGTAAACTCACTCAGCTCACCTTTTTCTGATTTTTCGCACATTCTCGTTTTACCTCGACTCTCGGCTTAGGCTGCTTCCTAGTTCCTTACTTGTCTTTTCGCTCAGGCTTTATCTGGCTCCTTACTTGTTTTATCACTCATGCAGCTGTGGTTGTCAGATAAACTGAGCCTTTTACATCCACCGGCAGCGGGCTGGAACCTGTTTCCGAAACGGGTTCATCAGAGGGAAATGCGGTATCCCGACTTGGATGTGGAGGGCTGGTACGAGTTCATGCTGGAAATGCAGCCCGATGAAATTGCTTGGAGGTGTCCATGGCTAGACCTTGCAGACATGACCATCCATTCTGACGGCTTTGACAGGGTGCTCATTGCGGGGCTGACCAGCTTCACATTCTATATCCCTGGGCGGATCCTTCGCCAACTGGGCGCTTCACAGGAGAATACCCGAATTAGTACCGGGGGCTTCCGTCTTCCCTACTTCAATGTTCAGACGCTGGGCGGTTATCAGAGGCGCTGGGGCCTGAGGATTCTCCAAGCGGAGATGCCGGATTTCAGCCTTCGGCTAAAGAATCGCTACAGGCAGTGGTTGAGAGCAGATGTGCATGCAAGAACAAACATGGGCTGACTCCAAACCACTTTGCTGTACTTAGAATAAGCTGTGAGCCGTTAGGCTTCTCAAGCATTTTGTTCTGTTTTTCATGCTTCATTTCTTTTAAGGCTTTTGTGCTCAGCTTGTGTATTAGAAATAGTAATTTTGCGAAATAAAGATGAAAGATGAAGGGTTCCCCCCTTTTGGATTCTCCAACGTAACTCCAGCCTGCCTTTTAAGTTTTTTGAACCATCTCAGCCTTGGTGCAAACCCAGAATGACAGACCGTGGATCAGCTCGATAGGATATGACCGGGTCTCATTGTGAGACTGCCTACGTATCCCTTTGCAGGGAATCAGGTCAGAACGTAGTTCAGGCAAGGGTTCACTCGTGTATTTTACCTCTCCTTTTACGCTCTAACTTTTGCCTAAACCGCCTCCTTAGGTTTTCGGTCTAGCAGGCTGCTCTAACTTTTGCTTGGAATCGCCCACCCTTGTGGTTTTCGATCCAACGAGCATCTCTCAGGGATAGTAGCGCTTGAGCTGATCCAGGTTGACCAAGGTATTGAATTCGTTGCCGTCGAGGTCGATGAGCTTGGCAGCACCCCCAGATAGGATGGTCTTGATGATGTATGGCCCAGAACGCTTTGGCCGGAATTTCCCACGAGGATCGAACACTGGAGCCCGGATCTCCTTCGTAACCATATCCCCTTCGACCAGACCTCTCGACTTCACTTTCTTATTGAATGCCCGGGCGATTCGACGCTGATACCCTTGAACATGATACAGAGCACGGAGCCTCCTCTCATCGAACAACATGAGCTCGACAAACCTTCCACTCAACCATTCAGCTTCCTCGAGCCCACTTTCAGCCATGACTCTCAGAGACGGAATCTCAAGCTCGATGGGGAGTACAGCTTCCATTCCGTAGACTAAAGAGAACGGAGTTGCGCCCGTGGAAGTACGAATCGAAGTGCGGTACCCCCAGAGGGCCAACGGTAGCAGCTCGTGCCAATCCCTTGCAGACTCGGCAGTCTTCTTGATGATCATCTCGATGTTCTTATTTGCAGCCTCGACGGCCCCGTTCGTCTGCGGCCGGTAGGCCGTTGAATGATGGATCTTGATCCCGAATTCCTCGAATAGCTCCAAAACTCTACCCTTGAAGTGGCTTCCATTGTCTGATACAAAGGCCTGAGGGACCCCATACCGGTAGATGATGTTCTTCCGAATGAACTGCGCAACTTGAACGGTTGTCAGGGTCTTGTAAGATTCAGCCTCGACCCATTTGGTGAAGTAGTCGATGGCTACTAATATGAACTTGTGGCCGTTCGAAGCAGAGGGGTTGATCATCCCGATAACATCGATTCCCCATACTGAGAAAGGCCAAGGCGAGGTCATACCAAAAAGTTCAGTTGGAGGGACATGCTGCAGGTTAGCATGGATTTGACACTTATAGCAACGTCGCACATAGTCAATGCATTGAGATTCCATGGTAGACCAATAATAACCCTGCCTGAGGATTTTTCTTGCGAGCATGACGCCCGCTCATGTGAGGACCGCAGACTCCTTCGTGAATCTCCTCCATTATCCGTGTTGCTTCGGCACCATTCACACACAGCTTGTGCATCCCGCAGTGAGACCTTCGATACAACTTTCCCCCGCAGATAATGTACTGAGCAGCCAAACGTTGCAGGGCGATTCGATCTTTCCTTGTAGCCCCAGCGGGAAACTCCCCGCGCTCCACAAAATTCCAGATGTCATGGTACCAGGGTAGGCCATCATCGACATCATCGATGGCGTTGATGTATTCATAAGCAGGCAGGTCCCTTTGTTCGATCACAATTGGCCGCATTTTGACCCCTGTCGGAAGTTCGATCATTGAAGCCAAGGTCGCCAAGGCATCGGCGAACTGATTCCTCAAGCGAGGGACGTGGGTGAAAGTCACCTTATTGAAGCGAGGAATCAGTTCCTCCAAGTCTTGGTGATAAGGCTTCAGCTTTTCCTCGCGAACCTTCCACTCTCCGTTGGCTTGGGACACCACCAAGTTTGAATCTCCGATAACCTCGAGCTTATCCACTCCCTGTGCAATTGCTGCCTCCATTCCGACGATGCAGGCCTCATATTCAGCTTGATTGTTAGTAACATCGAAATTCAGTTTGAATGCGAGCGGAGTATGAGCACCGGCGGGCGTGATCAGCAGCACCCCGATTCCGAACCCTTTCTGATTAGCAGCCCCGTCGAAATACAGTGTCCATACCTCTTCAGTTACGGTCAGTACATCCTCGTCTGGGAAGTTGAAATTCACATCCTCTGGCCCCTCAACTGGGTGATCTGCCAAGAATTCTGCCACGGGCGGGCCTTTCACTGACTTCCTCGTGACATGCTGGAGATCGAACTCAGCCAGCAGAAGCAACCAACGTGCTAGCTTATGGGTGAGCGCTGGCTTCTCGAACAGGTATTGATGGGGTCCATTCGAGAAATCAGCTTCACCGAATAGG
Source organism: Rhododendron simsii (assembly GCA_014282245.1). Taxonomy (NCBI): domain Eukaryota; kingdom Viridiplantae; phylum Streptophyta; class Magnoliopsida; order Ericales; family Ericaceae; genus Rhododendron; species Rhododendron simsii. The sequence continues at coordinate 18,679,662 of CM024954.1, forward strand.
CTAGCATGTAGTGTCTAAGCTTTTTGGTAGCCCAAACTAGCGCCCAGCATGTCTTCTCCAAAGGGGTATATCGTTCCTCACTTCCCACCATTTTCTTGCTCAGATAGTAGATGGCCTTTTCGACTCTGTTTTCCCCTTCCTGTGCTAGCAGACACCCCATTGCTGTCGGAGTCACAGACAAGTACAAAATCAACGGTTGTCCAGGCGTAGGCGGCATTAAGACCGGAGGGTTCTGCAGATATCTCTGAATTGACTCAAAAGCAGCCTGACACCTGTCTGTCCACTCGAACGGGACATTCTTCTTGAGTAGGCGGAACAACGGTTCGCAAGTCGGAGTCACTTTAGCGATGAACCGGCTGATAAACTGTACCTTTCCCAGAAAACTCCGTACTCCCTTTTCAGATTGCGGGGGCTCCATTTCGAGAATTGCTTTGATCTTAGACGGGTCGACCTCGATTCCTCTCTTGGTGATTAGAAATCCCAACATTTTGCCTGCTGTAACCCCGAATGTGCACTTCTGTGGGTTGAGACGCACATTGTACTTCCGGAGCCTTTCGAGAAACTGCCTGAGCGAAGGGAGATAGTCCTTCTCCTCTTTTGCCTTTACGATCATGTCGTCGACGTACACCTCGACCGTCTTGTGGATGAAGTCATGGAACAGGGTTGTTTGGGCCCTTTGGAAGGTGCACCCGGCATTCTTGAGTCCAAAAGGCATTTTCACGTAACAGTAGGTTCCCCATTCCGTGACGAATGTTGTCTTCTCCTGATCCTCTGGGGCCATGAAGATCTGATTGTATCCTGCGAACCCGTCGACAAAGGAGAGCAAGGCATGCCCTGCCGTGTTATCCACAAGCACATCGATGTGAGGCAAGGGAAAACTATCTTTGGGGCTTGCCTTGTTCAAATCCCTAAAATCGACACAAACCCGGATCCTTCCATCCTTCTTGGGTACAGGTACGATGTTGGCGACCCATTGGGGGTATTCAGCAACCCTCAGGAATCCTGCGTCAATCTGCTTGGTGACCTCTTCTTTGATCTTCTGAACCCAATCCGGCCTCATTCTGCGGAGCTTCTGCTTGACAGGAACTGCCCCTGGCATTAACGGAATGCGGTGCTGTACTATTTCGGGATCGATGCCAGGCATGTCGGCGTGAGACCAGGCGAAAACTTCGAAGTATTCTTTGAGCGCCTCGATGGTACCAGCGTGATTTTCCGGGGATAAGTTTGAACCGATTTGTATCATGCGGGGGTCATCCTCATCTTTCAAATTTATTGAAATTACTTCTTCTTTTAGAGGCTGAGCATGCCTTTCGTCTTCCCTTTCGATGAGGGAACGCAACTCGGCCGGATGTTCCCGTCAAAGTCGATTCCTTCATCGTCGGGGTCGACACAGTTTATGTAAAAGTCAGCAAAGTAGTCGGAAGCAGGATCATTCATTTCACAAAACCCAGAGGGGTTGCCAAGTACAGTCGACTCGAACTCAAAGTAAAAGCTATGACGTGGAGGGCCGAGAGGCACAAACTCCGACTCTGAGCTAGACTTAGACTCGACAGACTCTGTGTCAGATTCAGATATATCATCAATGCAAGTTAGACGGGGAGTGAAAATGCAGTTATTGAGACTACCCTTTGCTTCGACGATGAGGGAGGTTGGATCGCTGAGAAGATCTGGAGAGTCGGGCCCAAGCATCAGCACTTCAGCCTCATCTTCTTTGCCAACCAAACCCACCTGGGAGAACAGCTCTTCCAGACCCCCTTGATCAAAAGCAAACAGCTAGTCTGCCTTTTCCTCGATCGCGACCAACTGCTTCTTGAATTCTTTTGCAGCCAGCTCTTCCTTTGCAAGTTCCTCTCCATCATCAGACCAGGTGTCGGCGGCGAAGATCTCAAAACCCGGAAGCCAAGTCCTAGTCACTTGATCCCAAAATGGTTCTGGCTGCCCCAGATAAGCAACACCTCCTCCTTCACGGACGAAATAGCTGTCGGGGTTACCATAAAGGGTCCGAGGTTTTCCCGTGTCTTTCCCTAATTTGGCCTTTTTGGTAGGGGGAGTGTATCCCAGGCCGAAGCGGCCTTCAGTAAAGGGAAAGACAGGGAACTCAGCGATCCCCTGCTGGTTGATCCCGAGCCCTAAGCCAGGCATGAATGACATCTTCCTCATGATTTCGAGGGCAGTAGAGCTGATTATGAAGTTGTCATCCATGACAATGGACAGGACTGAGCCGGAGGTATCAAAAGCAAATCCTCCAAAGTCTGAGTCTTCTTCCCCGTGCATGATCCCCAAAACAGGCGTCCCATCGTCCTTGAGTGGGCGGATCCCAGAGTCTCCGCAGATGGTTAGAGTCCCGGTAGGAAGCCCCAGCATGACCTTCTGGTGGAGAGTCGACGGTACAGCCATGATGTCCGCTCTGTGCAGCCACGGCCTTCCCAACAGCAGGTTGAAGGTGGCAGGGATGTCAACCACATGGAATTCCACGTCCATTTCAAAACCCTCGGCATCTAGCTTCAGCATGAGAGTCCCCTCGACTACGCGGCACGTGTTATCGTAGGCCTTGACTGCCAGATTGGAAGGCGTGAGGTCAGCCTTTGTGAGCCCCAGACGGTAAGCAACCCTCATCGGACAGACGTTGATTGCAGATCCGTTATCGATCAACACGGTTGGAACCCAATGTCCCCTGCACTTGAGAGTAATGTGCAATGGGCGGTTGTGAGCAGTCCCATCGACAGGCAGATCTTTTTCGGTGAAAGTGACGGAATGCTTGGAAAGCAAAGGTAAAACCAGGGCAATCATGGCCTCCGCGGTGATGTTCGTTGGTACAGTAAGACGAGCCAGTGCTGCAGACAGCCTTTCTCGATGCTCCTTTGACGATGATATCAGACCCCAGACGGAGGCGGCGGCGGGAATCCTTTCCAGCTGTTTCAAGATAGCGTCCTCTTCAGGTACCCCGCTAGGAATGGCCGGAGCGTTCTTCTGTGCAGAGGGATCAGTGGGTCTTTGATCATTACCGGGATTGGACGAACTTCCAGCCGAAAGATTGGGTGGTTGGAAGACTCGGCCGCTCCTAGTGACATTAGCGACCTCCCACCAAGGTGATGTGTCCACAAAATCCCAGAAATCAGCGGGCACTTCCTCTAGCTTGCGTTTCCCCTTGTCGATTGATGCAACCTGGTCCGAAGCCATAACCCATTCCAGATCACTCATGACTTGTCCTTCCCACGGGGCCGGATCCTGCGCGGCAGCTTCCTCGAATGGTATACCCGGATTAGTGACGAATGGTACGTCCCAAAGGCCTCCGTCCACCAAAGCAGTATCGACGGTCCAGATTTCATCCCCGACCTGAATATCGACCACTTTATCGACGTCCCAGAAATCAGCAGGCAGTGGGCTAAGGTCGACAATCTCATCAACATCCCACAGGTTATCGGGCGGTGCATTCAATACCATAATAGAGCAATCATCCCTAGGATGCACTAACGGACGCGGCATTCCTGCAGGCACAATGTCGACGGTCGGGTCGCCTGCATGTACAGCATTGGAGATGGAGTCGAATAATGGCCATGCTTCCCCCAGCTGTCGGCGCACATCGGGGATGATCTCTCCCTGGTTGTAACAATCTAGGTACTGCTCGCCTAAATCTTGATCGTCGTCCCCCTTTTCCATGTGGAAGTTTTGATTCCAGGCCAATTGAGCAGCAACGGGCTCCGGGTCCCACACGTATTCCTCCTCAGTTTCGGCTGCAGCAGGCTCAGGCTGGTAGAAAAGCATAAATAGTGACAGGCCATCGAGCGGATCCGTCCTTGCCGCGTTCCAATCCTCCTCCCATTGGTCCAACTGAGCTTGATCGACAACTGGTGCCTGAGGGAATCCCAAGAAGTACTGCTCGTTCCAGTCGTTAGCAAGTTCTGCCCATTCCCTTGCTTTGTCCTCCATATCCCAGCCAACTGCCAGCATGTTGACACTGAATTCTGCCGGGATGGTCACAACGGGTTTCGGGTGATGTTCTGGGGCTATATGGTCAGTGGGGTTGAATATGGTGGAGCTAGGTTGGATTATAGTGGAGGTAAGGCTGATCTGGTTGATTTGAGGGTGGCCGTTGTGCTGCGGCATGGAGTTGGTGATGACGTTAGGCTTAGGAGGGGTTGGGAGAGTGCCGTTGTCCACCAAATCCTGAATCGCGTGGCGGAGGCGGTAGCAGGAATCGGTGTGATGCCGGGCATTTGGTGATAGGCGCAGAAAACATTCGGATTGTGGCTGGGGGATAGATTTTGGGGCAGTGGAGTTGGATCCATCGGTTTGAGGTGACCGGATTTGGCCAACCTTTCTAGCACTTGAGAGAGCGGAGCTTCAAATTTGGTGAAGTTCCGGGGCTGGTTACGGTTTCGGTGCTTTGGAGGGGCTTGGACCTGGTTGACATCGGCAATGTGGTTGGAGTCTTGAGTATTACTGTTTCCGGCAGTCGTGGCATTGGCATAACTGTTATTGCCGAACAGAGCAGCGCTGCTCCCTGAGTAAACGCGAGTTTTGGCTTTGGATCCCGAGGAGGAGGAAGGAGGGTCGCTGCGCGGCAGAACCCCAGTTTGGAGAGCTTCTTCGATGGCAAGGCCGGATTCAAAGAAAGTATCCCAATCGGCCCCTTGGACAAGCACCAGATTTTTAGCAAAGTCGGGCAGTAGATTACGGGAGATAATACGGATCTGGTCCTTCTCACTCGGCCGATCGGTCATAACTGCAGCCTTGGTCCTCCAACGCTTGATAAAATCCGCAAAGGACTCTTTCGGATTCATCTTGGTGGATTCCAACTCTCGGGTGGTCATTTTGAGTTGGGAGTTGTAGCTGTACTGGGCGAAGAAAGCCGCACCAATATCTTCCCATGTTTTGCGCTTGGAAACGTCGAGAGACAAGAACCATTGGAAAGCTGGGCCAGCCAGAGTTTGAGGGAACAATTGGGCCATTGCCTCCTCTTCGACCCCATGCAGTTTCATTGCACCGTGATAAGCCAGCAGGTGTGTCTTCGGATCGCCTGTCCCGTCGAACTTTGTAAAGTCGGGCATTTTGAACCTTTCCGAGAGCCGTGCATTCGGAAAGGGGCAGAGACGGTCCATGTCCAACCCTCCGGCGCTGATTCTTTTGGACTTGGCAACTGATTCTTCCAGCTTAGCCATTTTGGCGATCAGGGCAGCCATCTCGGGATTCGCAGCGGGTTGTTCGGCCGGGATGTCATCCCCAGCTGGGTTTTCGCGCCCTTCCCGGTCGCCTTCTATCCTTGCGACTGGGACTCTTTCATTGATAAGAGCCTGCAGATTAGCCATGGCGGTATCGGCCTGGTCAGCTCTTTGTTGCATGATGGCGAGGTTGTGCTGAAGATCGGCTAAGAGGGTTGCGAGATTCGGTGGAGGAATATCTGCCATGTCTAGGGTTTCTGTCTTGATCGGTTTCGGAGATACGGGTGGAGATGGAGAGGACGGAGGAGATTCGTGCGGAGTGGTCGGCGGCGAATCCTCCTTGGACAGAACGCAGAGCTGAGCTTCCGTTGTGACGAGCAGAAAAACACTTCCCCAAACAGACCCTCAAACAGACCCGACGGACGTTCCCAAGCAGGTTTGGCTCTTGATTTCGATGCTCCCCATGGCTCAGCTAAACAGCAAAATAAATGGGCTCAATGACAGCCTGCAATAGTCTATTTTGAAAAGAACTGAAAGAAAAAATGAACATGCCAACGTCGTCGGTGTCCTCCTAGACTCTAATACTAGAGGGAGTCCAACTCATGCTGTTAGGACGCTGCCATAGAATCCTCGGATTTCTTTTTCGACGGTGTATCCTCATTTGGGTCGATGGATACTAAAGGATGTCAAGACAACCTAAGCCTTTTGACTACTCCTTTATCGAAGTTTCAACTTTGGAGGTCGGAACAACTCGACGCAGATGGCGTGATACCATAACCTGAGGTGGCGTAAGCAGCACTGTGCCGGAGCCTTGATGGTGTAAGTGATTAGCACTTTAACCTGGATGGTGTGGGTATCACGATATGCTTTCCGTTGTTCCTGGTTTTCTGTTTGAAACTTCGACTAGGTTTAGACAATAGACTTAAACAGTCCTGATTTCCCAAAGTCTCGCTTGACTCAAGGATTTTGGAAATTGATAACGCGCAACATCGAGATGCGCGACTCTTCATCGGTCCATGGCAGGGTCCTAACAATCACGAGATGAACTCGAGACAGACCTAAAAGCCGCCCTAGCATGCTCCTACGCAGAACGGGATGTATGTATGTACAGGCATGCGATAAGGAAAGCAGTAACACATAGACAGTTTATGGGGGTTAGATGCAAGTAATCCTACCCTGTAGGTTCCTGTCTTAGGTTGAAAGGTTCTAGTGCTTTGTACGCATGACGAGGCTGGGTTTTGGCTGAAAGGGGTTCCTCTGACTAGAGCCGCGGTATACCTCCCACTGCAATGCGTGCAGCAAAGCAATGGTCGAACGGTATTACGACTCATCATCGTCCAAGGTTGTTGGGCATTCGAGGACCCCGGGCTCCAGTAAACTGTGCCGGTTACCCAAAATACCTCAACGGGGCTTATCCAACATCGATGCAAATGAAGAACGCCAAAGTTCGACTAAAATGAGAGAGAAATGCGAATTTTGAAAATGCCTTTTGAAGCTTGGCTCACTTTTATTGATCAATATTTAGACAAAAAACTACACAAGTGAACAATAACAAAGCCCCAGTTCAGATTGGTCGGATGCTGAGATCCTGTTACGTTACCATTCCGTTCTTCAGCAGCGCGGAGCGTACTGTTTTGCCAGGCTTTTGAAGATTGTTCATTTATGTATTAATGCCTAGATATTAATCAATGCAATGATCCCCAGCAGAGTCGCCACTGTGGACACACGCCCCGAAAAATCGCCCGATTTTGGTTTGGAATAGATATTGTTCGGGGGGCGGCCCATTTGGAAAATAGCGCGGCGAAACGCTTCGATTCAGAGTCGCCACTCGGGTTTTAGCGGAAGAACACCCAAGGAACCGAACTCGAGAACGTTTGCTACGTTTTACTTTGATTTGAAAAATGTTTGATTTGATTTGAAAAGGCGTAGACTGGTCCGTCGTCACCTTTGATATCTGAGGTTCGGGAGCCAGGTTACGAGAGGGGAAGGGTTTTATGGCACCCCTCTCGCCCAATCCGGAGATCGGTCTCTACTCAGGCATTTTATCAAAACATTTGCATTTTTCTCTCATTCAACCAATTTTAGCCAATTAGGGCGGGGGAACAGTTAATAGGGATTAAAGCTGTAACAAGTTGCGGTTTATATGACAAAATGTTTATGGATGATGATTTGCTGCTTGAATTGAATTGAATGTAAGAACATAGATTGAGAACAAGCGCTGCCAGAAGCTTAACGGGATGATGTACGCTGCCTGTCGGGTGCCTGAGCAGGCGACATGCTGGCACGCCATGGCCAAGCCACAACACGCCAGCACACCCTGCGCACGCCACCTTCAGGCTGGCGTACACTAACACATCAGTTTCTTACAGCTCCTACTCTCAGTCCTCTGGGCTCTGGAAAGGGACCAGTGCACACCCAGGGCAAACCACGCAGTCTATGATATGGACTATTCACATGTACAGATATAAGGGATGGTCAGTAGCCAGAGAAATAGCAAGACAGACCCCATAAACAGAGTGGGGAGAAACAAGAGGCCAGGATTGAGACTAGGATGTAAGGGCCAGGCGCTGGTCCTCACACAACAAGCCGTACGCCACCTTGTGGGAACCGTACGCCAGCTTTGTATGTGAACCAGTGTTTGGCTTTACATCATCTGGGTTCTGGAACATGACCAGACATACCCCAGAGGCCTTGAGAACAAAGAAAGTACAAGTATTGAAAGCTACATTTGAACAGTTCTAAAATACAGAAAGCAGTAGACTGGTTTTTAGCATGCTATAAGGTGATGACATAAAAGAAATGAACAATAAATGAGCCCTACATGATCCCCACACCAGCTGTGCACGTACAACCAGGGGTGGCGTACGGCTAAGGTGAGCTGGCGTGCGCCATGTATTGATTCCCCTAACAAGAGGTCCACAGTGCACTTGGCCTACTTGCGCCCTGTTTCGCCGTTGCGCACGGCGGCCAGGTACGATTGGGGAGGTGCTGCTCTGGGGACATGCTACGATTTCATGGGAGAGTTCTCTCGGCGGAAGAAGGCGGATTGCCGGCCTTTGGAGGGTGTGGGAGGTAAGAACAACGGACTGTATCCTTTGCTTTCTGAGTACTTTCTTTCTTTTGAATTCAACTGTGTACGATGCTTTGGAATTGTTTGAATTTGCAAGCTATGGGGTACGAGGTGCTGGAAGATGTAGCCCTCCGGAAAACTCATGCACGAACTTGAAGAGCTCCCACCGTGCTCTGATATGGGGGGCCAAGTACCGAGGCAAGGAAGGCGGCAAGAGGTAGCCTCCAGGCCTTCGGGCGTACCTTGGACGAGCTGTCGAGAACCCAGTAAAACTCAACCTGTTATGCCTATTTTGCCTTTGAATTGCTTCAATGCTGTGTCATGACCGACTGTTGTGTGCTGATGTTGAATGCTTGCAGGTGGAGTTGGGACCCTTGGAGGGACCACGAGGCTGAGCCGGTACCTTTCCCGGAGCAGGGTGGGTGGCCGCGAGCCGCGTGCTGTTGGAGTCGATTATTACTGTACCTGTACTTAGCTTACTTGTGTATGATGTTTGATAGCGTAGTGACACATGCATGCCTGATAGCTTGACTTGGTAGATAGAACATCGGGTAGAAAATACTTGAACTCGACTGTAGAACTTTGATAGAACTGTGTGATAACGAACTTGAATCGACTGTAGGCTGCCTCGACTTGTTAATATTCCGAAACTTGAATTCGACTGATAGAATGCCAATGCCTTTGATTCGACTAAATACTTGTCTCTTTTGAGAAGAGGATCGACTGAAATTGGATACTGTATGCCTTTGATTCGACTGAGTAGAATGCCTTGCGTACATAGAATATCATGCTTTGAAATATCTTGCTTGACTTCATAGTAGACACGGACCTTGAATTGACCATAGAATGTTGAATGGCTAAGGTGAGCTGGCGTGCGCCATGTATTGATTCTCACGACTGATTTATTTTACCAGAAAGGGGCCTGGACTAGTATCAGTTACTAGCCAGAACCCTTCTGGTTCCCCTCGGAGCTGAAAACAGAATGCGACACAAAGGTGGTATACCTTTGGTGCAAAGAGAAAGGATGGTGATGAGCTTGTGGTTGAAGATGGAGGCTGTGTTATCACTAATCAGTAGAGAAAGGGGGTGTGAAACTGCTCTGTCTCTCACTCTTTTAACAAGAGAGCAAGAACAAGAGAGAAGAGAGGGAATGGACTTTAGAGAGTAATGTTTAACCCCTTGCAAATGAATGCAAGGGGGGGTATTTATGGTGGAGAGAGGGACTGAAACCAGGGGTTGATCAGCTGGGTTGAGGGCTGGTTAGGGCTGGTTGGGTTGAGTGAGTAGCCACCCATGCATTAAATGCATGGGACTAGGTGGGAGAGGGTGAGGGACGGTCCAGCAGGAGATAATCATTGGGAGCACTGTTCCCTGTACTCTGGAGCCGTAAAAGCTTCGGTCGCGTGCTGTAAAAGCGATGATTTGACCGGTCAATACCCTCCGTACGCCACCTATGACCTACCGTGCGCCAGGTCAAACTCAGTCAACGGTCGATGATCGACACGTGTCAAGTACCTGGCGCACGCCAATGAGAAGGTGGCGTAAGCAAGGTCTGGCTTTGCTGAGGCCCATTGGGCTCGAGATTTGAAGGGTTTGAAGTGGGCTTTGAAGGTGGGCTTGAAATGGCTTGAAAAAGGAGGGTCCAACACCCAAAGCTCACATCCTTCCATCGACTCTGAACTATTCTCGACCGTTTTATCATCATTGGGTCAACAAAGGAAATAAAAGGACTAATCTGGACAGTCCAGAATGGGGTGTCTACAGTTACACACCAATCCATAGGCGGCCCATCTCATAAGGAGTCAAATGAGGGAAAGCATCCCTAGGTAAACAACGAACATGTGGTCAATCAATGTGATTAGTTAAGATAAACCCAACTGAGACTCAATATAGACCACTTAAACAATGTAAGTTTACTAGCTCCAAGTGAGATTGTGTGCATAGAAACGTGAGCATGGGATTCTAATACCAAAACAGAGAACAACATCACTATGTAACTGATTGATATGATCGAAAAAATTTGATTCGATACATTACTCTCAAAGGCATAAGCATATGTGAAATTGATATCAAGATAGCACATGATTCCCAAGCACACAAAAATATTGCAAGCACGCACACAATTATAAATAAAAAAAATCTTTGACTCAAAACAATACACCAAAAAAAATACTACTAAGTTCATAACAACACATGACAACTCGAAATTAAAAACATTCAAAGCAAGCGTATGAGATAACATGTGACCCCACACACAATCTAATATAGAGAATTTAAACCAAGAGATTTCCTAAGGTACGCAAACCTAAGAGAATCTAAAGGCTTAGCGAAAATATCCGTTATTTGAACTTGTGTGGGTATAAAGTTATCATTCAACCGATGAACTTGAAAGCCTAGAAAGTAAGTCAATTCTCCCATTAGACTCATTTGAAACTCATGGAATATCTCTGCCCCAAAGTATTTCTCATGCCATTTTTGTGGATCCGAACACAATATCATCAACATATGTTTGAGGGATCAAAAGGTCGCTTTCAATTTTCTTCAGAAATAAAGTTCGGTCTACTCCCCCTTTCGCAAAGCTGGTATTTAAAATATGGTCGGTTAAACATTTAGTGGTTGCAACTAAATTTAGCTTTTTATGAGGGCTTTTTATTTGTTTGCCCTTCATGTAACCATCACACACAAGCCCTTGCTCATTGGCAAGTTTGGACACTCTCCTCACAATGTCACTCTTGGTTATTTGATGCAATTCCGGAAAATTTACTTGTCCTAAACATTGGTGCCAAATTTCAACATCGTCGAGCAAGACTCGATGACACACATTAGAACCGGCAATTTCAACACAATAGCAATTATCTGAGGAACGAACACCTTTAACCACACACAAACCCGAAGCATCAACAATAGAGCAATTATTTTTAGAGAAATTGACTTCATGCAAATTATCACAAAATTGCCCTATGCTTAACAAGTTAGCTTTCAAACCCTCAACATATAATACGTTATCTAACGGAGGGATTCCGGGTGCATTTATGGTGCCTTGTCCTACAATTTTACCTGTATTACCATCGCCAAATGTGACAAAACCACCATTATAATTGTCTAGCTTAACAAAGAAAGACTTATTTCCGGTCATGTGTCTAGAACATCCACTGTCTAAGTACCAGGAGCAAGCATCATGTGCCCGAAAAGCAGTGTGTGCTACATGACAAACGACTCTCGTCCACGTTTGCTTCGGTTTGGTGTTCACATGCGAGGTGTGACCGTGTGTAGTATGTCTTTCAACAATCTTATCAGTCTCTCCACTATTATTAGCCAAGATTGACAACTTTTTGATTTCCTCAACGAGGTGAGAAGTTTGATTTGCCAACTGACTCAAGGTCTTTTGAAAATTCTCATTCTTAAAGTTTGTGGGAGACTTACGCACAACTTGAGGTCTTCCCACATTGGGTTGACTATACCGAACACTTTTATTAACTGGGGCGACAAACAGTTTCCCCTTTGTTCTCTGATTGTCCCTTCTAAGTGTATAACAAAAAGGTCGAATGTGACCTTGATCACCACAGTAGTGACAAATAAAAGGATTTTTCTTCTCAGGAGCATGATTACTGTTGTATGCATTTTTAATGATGGTGGGAGATTTAATAGAAGATTCAGGTTTTTCGCTCACTACCTCATTGTTTGAAATTTCAGATTTCTCAAACATGATTTCTTTCTTTGTGAACTCGTCAGCCTTAGGAGTGAGTGAGGGTGGATCAATGAACCCTAAGCCGCTTCTATTTCTAAACGTACGTGTCATCTCAGCAATACGAGTTGCGCCACACTCATTACGCTTTATGGCCTCGAGGCCTCCCTAAGGTCACGCTCCAATTCAAAAATCCTATCCTTAGACCCTTCAAGGGCCTTCAAGGCATCCACATGCTCTCTTTCAATTTTGGCAAACTTGTCTTTCAAATTAGCGGTATAGGTTTTTAATTCTTTAAGCTCGATGTTCTTAGATTCAATGTCATCACTAAGTTTGTTCCTCTCACCACTAATTTTCTCGATGATACTCAAGAGTTCTTTCTTTTTCTTTTTCAGTTTGACACCCTCTTTAAACAGTTGATTATAGGCCTCATGAATAGAATCTATATCATCATCACTATTCTCACAGTCTTCGTCAGTCGAGACATACTTACTATCATCGCTAAGAGTTGTAGAAAGTTCAACCGATTTGGGGGACGTGGGGGACTTAATGTTGGCAACAAGCACAGAATATCTAGAAGCTTCAAAACCCCCATCACTACTCTCATCACTATCGTCATCCCACGTAGCCTTATATCCCTTGGCCACTTTCTTTTTAAGAGTGTTTGCACACTCTGCTTGAACATGCCCAAAACCGTGACACTCGTGACATTGTATACCTTGGGATTTTTTGGATTTATCAATAAAAGATTTCTTTTCATTATCCCCAAAATTAAAATTCTTACCTTCACTAGTTAATGAAGGAAAATTTCTAGATTCATTATTCTTACGGAATTTAACAAATTTACTAAATTTCTTAGCAAAGAAAGCAAGTTCTTCTTTATCAAGGTCATCATCACTCTCTTGTGTCACAAAGGATTCTTCTCTAGATGATTTAAAAGCAATGCTTTTATTAGGCTTTAATGTAGGTTTCTTTGAGAGATGATTCAATTCAAATGTTTGAAGTTTACCTACAAGTTCCTCAAAAAGAATGTTATCAACTTTATCACTTTCTTCGATAGCAACTACCTTAGCCCTAAACCTCTCAGGAAGAGACCTAAGCACTTTTCGACAAACTTTAAGATTAGGGATTGGTTCTCCCAATGCGTGGAAGGAATTAACGACGTCACTCAATTTAGTGATAAAACTATCAAATGTCTCATCTTCCTGCATTCTCAAATCTTCAAAACGTGTTGTAAGCATCTGGAGTTTTGAAGTTTTAACAATCTTAGTACCCTCGTGGGTGACTTGGAGAATATCCCAAGCCTCTTTAGCAGTAGTGCACGCAGAAATACGACTAAACTCAATTTTACTTAATGCTCCATAGATGGCTCCTAAAGCTTTAGAGTTTGCCTCAAAATTAACATTGTCAGCAGAATTCCACTCAGTGTCCTCCTTAGCTCTCATCTGTTTAGTCTCAGTGTCTTCTATGGTTGGGGCCTCATAGCCGTACTTAACAGATCTCCAAACCTTAACTCCTAAGGAACTCAAATGTGTGGTCATACGGGCTTTCCAGTACGAATAATCATTACCATCAAAAAACGGTGGCCTCGAGTTTGAGGCTCCCTCACGTGGTGCATTCATGTCCATTATACCCAGAATTAAACTCAGGTGGTTAAACCTAAACAGAGCAACCCGCTTTGATACCAATTGAAATTATGCGGAAGCGTTGAATCTACTCCTAGAGGGGGGGTGAATAGGAGTTTTAATAAAAATATACCAATTTTCAGATTTAAAAATTAATAAAGATGAACGGGTTGATTATCTCGATTAATCCAAACCAAAAAATCAAGTAGTGCAGTAGAATAAAAATTATGACACGAGACGCACGATTTATGTGGAAAAACTTAGGGTCCTAAATAACCCTAAGCCAAAACCACGGCCTAACACTACTGATTTATTCTATTAATCAAAAAGAAGTACAGATTGCGAAATAGTAAAAACCTTACCCAAGCCTTTACCTATCCTCGCCAATCTCCGATGCTCCCCGAGCTTCTTTAAGATCCAATAGATGCACCACGGACTTCACGCCCGATCTCCGGATTCAACCGGCTCCGAATCAATCTCCAAATGATTCGGCCACAGCAGCAAATGGCACCAAGAACCACGAACAGTGAATGGATGAATGATATGATGTGAACGTAATCTGAACAACCCAAGAAAAATGTTCGACGATGCAAGAACAAACAAAAATATGGGCTGCTAGGAAACCTATCAAACTCGCCTCCACCGAAAAAAAAACTAAACCCTCGTGCAAGAACGAATAAAAGGATTGTCGGCTGCAACAAAAAACTTTAAGTAAATATTTTATGCTCCGTTCTCGTCCCACTTATGACCTAATCGGTCTATATATATAGGCAGATGCAAGATTTAAAAAACGTGATAAAAAGCAATGGTTGCTGCCCTAAACACTACTCTTCTGAAAACATATTTTCGGGAGTGTTAATGATATGTATCCACAGAAAACGTGTTTTGTCCGGAGAAAGAAAGTTGCCTAATTAATAAAGGAAACTACAAGATTAAGGTACTGTATATATATAATAATAGGAGTAAGGTTAGTACCCTAATCAGTAAAGGAGAAAAATAATTTTGAACTCAATCATGCTATGCAAAAGATGCCGTGCAATACTTTACCTTTCACGCAATCGGATCAATTTCGTAGCGGTCAACTTGGCGCAAATAATGGGAGGAGCATCGAGCGAGCAATTACTACCCCTAAGAACCTACCCATTACAATCAAACGGAGTTGATATAGTAAAGACACCAATAGAGGTTTTGAACAACCCCGGAAAGTGCCAAAATATCTAACAGAGGGGTTTTCATTTGCACAGTTTCTTGTCTAATACCTGAGAAGAGGGTCATCGACGGTATTATTTTTGGCTAGAGTTTGAGGTCTCCATAATTTATCCCCCCTAATCCCCCTTGAAACTGGACGATTACACCCCTCCATCAAGAAAAATGTCATCTACCGGTACGGAGTCCCTCAAGCATTCGTGTCTGACAATGGGGTTCACTTCAAGGGACAAGCCAGGGAAGTCTTGAATGAGTTTCAAATCCATTTTAGACTAGAAACGGAGCCTGAACACCAAGCGAGTTCAGAAATTTCATTTGGCAAACACAAGGAATGACAGAGCTCCACGCATCATGTATGGCAACTAGCATGCTCTTGCCTACACATGACAGTTTAAAACCGCCAAGTTTTGACAAACAAACCTGAACCACTTGATTTTTGAACTGTACATGAAGATTTATTGAGAGAAAATCAAGATTAACCCAAGCCATGGAGTGTTAATCACCCCATGACCAAGCCTAAAGAACTACTCACCCATAACTAGAGAGTTCGCAAGGCTAATTATGAAAGACATATTTAACCAAGGGAATTGAAAATAAACTAGAGATTAAGAGAGATCTAGTGACAATGAACAACTTTAATAAATGGAAAATTAGTGAACAACAAGTAATTAAAGGAGTTATGCAATAAATTAACTAGAAAGCTTCAAGAACAACATTGGAGATTGCTTTGGAAAAAGGAAAGAAAATCTATGAAAATATCTAAGCCTAGGATAAAAATCTACTTTATGACCAAGAGGAGAGAGAGACATTTATACACCCCACCCCCTCTCTCCAAAATATCTCAAAAGTTAACAAAAATTTAACATGTAGCACCTCGGTATTGATACATCAAAAGGTTGTATCGATACCGAGCAGCTACGGAGCCCACGGGAATTCTGCTTCTTAAATGATATCGATACACCAAAAGATTGTATCGATACCGCCTTGCTTAAAGTCAGATCTTCAGCTCCACAGCACTAAGCAGTTTCCCAGCTCCCAGCAGCTTTCACAACATCTTATTTATATTTTAAACCTTTCTTTTACCTTTTCTTTTCTTTAATTTATTTAATGAAAATAAGAAAGTACCCCCCATTTAAAAACAATGGCATTACCAGAAAGTTGAGATTTCAATCCAATCAAAATGTTGACCCCCATGCAACTTTTAGTGTAAAACAAAAAAACTGCATGTTTTTCTCTAAAAATAGTGGCTCAAAACATGACCTTGCTTTTCGAATAAAACCTTATAAATTTGAAGTTGTTCTTAGAAAAATTCAATGATCAATTACAGGTATTTTTTATCTCAAAAATCGATACTTTTTTAGAAAGTTATTTTTTCATATTTAGACAGATTTTAGAGGGCCAACGTGGTCTTCTTTAGTTTCTTGGGTACTTGGACGCACTCGGGCCATCTATGGCATCAAAACACGTCTTATTCACTTGATTTACCTGAACACTTAGGAAACTACCTGAAATGCAATTTTGAATAAAACACTAACTTTATAAACATAAATACAACAAAACTAAGGACTTAAGCACTGAGAATATGCATTGTTGGGTGCTTATCATGCCCCCCAACTTGAACTTTGCTAGTCCCTAGCAAACTACAACAAAACATAATTAACTAAGCTATGCAACCTTCTCGAGATTCAAGATACAAAAAACTATGCTCAACAACTAGAACTAGGCAAGAGTCCAAAAACACCCCTTCAAACCCGAGAACATGCAATCCATGCTCAAATATGCCATAAACTAGGATGAACAAACTATGTCATATTAGAGCAGTCAAGTATGCACGCACCAAATTGGGTTGTGACTGCATGACTCACAAGGATACACTCTAAATTAACTATTGGGTACTATTTCAGAAAGTCATTTTTCCATACTTAGAAATATTTTAAGGCACCGACAGGGTCTTCCTTAGTTCCTTGGGTACTTGGACGCACTCGGGCCATTCATGGCATCAAAACACGCCTTATTCACTTGATTCACCTGAAACACTTAAGAAACTACCTTACATGTAATATCAAATAAAATACTAACTTTATAAACATAAATACGACAAAAGTAAGGACTTAAGCACCAGGAATATGCATTATTGGGTGCTTATCCAAGAAAACTAGGAATTACTGGTTCTACCTGAAAAGGTGAAAAGTCGTCATCTGTGTGATTCAAACCTTGAATGTCGCTTCTTCGACTGATATCCATAATAATCCTCAAATAACTTATCTTCAAATTCATCCCTACTATCATGTTGATAATAATAATATCCCTCGAAGACGTTTTGGTTAATAAGTTGGTTGTGGACAAATCCAGCAACGTGGTTCCTATCAACTTTCTGTTTAACAGATTGACATTGGGCAAATCCCTTGGTGTGAATCTTGTTAAATCCTTCCTACGATCATACTCAATAAGGTTTGTGCATTTTCCATAAACGAATGTCATTGAACCAGGCAAAACCTTGCTTTGATACCAAACTTGATGCAGCGGCATTCACAAGAGACTAGTTGCGTACTAATCCAAACGAGATGAACAACTCGAGTCCATGGGCAAACTTTGCGCACAAGGAAAATATATAAGAGAGAAACTCTGAATATTATTAATGGAAAAGTTGAATAATTGAATAGGTTATAGCCTTTTCCATAAGACCCTAATCCTAGAAATCCTACTGAAAAAAAAAAAGAAATCCTAAATAATGTCAAAACAAGCATAATTAAAGAAAAGCTAATTCCTAATAAAGTTGAAAATTAAAATCAAACCAAATACGAAAAGGTAAATTCTAACCTAAATGAAAATATTCCTAGCAAAAATCTTATTCTAAAGTAATAAATATAAAAACTCTCCAATTTTGTCTACATCACAATCAAGTCTTTGATGAAGCCTAAATGCCCAATCAACTTGATTTTCACATAAACTATTTACAAATTTGGAAGTCTACAATAATGAGTAATTTTGATTTTCAAATAGCATTGTGATGAGTCATATTTTCATTACCCAATAGAATTAAGATCCTCTAATGTAATGATCCTTTCATTCGACCATTACGTAATCTAAAATGAGATTCATCCCGATCCCAGTTAACAACCCAAGTCATTGAGGCCCCGTTCCAGAACATCTTCTTACAAAATAAGTACTTATTTTACATTTTTAAACTCAAAAATAATGTAAATGAAAAATAATTTTTCAATTTTTTTTTGCACCGTATTAAAGATCTCAATGAGATTTATCAAACAAAATCCATATTAATAGAAAAATTATTTGCCTAAACACATGATCTTTGTGCTTGAAATTGCCTTCTTAAAAAATAAGTACTTATTTATCATTCTGAAACGAGGCCTGATATTCTAACGAATAGAACTAGAGAACAAGGAACTAAAAAGATTGTTAGAAGCGCCTACTTCTAGATCGAGTGATCATCTAGAAAGCAAGTATACTAAAAATGTTTGTCATCCATCTTAAAAGTCAAGTTGACCGAAGAACTTGATCAAGTCCTATTTGTTATAGGAGAGATGGTTGGATCTTTTGCGGAAATTAAATTCTGTCCGGATGAGCCGGACAAAGGGGCTTTTCCTCCCGTGGACCTCATTCGCCACAATTTTTTTTGATAATTCAAATCTTGCATTTTGTAGGGTCTATAAAATAATGTACCTATGCAAAAAATCATATTGTTCGATATTGATCGGTATATCAAAAGTTGAGTTTTAGATTAAAAAAATGGACAGACTGGATCTACCAATTGTTTTTTAACTTAAACTATCCACAGCCGTTTATTTTTTCGTCTAAAAACTTAACTTTTGACATACTTAATTACCTATCGATGCCCAAACAAGCTGATTTTTGCATGGATATATTACTTTATAGGTCCGACAAAATGCACAATTTGAATTATCCAAAAAAATGCACGAATGGGGCCCACACGGGTGACGGAAAGCCCCCTTTACTGGCTCATTCGGATAAAATTTAATTTCTCTTTTGTGATGTTGTTTTTGGGTGGATAGTGATATCTGATAAATTGTATGTATGGATTGATAATAATCATGTTGCGGATTACCAAATAAATGACTTGGATCATCAATTAATATAATTTCCACAGGCCGCCTATAAAGGAGTGAAGTTCCAAAATGTGGCTTACACTTTGGCCATCTCTGGACGATAATGCCCTTGGGTTCAGAAACTAGCCGATGGAATTTACTTCTTTGGGGTTTGCGGTGTTCTCCTCATTTCGCGTCCAAAAGTGGTGGGCCACAGGTACTATTTGGGTTATTTTCGAATTACTTTAACGGGTTTTCGGACTTTCAATGTTTTCCGTCTGCGTCCTGATTTTTCTACATTATTTTGTCCCGTAGTGGTATTGGGGTTGGGGGCTTTCCGGTAAAATCACCTCCCCGTTACACAGTGATTCACACAAATTCCGCCAGAAATTACGTTTGCTGTCTCTCTCCCTCTTTAACTGGTGTAACTGGTGAATGATGAGTGAGAGAGCGACGGAGAAAATGAAATCGCGAAGACGGAGCATCGTCATAGATGATCGATGAGATCTACTCCAACGGCGTGACGAATGCCAGCGTCGCAGGCCGATCATTAGAGAGAGACGGTGGTGGCGGTGGCGATCGGTGGTGGACCTGATGGTGGTGTGACTGGAGATGGCGATGAAGGGGATAGAGATAGGTTGCAGAAATCTGAGGAGGAGGAGGAAGCCCTAAGGGTTGGGTGTGGTTCCGTCCTTCTCCCTTCCATTCTGAAATACAAGCGAAGGACGGAGAAGAAGAAGGCCTGATGATGGAAGCCATCAAAACAGAGGGCATTTTACCCATTGTGCACCCTCATAGTTTCAGCGAAAATCATAGGAGAAGCCGGAACAAGGTAACAAGGCACTCTCATTGCACTTGTACAAACGTTTCTGTTTGAATCGGCCCGACCGATCCCTTTCCATGCTGCATCCGACCTCGGTTTTGGTTATCGGGGCCACTTTCGGCATCGTGGGATCGATCGTGGCCTCTATTTTGGGGTTTCCATTTCCAGTCAATTTTTGCCGTACCCAACAATCTTTGAAATCAGAATCATGTTTTCTTATTTTTTGTAGATTTGTATAGCATGTTGATTTGTATAACTCTAGCGAATTGCTTGTGCCTACAGCACTACCCACCTCGATTGAAATTACCTTTTGAATCTTCGTAGTCGCTCAAACACTAAATCGGTTCGCGAAAGAAATTACTTGAAAGATATAATTTGATCAATCATAGCTAGAACAACTAAGCCAACTTCTGCCCTAATTCATAGATTCCCCTTGCATCAAAAACTCTTTCAAAAAGTTTTCCAAAGTGCCAAAGAAAAAAAAACTCTTTGAAATAGAAGAAATGACGTCACACACGAACACACATCACAGAGAGAGTGAGTTGTCGTTACGCTAGATTTTTGGATTTTTTGGGCTTTTGTCCTTATTCAAATTTTTTTTTTCACGTTTGATAGTTTTGAGTATAGCTTTTGTGGATTATTTATTCGTTTCTTCTAGACAAATCGGAAAAGTTAATTCAATCATTGTTGGTTTTCGCAACATTTAACTAAAGATATGCTATTTTCTACGATGTGCTTTTTTGCCACTGCCTTTTGTTGGTGGTGTAATATTGGATAGCTCACTGGATACTAGGACACTTTTGTGTAATATTGGATAGCTCACTGTATGCAATGACACTTTTGCAGTTTCAGGAATTAAGATGGAAAAGAAACGACAACATGGAACAGTAATTGCAGCATATTTGTATACGGGACAGACATTTTTTGTATGTATGATGTATAGTTTCTTGAGTTCTGTTGTTTATGGTGTCATTGACGAGAAACTTTTGCTTGGATAAAGTTTGTCTTGCATGCTCTCCTTATTATATACTGGCTACAGCGTACAGGTGCTTTCGGTGGCAGTTTGCAATCACTATAAGAGGATCTGTAATGATTCTTCATAAAAGTGGTTATCTATAACTTTGCTTGCTGCCAGTTAACAAAAAGATGACAAGTGCCTGATTAGACATCCTAAACACCCCTGTAGTTCTGCAACTGTGGGGAGTTCAGACTGTAGATTTGGTTTTTGGGTTGGTCCGAGTCGGGCACAATAAGTACATTTGAAGTTATGGATGCTACATGGAAGATATTAATTTTTGAATGCATTACTATGTCTGAGTGATTCAATAGATTACTCTAAATGCATTACCTCTAACTTTTATTTGTTTTAGGTGAAAGTACACAAACACCCCATCAACTATCACTGATTCTCGTAAACACCCCTCACATTTAAAAGCGTCCATGGAGACCCCCTCACCTATTCCCGTTACCCAAGTAACAGCCTTCTGTCTCAGAACTGTTTGCTGGGAGGTCACATGTCAGCAAATTGGGCATTTTTTGGACAAAAATGCCCTTTGACAATCCCCTAGAATAGAACACTCCTCCAATCAACACCCTCACATGACCGACGAAGCCAAGGCCAAAGATAACGCCGCCTTCTCGGTCGGCAACTATGCCGACGCCGTCCGCCACTTCATGAACGCCATCGCCCTCTCCCCGGACAACCACATCCTCTACTCCAACCGATCTGCCGCCCACGCCTCCCTCAACCAGCACATCGAAGCCCTGTCCAATGCCTAGAAGATCGTCAAGCTCAAGCCCAACTAGCCCAAGGGCTACTCCCGCCTCAGCACGGCCCACATAGGCCTCCGTAGCTATGATGATGCCATTTTCGCCTACAAGAAGCCCTCGACCTCGACCCCACCAACGAGGCCTTATAGTCCGGCCTCAAAGATGCTCGATCCGCCGCCCTTAAGTCTCGGCCATCGACATTGTCGTCGCCGTTTGGGGACATATTCTCTGGGCCCAAGATGTGGGCCAAGCTGACAGCTGATCCGAGCAAGTTTTGCCGGTGGCGGTGGTGGTCACCGATCACCCTCCTCCTCCTCCTCCTCCTCCTCCTCCTTTCTCTCTCTCTCTCTCTCTCTCGGAGTAAATAATTTCAAGATTTTTAAAAAAAAAATTTCCTTTAAGGGTATAATAGAAAAGGGTATCTTGGTCATTTCCTCCATTCCGCTAAAGGAGTTAGCATTTTTTTCGTTTCTAGTAGTTAAGGGGGTCTCCATGGGCGCTTTTAAATGTGAGGGGATGTTTACGAGAATCAGTGATAGTTGAGGGGGTGTTTATGTACTTTCACCTTTGTTTTATTTCGAAAATGTATTCAATAGATTTCGACTTATGTTGTATAAGTGATGTAAGGGATTAAATATTATTTAGCTATTAAAATGCATCAACAGTTTTCAGTTTGAAGAAGGTATGTCCGAGCCAGAAAATCCTTGCAATTTCATTTTTCAATCCCCTTCTTAATTTACCTACACTACTTGTCTGTCATTTGCCTTAAATATCTTGAAGTTTAGTGTCAAGTGTGAATGATTCAGCTTGCTGCTAATAGTAGCCCTTTGGTGGTATGTCAATATTGAAAGATGCTTAAGTATAACTTCTCAAGTTTTACGTGGAAAAAATTGGTGCCTACTTCAGTGTTGCTTCTTTGTGCATCCTAGGAGTTGAACCTAGAGGATTTATGTCCTCTCCTTCAATAGCGCTGGCAATTGGTGCAAAATATATTCCACTTGCCTAGTTGAAAAAGCCACCAGGTATGGTTTTACTTTTACACATTGATTTGTTCCATTTCCTAAACTAAACTGGTAATAGAAATATCAAGATAACTGGTATATTTTTGGTCATCGTAACCAACTATAAATGGTGCATTTTCTGTTTGTTATTATTC
This sequence comes from Rhododendron simsii, assembly GCA_014282245.1. NCBI lineage: Eukaryota > Viridiplantae > Streptophyta > Magnoliopsida > Ericales > Ericaceae > Rhododendron > Rhododendron simsii. The sequence goes on from CM024954.1 coordinate 18,702,226, forward strand.
TATTTTGGCATCCATGTAGTTAACAGAAAAGTAAAAGAGTTTGACTCAAAACTGACATAAACTCCTTAAAGAAAAAAGTAAGTCAATTTCTATGGTTTGGTTCAAACGAAGGCTTAGTCGGTCAGCAATGGCTTTAGACTTGATACAGGTTGTGTTTGGGATACATGGATGATTGCCTTCTGTAGTAGATGAAGCTCGTAACAAATGTTGACAAATTCTATTTTATTTTCGTTACAGGTTCCAGGGAATCGTCTTATCAAAAAGTCTGAACAAACCCCTTTAAAAGAAAAGGCAAGCTTCTTTCATTTTCCCCCTATTTGACTATTATCGTACTTGTACTTTGGCTTGCCTCTTTAGTTACTTTGTTCTATAGCTCTCACTCCCTATTATTATCTACATTACGAGGGAGTTCTCCTCCGACTGGAATACTAGATTTGCAATGGTTGTTCTACTTACATGTCGATGGTAGTATATGAAACCTGCTTTGAAATAGGGACATTAAGAATATAGGTGCAACGTAGACTTGCTGGGTGACCCCAACCAGTTAAACCAAGTAGTTTTTGTGGTGTGCTGGTCTAATGAATATATTAGTTGTATCCTGAATGGGATTTCAAATTAGGTTACAAGATGATTATTGAACGTCTCAAGTTGGTCCAAACTTCAAGAAGTGATGATTCACTATTTATTAGTTGGAAATCACTATTCGTTTCTCCTAATGTTTTTTATTAGAAGATTGTGAAACGTATGCAATTATCATTGGTGAGGTGATCATTAGTGTCGTATGCTGGAGGACTAACTGTGTAGAGAAGGAATTAGTATGGATAACTTTATATTTATTATGAACACAATACTAGAAATTAAGAAAAAGGTAGTACGTACTGAGCTCTCCTTATAACATAAATTTTATTTGGTCTTTTTGTGTGCTAAGTTTTATGTTGTGTAGTCAAACACATTAGTTGGGGTTGGCCCACTCCTACTGATTTTAGTTTATTTATACTGCTGGGGTAAATTGTGGATTGTATATTGCTTTCCTAATTCATTGTAACTACTGGAGGAGGGGCCGAGTAGTCAATTCTTGAGTGCTGTGAAGAATTTCACAAATGAGTATTCAGGTAAGAGCCGTTTTATCTGTGGGGATATATTTAGTTTCTCAGTCTGTTTTCATATCTTGCCATGCTTCTATATTTTCTGTATAACCTACGTGGTTTTGCTTTGTTGCTTTGTATGAGATATCATGTATATTCTTGCATTGATTGCTTTGAAGAAGTCAGAAATGGGAAAGAAAGAAAAATAGCTTTGGCTTGAGAGATATTTATGGGTAATGAAAATTTTAAAATGTGAAGGCTGCTATTAAAGGAATGCTCATAAAGTGATCCATGCCATGACAAAGACAAACAAAACCAATTTAGTAAGCTGAATACCCCTTTTCTCAACTTTTAAAGTTTACTGAAGTTTTTTTCCTCTCTCTCAATGATGTTTGTTGTCCATAAAGAAGGGATTGGAAATGTTCTTCTCAAAGTGAGCACGTACAGGGGGATCAATCTTTAGGACCATTGCCATTTATGCACAAATTTGGAGCTTGTCATAGTGGGATCAATTTCATTGTAACTTGCCCATTTCTTGTGGGTCACCTGCCAAGTTGGAGTTGATTGCCAAACTTTTGAGGCTTTTTTGGTTTGTGATTCTAAATTTCTAGCAAAAAAGAGATTAACTTCACCTTCCATGGACTACTTGAATGGTAAAAATCAAGCAGTACATTTCTTCATGCATTTAAGCATCTTTCAAGTAATGCAATTATGATCACATTTGGATTCTGAGCACCCTTTTGTGGTTTTTACCCGGCAAGTGCCAAACTACCCTTTTGTGCATTTTGGGATTGCATTGTTTTCGTTCTACTTTGGAGTGTGAACTATCTCGTGTTTTGTGGTCTTTTTCTTGGGTATGGATTTTCATTTTCCCTTTGTGTATATTTTATTTGTTCACAGGGTTATGGAGTCAACTAGAGTAGCAAGTCGTGTCTTCAATACAACCAAGTTTAATTCATAGCTATTCTTTTGTGGGGCTTCTCGCTCCTTGTATGGAAGCTTGAGTGGTGGATTGGGTTACCGGTTCTTTCTTGCCTCCTAGGAGGAGTGATGATCTTTGTCCAAGAGGGTCTGCTTTTATGAAAAGTAAGCAATGGTTTTTCAATAACAAGTGTTATTCAATCCATGCAACATCTCTATTTTTCAGATTGTATTTTGACCACAGCTTATCCTTCTTTTTTGTTTTTGGCGTAAATCAGCATGTTTTCAATAGCATTTGTGTATCCATAATAGAATCATGCTACAAGCATTGAGTGTTGTTGTATTGTGGCTATGCAAGTATGCTGGTTTTTAAAGGGGCCCTTGATATAATCCATCACAACAGATTTAGATCGTAGGCATGAATTTCTAGACAGTTCTTCAGATTCATGGAGGTATTACTAGAGAAGATGTACTTGATCATTGGGAAGAAGTGGGAGCAAGGGAGGAATTATTTTCCACCGCTTAACGTGAAGAAAAAGAGCTCAATGCCTTCTATTTCTATCTCTTTAGAGTGATTTGCTTTCTTTATGACAAGTTGCGCTATCTAAGAAAGTGAAGATGGTGGTGTTCACAAAGTCGATACCTAGGTCAGCGGCCGGAAAGATTCTTCAACGGGATGTGTAGACTTCGATCAAAATTTCGGAATATTATGTTCTTCTAATTGGGAACTGGAGCATGGGGAGTCTTGTCTAGACCCGACGTTTATCATGCCTCATGTGATGCTATCCTTTTTTCCACTTCATTACCAGTTCTTCCAAGTGTTTGGATACCAATTTCATCTTGCACTATAGAATAGAGTTGATAGTTAATGCAATTTTTTTTTGGATTTTACTGTAGTACTATGTCTCTAGCTTTGTTTATTAGTTTATGTGTAAGGACCAAAACCTATCGGTTATTTCTCAAAATACTCGGCTAAAAGTAAAAAAAAATATATATTTTTCCAATTCTTCTCACCGAGACGAATCAATAACACACAAAAGTTTGGCACAAAACTAACAAATGCGAAAAAATTCAAATAAGGACAACTTTCAGATTTAAATTAAGTTCATAAGAATGCAGCCTTACAGAATTATACTATATTTTAGTTACTGGTCACTCTTTTCGTCGAGGTCTGCTTACGGCATTTTTATTTTTTTTCTTGTATATGATCTATGGATAACTATTGTTTATCTGATTTAATTTTTGCAAAAATACTACCACATCGGCTTTCAAGACTGTTTGGAATGCATGGATATTATGCAGACACAGGTTTACGGTTCACTAATTGTGCACTGTAATCGCTTTAATGTGGTAATATAGTCCAACCAATGAGCTGATGTGAGCTACCAAGGCAAGTAACTTATAATGTTGGGAGAACTTTTGTGTTTACCGAGACGAATAGAAACTAACACCAGAAAGTAGCTTTTCTTTCCAATTTGGGATTTGGCAAGTACAGAGTTTACAAATTCTTTTCTTTGAAGGATACTACAAATGAAATGAACGAATATGGATATATTATCGTCTATTTAAGTGATTTCTAAGTAGTTGATCTTAAGTTCCCTTTTCTCAGTCCTCCGGTCGCTACCAATTACACCAATGAGCATACAAAAATGTGCAAAGCACGAGGATGAACAAATAAAACTTTAGTTACCAAATCTTTAAACCTCAAATTCATTGGTTTGTACTTCCGTAGTGAACATCGTCATGTTTATGTCCTTGTGTACTTTCTTAGCAAGTGTCGCCATGTTCACGTACTCAAAACAACAATACAATTCCGAAAATTTTTACTGAGCACGCGATTCGTGCAAAGCACGTCACATGACACTAGTTACATCAAACGAGGGTAACATGAGAGGATGAGGATCCACACAGTAGGAATTAATATTGAATGGAAACTCCTTTCCCATCCACTTATTCACGGGGACCCATACATCTACTAACAATATTTGCACACGAACAATTTGTTTTGAAGAGGATAGTGGAAGAAAAGAGAAGAAAAAAATGAGAAAAAAATAGGAGGAAAATGGTACTGTTTGCAGCACTAATAATTTTTTTTATTTATAGGACTAGATATATTTTTATTTTTCTTTTGGACTCCATTTATTTTGATGTAAAATATTTTTCAGAAAATAAACTTAAACTTTTATTTCTTGTATTTGGTCGGCACATGAAAAATATTTTTCAAAATAATGGTTATCCAAATGTCTTAGGCAATTTATGTAACACCCGTTTCAAGCAAGCATGTGCATCACATTTGACACTAATTTCATATTTCATTAGACATGCTATTTGATATACGTGTTTTGTTATCATTCGCAGATCGTTAATTGTCTAGCGATACGTAAATAAATTTGAGGGTCTAAAATAGGTTAATAAAAAGGATCGGTCTTAGTAGGTGAAATGAAGGGTAAAAAGGACCCGGGGGCCTGCTGCCCCTAAGGCACAGCACCAACCAGCAGCCCCTCAACGGAAAAAGACCATCTCATGCCTTTTCTCCACCTTTGGCTGTTACTGGAGTATTATTATTTTTTGGCTGTTATTCACACCACACCATTTGATGACTTTGTTGGTGATTTTGTGAGGCTCATTTCGGGTCCAAAAAAATTATTCAAACCACAAATTATTTTTAAAATATTTTTCATGGGTTCTTATAAAAAATTAACTCAATCTAATAACCACAAGGGCTTTCTCAGCATTCATAAAGGCCCTACGAATTTTGAAAAAGCCATTGACCAAGGAGCAAACACTCAATTTTAGATTATTGATTAATTATTTTTTGTGGGACCCATTTCGAGCACCACAAAGATAATTCAAACCGATCATTAGTTTTAAAATACTTTTCATTGGTTCCTAAAAAAAAATTATTGTAGCTCAATTCGATAGAGTAAAGCTTTTTCATAAAAGTTCGGGTCCTTAAAAATGATTCAAACCGCAACTTATTCTTAAAATATTTTTCCTACATAAAAAATTAGCTTAGTTCGATACCTGTAAGGGCTTTTTCAACATTCGTAGGAGCCCTATGAATTATGAATTGTTGAGCTAATTTTTTCCGACGAACCATCGAAAAGTATTTTGAAACTAATGAATTGTTTGAATTATTTTTGTGGTATCCGAAATGAGCCGGCCCTACAAAATAATTAGTCAATAATCTAAAATTGAGTATCTGCTCGTTAATCTATTGCTTTTTCATAATTTGTAGGACTCCTACTAATGTTGAAAAAACCCTTCCATATATTAGATTGAGTTAATTTTTTACAAGAACTCATAGAAAAATATTTTAAAAATAACTTGCGGTTTGAATTAATTTTTTTATCCAAAACTGACACCACAAAATCATCAAATGGCGTTATGTGAATAACAAAAAAAAAAAAAGAATAACACCCAAAGAAGGAGTAAAGACATGAGATGGTCCTTTCTTTTCCTTGAAACGCCAACGCATTTAGGGGCAGCTGGTTGCTGCTGTGCCTTACGGGCAGGAGCCCCCTGCCCCCGGGTCTGGGTAAAAAGAGTCGAGTTATTTGCAATCACAAATTTTCTAAACGTAACATATTCTAAAAGTAATTACTTTCGAAGAAAAATGCCCTTAAAAAAATTGACAAAAACACCCCCATTGAAATGACGTCGTTTTAGTATGGATCCATCTCTTCTTCTTTCACATATTCAAACCACCTCCACGGCTCCCCCCTCTCTTCTGTGCAAAGACAACCACTCCACCACTAAACTCCACAAATTCGTCCCCCTGCCCCAAGACTTCATTCCGCTTGCCGGACCAGTGCCGCACGGCGGCGAAGTTATTCGTTCATGAAGTTATTAGTTCTTCTACCGCTTTCGTTCGTTTGTATGAGCATTGTTTGGCACTTTGGGGATTTCTCTGGTGTGGAACAAGAACAGGGTAACCACAACCAAACCCATAAAGCTATAGATGCCCAAGTTTATTTTGACATTTCATTAAAAAAAAATTGGATTTTAGTAAGCAACCTCTTCTCTTCAACTCTTAGACAATTTCGGATTTTAGAACTTGAAAATGTTTACAAATTTCAGTTTCTAATATCCCAACACTTTATATTTATAACGCATCTTGAAAATGCATTATGTCTTTTTTTTTTTTTTTAAAAAACATAGATTTTGACCGTTAAAAATGCAAAAACGCAAATTCCAAATGTGTCATGTTCCGTATAACGCATTCATAAAATGCGCGATTAACATCACGCATTTTGCTAATGCACGATGGGACTGGGTTCGTCGGTGAAGAAATGTGAGTTCCGTACGAATGAATCTAGGTCAGGGCCTTTGAGAGCAATAGGACAAACTTCCTGATTCGGGCATCCTTCGCAGGCATCGGATTTCCCAGCAGACTCCGACTGGGGAACGTACAATCTATAATCAAAACAAACAAAAAAACACACAAAATGAGTTTTATCGAACCCCCAGAAATTGTATTGTAGTGTGTACATTCTCAATTCAAAGAATCTTTCGGTAATAGTGGATCCATCCTCAGGATGCCGTTACAAGCAAACTACGGGGGATTTTTACAGGGGTCGTCTTCAACCTTTGAATGTTTGGTGAAAGCGGCAGTTATGGAGGTGTGGTGATGGTGGTGGTGGGTGTGCTGTTTCGGCCGTGAAGAAAAAGAGAACCAAGAGAGAGAGAAGGGGGGAATGAGAGGGTATTTTTGGAAGTTTATAAATAGAGCAAAGTCTACTTTCACCCCATGTGGTTATCGCCATGTGCGGATATCCCCTCATGGTTTAAAACTGAGCACATAACCTATCTGTGGTTTTGAAAATGTACGGATAGATCCCCTACCGTCATATTTTCCATCCATATTAACGGAGGTGTATCTCGCACGCATCTAGAATGTAATCTGAGTCGTTCATAATGTATTAAATAAAGAATAGAGTATCTCTGTAAAAAATCATCTCGATCAGGCATCAATAACCCAGTGATCTAATTTTTAGTAAATTCAAATTTGAAATTTTAATTTCATAGCAAAATCGATTCAACCATCGGCTTTTCATTTTTTGATTGACTTGAATTTTGGCATAGATATAGTACTCGTCAAAATTTATAATATCAACGGTTTGGATTTAATTTTTGGTATAAGAGATAGTGTGAATAGATTTTTTTTTTTAAAAAAAGAAAGAATCAAAGGACATGATGAGGGTATATCGGTCTTTTAATGTTGTGTCCGTTAATACGGATGGAAAACATGACGGCAGATGGTCTATCTGCACATTTTCAAAACTGTATGTAGGTTATGTACTTAGTTTTAAACCATAAAGGGTATCTGCACATTACGATAACCACATGGAATCAAAGTGGATTTTACTCTTATAAATATTTGTTAGATTGTATTTAGGAAATTGTTATAAAATTTGTGAATTAAATTTAAAACAAGCTACGTTTATTTGTTGTTGCAAATAGACCGTGGCCGGTAAAAATACGTCATGGTTCATATGAACTCATACACTTTGCCCTAATAGATGAACGTTTTTTTTTTATCCGCAGACCTCCGTTATTCTGCCTCTATATCCAGCGTTTCCAACGCTGTATGACGACGAGCGAGAGAGAGACAGAGAGAGAGAGAGACAGAGAGGAGAAGAAGAAGAAGAAGAAGAAGAAGAAGAAGAAGAAACCCTAGCCAATTTGTGCGTCTTTATTCAGAAATTGAGAGAAACGTAATTAGTTTCTTGAGGGCTTTGCACTAGAGATGAGAGATAAGCCATACTTCAAGATTTTGAGAGGTAATCGTTCTCCTCAGATCTGATTTTTATGAGTTGTAGGTTGTATGATGATTTGAGGGTTAACTATTGTATCATCATATACGAATTCCATGAATTGGGCATATATGGGTTTAAGTTGCATCAAATCAGTTGCATAATTTGCAAAATTTCCATGAATTCTGTACCTAAAACCTTTCTCACATGTTGTTTCTGTTGAAGAACAGATGTGGGTGCTATTAGGGTTGGTCCAATTCATGTTTCGATTAATTTTTGTTATTCCCGCATAGAAGTAGTTAGGTATGGTTCTTTGTAGTTGTTTCTGTTTTGTCTCCAGTTTTTGATGGACTATTTGTTTTGATGGGGGTATGCCCCTATGTTTTTGTGTTTCTTGTTTCCTTTTTGGTAATAAAATCTCTCTTTACCAAAAAAAAATCTGACAGCACTGACAGACTTTGGGAAAACAGCCATATCTCATAGCTCGAGACTTGAAATCACGTACGGTTAGTTTTGTTGGAAACTAGACACATAGAGATTTCCAATGATACAGCCCGTGCACCGTAATTACGTCTAAGCAATAACAGATTTGCATTTAAAGTTGACCCGAAATCTGTCTTTACACCTTTTTTACTGTTATATTTACTTTTGCTTCACCTAACTTGCATAGACTGTACTATGATAGCAAGTCTTTTGAAATTGTAGATATAAACATATGATCTACACGTTGTCTGTCTATGACATGTGTCTTTTTGAGGCTTCCTCTCTTCCATTCCTCTTTTGGGAGGGCTAACAGATCTGGTTGTGCTGCTGTTAATCCATGAACCTTACTCATATTAACTCCAAATTCTGTGGAGAGCTAAGAGGCTATTATATGTGTCTGGCTGCTGTCAAGGGTGGAGCTTGAGTTGCTAGCCTTTTCTAGCCTTGCTCTTTCCTTGCTTGATGTCATCTGTCATTATCTGATGTTGAGGCTAATATACAACTCATGCTGCCGTCGTAGCCTACCCTTGCATATCTGCTCCTCTATCAACTCCTAATTCATGGAGGGCTAGAGGGCTGTTGTTTGCTTTTTCCTTCTTGTCACCTCCCAACATTTGGGAGGGCTAGGAAGTTGTTTTGTGATCCTGAATCCAACTTATAGATGCAAATTTCATAGCTCTGATCTTCCTTGTGCTGCCCTCTCACAGGCATGCATTCACTCAATGAAAAAAAAAGAAAAATGATGTTGAAGTTTTCCCATTGCTGGTCTTTCATTCCTTGCGGTTGTCTGTTGTCAACTGATTTAGCTGCACATGATACTATTTCAATTCTCTTGCTGTTGTTTACAACTGCCATTGTTCGCCTGCTTATCTTGTAACTCCTAAATATTGGAGGGCTAAGTGAGCTGGCTTTGCATTTCCCTCTTATCAACTCCCAATGTTTTGGGAGGGGTAAGAGGTTGTCATGTGACCCTGATTCAAATTTCAGAGGCAGATTTCATAGCTCTGATCTTCCTTCTGCTGCGTCTCACAGTACCAAATTGCAGAAATGAGTCAACATTGCCTTGTGGAAAGGAATTAAAACACTAAATGTAGTCTGGACAGAGCTCATCTAAATGCAAAAAAGTTACTGAATGACAACTGCAAAGTTTTTATGCAACAACCCTTAGCAGAGGTTTTTGGTTTCAGCCGTTGATTTGGTGTCAACTGACTTGCATATTTACTCAATCGTTGTGCCTTTTCATAGCTTGAGTTTATATTATGTTTGCTACTCAAATATTTTTGACTGTTTCGTAATTGGCTGTGTTTACCGTAGATGTTACAGAATGGTGGTCCATGCACCATTTGTCGGTTGGGATTTAGCTAGGGATGTTTCTTCCACAAACCCAAGAGCAGGCATTTATTATCTGGAAACAGCTCAAGGTCAAAGGGTAGATTGTGTTGCTGGTGGTGTCTTCAGCCATTAGACAGCCTTGGTACCTGTAGGGTACATCTGTTTCTCCACTGCTACTTGTGCACTTTGTTGCTCACTACCGCATATGACCGATCTTATTGCAACCAGTTTTTGCAACACCAGGTTACTGCTGAAAATATTCTGATGTTGCAGCTTTATTCACTATATGCTGCAGCATTGTTTTGAGGCTTCCTGATTTAGAATTCATTTACTAATCTTTTATCATTCTACCATTTTGCACTTTGCTGATGGAAACAACACCAAAATCTCTTAAATCAAAACCCATTCTCTTCAACGGGCACGAAATTCGTGCTGTGCACGAAGCCGGGATCTAGTCTTCAAGAAAAATAAAAAATGTCACCCAATCGTCATCCAGATCCAAAACAAAGAGACTCCCTATCGTCATCATTAGAAGAAGAAGCAGCAACATCATCATCATCCATTCATCATCATCAGAAGGACAAGAAGCAGAGCTGGAAAAATCAAAATCCGAAGACAAGATTTCCACTCCTGTACCCAAAAAACCCTCCGCTTAAAACCAACCAAACACTCGTAAAACCCCCCAACTCACATCCCCAACCCTCATCCTGATCCGACTCCGAACCCAATTCCGGATGAGGCTCGGGAGAAATGGGGTTTGATTTCGGGTCGAGGCTGGGAATTGGGTTCGGAGTCAGATCAGGACGAGGGTTGGGGGGTTTTAGAGGTGTTTGGTTGGTTTTGAGCGGAGGGTTTTTTGGGTATAGGAGTGGAAATCTTATCTTCGGATTTTGATTTTTCTAGCTCTGCTTCTTGTCCTTCTGATGATGATGAATTGATGCTGAGTCGAGGGAGGAGGAAAGAGGTTAATGGGAGTGTGAGGAAGAGTGGGAGTCGAATTGGTGTGCGGAAGGGAGGAGGAAATAGTGAGGTTGAGAGAATGGGAGTGGATGCAGGTGTGGGGGGTTGTGGTTTGGTCTTGTGGGTTTTTTGAAAGCGTTGGTGGGTTGAGTTTGGGAGAGGAGATTGTGAAAGATGGGTTGGAGTTGTTAGTGATTCTAAGAAGGTGGAGTTGGAGGGGAAGTGGAAGAAGTTGAGGGTGGAGGAGATGAAGCTGTACTTGAAGAAGGTGGGTTTGATTTGCGAGCAAGCGAAAGTGGTGCTAGGAGCGATGAAGTCATAAGGGGATTGAAGGTTTAGTCGGGTACATTTTGGATTTTGTGTTGCTGATAACTAATGGTAAGACAAGGGTGTTACGTTTGTTGTTGTTTTTGTGTCTGTAGCATTTTGGCAATTAACTGGTTATGATGATTCGGTGGTAGCTAGTCCTGTTTTATGTTGTTTGTGACTAATGCAAGGGAGTTAGGTTTGGTGGTGGTTTTTTTTTGGTTTCTGTAGCAGTTTTGGATTAACTGGTTGACGATGAATTTGTAGTATCTGGTTCTTTGCTAACAATATGCCTATATTCACGGGGAGTATGCCCACTTTGTGTTACAAATACCTTCATTCAGCGCATTTGAAGTTTACTTCAATGGTTTATCTTCTTGACCTTGAAGACTGGAATTGTCATGTATTGTGGCTATTTACCCTGCTGTTCTTTCTTTGGTCCTGTCTCTTTTGTTGGTTTACTGTTGAACCCTTTAAGTCATCAGGGCATTAAGTATTTAGTCACAAAATGATGGCTTCTGTGGTGTACTGATTTCTAATGCAAAAAAGGGTTTTATGTAAATTGGCTCTTCTGTTCTTGATTACAAATCCGAAGACAAGGCCCAAGCGTGCTAGTGTAGTTTTTTTTTTTTTGTCCTAGAACCTCAGGTAATTAGTTGGTATGGTGAACTTTTAGTATTTGTGTCCCTCAGCTGACAATATGTTCATTTTCTGGTGGGTACACTCTTGTTACCAACTGCCACCCTTTCATTTAGTGCCTTTGGAGTCCATTATTTTTTGACAACTCGGTATCCGGCTCAATGGACCAACTAATCTAGGGTACATATCCCTTCATCCACTACCGGGGGCCCTTATTAATGCTTTAATTTGAAGTTCTTTTGCATGGTTTAATGTTTTGGACCTTGACCATTAGGATCTCATCTTTACTTCCCGTATATCTTCTGGTTCTTTCTTTGTTACTAAATTAACTAGTTGTGACGGATTTCTAGGATCTATGTTTCTTAGAATCTTAGCTAACAATGCATCTCTGTATGGTTACTGGTTCAGTTGGTCTAGTATTTTCTTTTTAGCTTGACCACCGGAATACCCATGTATACTTCCTCCATATCTTCTTGTTCTTTCTTTGCGCCGTTTTATTAGTTAAATGTAGAAGATATGTTAATATCACTTGTTCTGAATCGGGGTTTTGAGATTCATTTTGAGCCATCTGTCTCCCCATTCCCTGTCTTGTGTAGTTCAATATCATTCTTGGAGCGACGTTTGGTATTTAAATCTGTCCATGATTATTCCTTAACTCCTGTTTGCATTGCTGATCACATATGTCTTCACATGTTTTTGGGGGTGTGCTCTGCCCTCAAGGATAGCAGGCTTGTTGTGCATCTTGTGTGATCGGCTTGATTTTTTTGTGGTGATGTTGTTAGAGCCCAACAGGGGTACTCAGTCGAGGTAGAGAGGAGCCGCCGGGCCGTCTTGGGTCTGGTGGCTGCTGGGTTGGCGTCCAGGACTTTGGTTAAGTCTGTGCTACCTGAAGCCAAGCCAATCAAGATCGGCCCACCTCTCCCGCCCTCTGGTGGATTGCTCAAGTTTTTTTGCATGAGTTTGCTAACATGTTTTTGATAGGATGCACTCTAGATTGCTAATTCAGGACCATAAGGCCCTGTTTCGCTAAGGGAATATGTTTTGAATTAAATGTGATGTATTGTGAGAGAATGATCTGTCTTGTAAAACAGAAAATAAATACTTAAAAAATACTAATTACTTTAGTGTAATGGGGCGTAAGTCTATATACTCAGAATTATAATCAGCAGAAACTTGTTGATAAGTATCAAGAAAACAACTGTAGTGTATAGAATCAATTTGGGTGTTGTGGATTACATAGGTAATCTGGCTCGTACACTTAATTTTTTTGACCATATTCTGCGGATTAATTAGTTATGCTATAGACAACGAAAGGAAAATTTATCCTTCAACCACCAGACATTCATATCGGGCCCACAAAAGTGTTTGGGTCTATGAATATTTGCTGGTAGAGGGTGTTAGTTACGAAGACAACTATGTAATTACCTGGTCGAAAGACTCAAATTTGGAAGGAAAAGGAATTCAATGTCGTCGAGACTGAAAAAATAGGGGCATCTATGGAACTTCAGAGGGGCACTCGCGTTACCACATTATTAAATAGTGTTCCTAAACTCTCACATTATTTGAGTAATCTAGGTTGCTTGAAGAGTTAAGTTGTGATAAACAACTCATAAAAGGTTATGAGTTCGAATTTCATGGAGTGGTTGATCCGCTCAAGACCATCCAGACCCTACAATTACCCATTAAGTACTTGGCATGTGTGCAATGAGAATATAGATTCATATGGGCATCGACTAGCCGATTGGAACATATCGGACTCATTTTTTTTCCTGAGGGGAAAAAAACAATGTATTGAATTTTGCAATTTAGGATTCTTTTTAAGTGCATCACTTAGAAAAATCAGAAAGTCTACACACACATACAATCTGTGCACAGATTGTGCACAGATTTCAATGTGGGGCCCACCACGGGTCCCATACAAATTATCCGAGCCGTTCATTAAATGTAAAATATTTTTTCAAGGGGCCCCGTAAAAAATAAGCTCAATCCGATACCTATAGGTGATCAATCCAACCATATAATTTTTCATTATCCGAAAATCTAAATGAAAAGTTAGATGGTTGGATGAAGTACCGATAGGTGTCAGATTGAGCTTATTTTTTACAGTCATCCTTGAAAAAATGTTTTACATTTAATGAACGGCTCGGATGATTTGCGTGGGACCCATGGTGGGCCCCACAATGAAATCTGTGCACAATCTGTGCACAGATTGTCTGTGTGTGTAGCACAGTTCTAGAAAAATTGTGTCCAAATTTCGGGAAATTGGCAGCTGGAACATTGAACTCTGATGACGCAAGAGACCTAGACCTACCATTGAAGGGCAGGTTTTTCCTACAGCCACTGCCACCAGCTGCTACGGCAAAGAGGGCAAAGGAATCTGCCAAGGAAATTGTTGGTGTCAAGAAATTCATCGACAAGAAGGCTTGACCTTTTGTCTAATGTGACCTTCGTCTCAGGGCATCATACATTAGGGATGACCTCAATAGTCAATACCATCATTTCTTCAAAGCCCAAAGAGGAGAAGAAGCCTCTCAAAGAACTCACTGGAAAACTCTTCCGGGATATCAACAAAGTCTGTGATCTCTCTCTCCCTCTCTTGATCTTTGTAATTATTTTATGTTGATTACATATGTGCATAATGCTTGTTAGAACTGCAAACGAGCTGAGTCGAGCACTGGTTGTAGCTGGTTTTGCGAATTATTTTTGCTAAATCTTTCAGAATGCTTGAATTTGTTTTCATTAAAATACGATTAAAACATGAAAGCAGTGAGTATTTTGATTTTCAAGAATAGTTGCTAGAGTGATTTTAAGAAGTTGCAACCATTCAATGCCCGGTTAAATAACATGCACAAGCTTTGTTGCTTCATTAGTCGAATTTACCTCAAACCTCAAAACAAGTTCTAATCACGCCAAGCTCAAGTGAGTTGATTTCTTTAAAGAATAAGCTTATTGAACCGAGTAGCGAATCTTCAAACTTGACTTGTTCACTTAACAAAGTTAAAAAGTACGTTCAAATGCTAATCTTAAATGAGCTTCTAATAAACCGAATGCAAGTTGGGCTCGAAACTTACGTGAATGATTATAAAAAAAATGCTCTAATACAAACAACCGGTAACGGTTCTCATGTAATCTCCATCAAATCATATATGGGTAGGGAGGACTAGAGATAGACCTAAATTTTGGTTATATATGCCCAAAGCTTTCAGAAGGTTTTACTACTGAAATATTGTCTCACATATACCTCCAAAAATCGAGCGACTCAAGATGTTATGCCATGAAACAGTAGACCCGAATGAAAGCCGGAAGGCATTAGGAATGACAGACTTCCAGACCCATTTCAAATTTGTCATTATCTTGCTTTCTTCAGTCACAACTCCTTCATTCAAGAAGCTCTTTATGAACTCTTTTTTTCTCTCTCAACAGCTGGACTATGCAGCAAAAATTAAGAGTACCCCTGAAGCAGAGAAGTACTATGCAGAAGCTGTATCTACCCCCAACGACGTTCTTGCTAAGATTGGCTGAGAAATCAATTTACTTTATTGTGCAATCTTTGCTACTTCAATGTATGAGATACTTTGTTCTTTTCTATTCAAGGAGAGTTAGACCAACTAAAAGGAGTTTTGGAAAATAGTAGGGACACTTGTAAGGGATAAAATTTCTCTAACATGAACAAATAGCGTGATCAGCCAAGAGATCTTTGGTCCAACGGCATTCGGGGTACACTTAGGTGCCAGGAGAAAGGAGGTTAGGAGTTCAACTCCTCTTCCAATGTGCTAATCTAACTATTCCAACAATATTGACTTTTGCCAATAAGAAAAAAAAAAAAAACACAATCTACGTATTCATAACCAAATGTTGTTTGTGACGAAATTTGTAGAGAAAATTTCTGTTATATCCCTTCGACTTTACATGAAAGTTCACTTTGGTCCTTCTAGTTTTAATTTGGACAATTTTAACCTTCGATTTAGGATTAAGTTTCAATGTTAACCTTCTGTTGCCTTCCGTTTGTTTTTTTGGACGGAAAACACACATGTGCCACTCACATGACCAAATGGGAAGGGTGTAATTGCCAATTCTCTACCGCCCTTACCCCTCCCGCATCCCTAATTCCCTTGGTGGGAGACATCCCTGTATTCCCACCCAAATTCTCCGCCAAAACCCATTTCTAACCACCACCGCCATGCCCCATCACCAAAGCCACCATCACCCACTTCCACACCAAATTAAACCCTCTCCGTTCTTTCTTTCCTTACCACCACCACGATAGAATACTCCAATTTAGAACTCCAAATGAGCAAATTGGCCTTTTTTAAGTCGGATCATATCCAAAGCCAGAAATTATTTTCCCAAGTAACACATCCTCAACAAATGAAAAGTCCCCGAGTCTCAAATTTTATGCGCAGTCGAACACCGATCTAGTTAAAAGCATTGGTTGTCTTCGATCTTGAATTCTATGTCCTAAATTGAGATGGCAGTTCATGCCGGTTTTTGATAGCGGCCTTCTCCTCCTGTTTAATTTACATCCAATTCAACAGATTAGACCCACCCATAGTTGTTTTTGAGATGGCGGTTCGGCATAAAGAAAGTAATTTTTTTTTTCATTTTCACTTGATATCTACTCCTAATTTTTAAAGCCGATTTCTTGTTCATACCAGTCTATGAGCCGCGGAATTTCAGCACTGTTAATGGGTTCCCGGTGATTGGTAACTGTTCGTGAAACTTTCTTGTTTCGTTTTGGAAATGAGGACGTACCGACTTTTGATGGGATACTATTTTTGAAGTAATCGATTGTGTTTGTGATTTGTTTCTTGAGTGGAAAATTGTAGGAGGACACTTTAGAGTTTGGATTTTTTTTTATAAGTATTTTAGATAGAGTTTGGCTTATGCAGACTTTACCTTCGAAAAAAATTTTACAGTAAATTTAATTCGGTTTTAAGTTCATGGTGGTGGCAGTAAGGAAAGAAACTAGGGAGAGGGTTTAATTTGGTGTGGAGGAGGGTGGTGTGTGGTGGCGGCTTTGGTGTTGGGAGATGGCAGTGGCGGTTGGAAATGGGTTTGGACAGAATTTGGGTGGGACGGAATTTCTCCCTCCAAGGGAGTTAGGGGTGAGGGGGAGACTGGAGAGAGAGACGGGGGGGAGCGAATTGGCAATTATGCCCCTCCTATTTGGTCATGTGAGTGGTACATGTGTGTTTTCCATCCAAAAAATAAACGGAAGGCAACGGAAGGTTCTCATTGACACTCAATCCTAAATCGAAGGATCAAATTGTTCAAATTAGAACTAGAAGGACCAAAGTGAACTTTTGTGTAAAGTCGAAGGGATATAACAGAAATTTTCCCAAATTTGTATAGCTGGCTGGGGTTTGCCCAAATATCTCTCTAATGATGCTTAAATTAATCAGCATTTGCTATAGGGAATAAGGGATTATGAAAGCATATGTGATTGTGTAACTTTCAGTTAGGGCGAGTCTGGTGACCACCTTTACATAGCTAGGCTTTCCTTCATAACCCTAAATCATCTAGAATTCCATCAAGTTTCCAAGATATTCGGGGGCGCATGCTTATCGTGGCCTCTCTTTCATGCCTCTGTATAGTTCTTCCTCTAGGTTATTCATAATTTATCAAACCATTTCGGCAAGGAAAAAAAAATCCTTTGTTAAGCTCTTCATGCGCTATACGTAGAGAGTACGAAGTCACCTCTGTTCTTCTAGCTTGAGGAGGTCCTTTGTGCAGTAAAGAAAAATGACACGCGGTACCCAATAGCGTTATTTTTGCCAATTGAGGGAACGCTAGGAATCTTGTCGACCCAAAGAAGAATAGGTTTTATGTAGTACATAGAAAAAGGATGCGAGGTACCCTGTAGCATTCTTGCAATTTGAAAGAACTCTAGGAATCTCGTCGACTAAAACAGTTGTACTTATTGGATCTTTTCATGAAGCCCGAATCGCCATTTGTTGTTTTCCGAGCTAGCAAGATAACAGAAATGAGAACTGTTAAAATGAACTAGTCTACTGGCACAGCAATCTGTGTACAGATTTTTATGTGGAGCCCACTACGGGTCTTATACAAGTGATCTGAGCCATTTATTATGTTTAAAACATTTTTTCAAGGACCTTTGCGAAAAATCAGCTCAATTTGATACCTAGAAGTGCTTGTTTAATCATCTAACTTTTCATTCAAGTTTTTATAGAATGAAAAGTTAGACTATTAGATCAAGTACTTATAGGTATCGGATTGAGCTAATTTTTTCAAAGGAGCCCTTGAAAAAATATTTTAAACATAATGAACGGCTCGGATCACTTATGTGGGACCTGTAGTGGGCCCCACATAAAAATTGTGTACAATCTATGTACAGATTGCTGTGCCAGTAGACTTTCTACGTTAAAATAGAGATTGTATTCGATAAATTGTCTGTTACAAGAATAAACAACCCACCTATTTATATAGGTGGTGGAATGAAGAGAAAAAGGAAAAGAGAATAATTACATGATTACAATAAATCAATCAATGATATCGTATCATATAATATCATATCATTATGATAGGATATGATATGAATACGATATTGTACGATATGATATTCTAACAGCCCCCCTCAAACTCAAGGAGGTAGAGCAGAGACCAATTTGAGTTTGGAGATTAAGTCGTGAAAACGTCCGCAAGGATGTGCCTTGGTGAAAATGTCAACAGTTTGATCGACAGAGGACACAGAGAGAAGGCAAACAGTGCCACTGCCAACATGCTGACATACAAAGTGACAATCAATCTTAATATGTTTAGTTCGATCATGGAAGACATCATTATGAGCAATCTGAATAGCACTACGATTATCACAACGTAGGACTATGGGCGATGAGTGGGTAACACCTAAATCAACAAGCAACCAACGGAGCCAAAGAAGTTCTTGGGTAGAATTAGCGAGAGCTCGATATTCAGCCTTAGTGCTTGAACATGCTGGAACCGTCTACTTTTTGCTACGCCAAGAAAGAAGCAAAATCCTGTAGTAGAACGGCGATCAGTAGGGTCACCA
Source organism: Rhododendron simsii (assembly GCA_014282245.1). Classification (NCBI taxonomy): domain Eukaryota; kingdom Viridiplantae; phylum Streptophyta; class Magnoliopsida; order Ericales; family Ericaceae; genus Rhododendron; species Rhododendron simsii. The sequence continues at coordinate 18,720,738 of CM024954.1, forward strand.
GCCCAATCAGCATCCGAATAAGCATGCAACTCAAGAGAAGAGTTGGTAGAGTAATGAAGTCCAAGAAACATGGTGCCTTGATATAACGAAGAATGCGTAGTACAGTAGCATAATGAGTGGACCGAGGGGCAAACAAAAACTGACTGACGAGATGAACAACATAGACTATATCTAATCGAGTAACAGTAAAATAGACAAGACTGCCAACAAGCTGGCGATAAAGTGTGGCATCAGAAAGTAGTGTGCCATCCAAAGGAGTGAGGCGAGCATTGGGCTTAAGTGGGGTTGAAGTTGTCTTACTATCGGTGAGACCAACACGTGCTAGAAGGTCAGACGCATACTTAGCTTGTGAGAGATAATATCCAGTGGTGTCTGAAGAGATCTCAAGACCCAAGAAGACCCAAGAAGTAACTACGGGAACAAAAATCTTTCATCTCAAAACTTTTGTTGAGCAAAAGTTTGAGATCGGAAATACCAGTTATGTCATCACCAGTAATAATCATATCATCCACATATAAAAGAAGTAGAATAGTGCCTTGTGCAAAATGACGTATATAGAGCGTCGAATCATAAGGGCTGGAGGAAAATCCGAATGTCTGAATGGTAAATTGAATTTGGCAAACCAAGCGCGAGGAGCTTATTTGAGACTATAGAGAGCACGATTAAGTTTGCAAACCTTGTGCAGAGGATGATCATACCCTGGGGGAGGTTGCATATAAACTTCCTCAGTAAGATCGCCATTGAGAAAAGCATTTTTCACATCCATCTGAGACAACCCCCACTTGCGAACAACAGCAACAACAATTAAACTAGAATAGAAGTAAGACGAGCAATAGGAGCAAAGATCTCTTCATAGTCAATGTCATACTCCTGTGTAAAGCCTTTAGCCACGAGACGAGCTTTATAGCACTCGATAGACCCGTCTGAGCGGGTCTTAATTTTGTAGACCCACTTAGAACCAATAGCCTTTTTGTCATGTGGAAGATCAACCAAATCCTAGATATGAGTTTCAGTCAAAGCTAGCAATTCTGTTGCCATTGTAAATACTGATGGCTGTTCATGTTTGAGACTTTCCAAGAGCCGACGAACATAAGGTATCAGATCCGAGTGCTCCATGATACTTTGAAATAAGGAGAAAGTGGCTTTTGGTAGCAAGGCAAGGCTGAATGGACTTTGGGCTAGTGTGGATTAGTGGGCCAATAGGATGGTTCGGGTGATAGATCTAAAACAAAAATGCTACACACACAAACATCTCCCACACAACAACTCACATAACCGTTGATGGCATGCTGACGTCATCGTAAAATGACGTTGTTTTGATACTTAAAAAAAAAAAGAGGGTCTCGGACAGAACCCTTCCCCTTTTCCCTTTCCCCTTCTCATTCCCTCCCCATGGACGCTCAAAATTTTCAAAGAAGAGAGGGAGGGCGCGACGACTGCCACCACCACCCACCGACGACGACGACGATGACACTGCTTCCCACCTCCACCGGTGACCACGCTTCCCACCTCCACCACCAAAATCCAACCCCAGCGCTCCCCACAACCAGAGACCACCACCACCACCGGCTTCTGGGCAGTTCGACGTTGTTACCTACGAAGGTCTCTCTCTCTCTCTCTCTCTCTCTCTCTCTCTCCTTGATTTGATTGCTGAGTTGCTCCACCATAAATTGAGTTTCTTGAAGAAAAACAAACCCCTAATTCGAAAATTAGGGTTTTGATTTTTTGCTAATCATGGGCTTTGATGATGGAGGAATTTCTGTCATTCTGTGTGTAGCTATTTATAGATGATTATGATGCCTTTGTTCATATACATACATGAACAATCTCCTGCCTTTTTTTTCAGTTGGGAATTCATGCTTTCATGAATTGAGTTATTTTGGGGTTTTGCAATCAGTTGGGTTTAAGCATCCTAATTAGGGCTTTTCTTTGTTGTTTTTTCCTATTGAAACTGAAATTTGTGATTTGAAGCAATAGAGTGCAGTTTAGGTGCAGGAAATTGAGTGTTCAAGCCCCCTAATTAGGGCATTTCACTGTAATTGAGTGTTCAAGTGTTGTTACCTGTTGAACCCAAGAACTAAGCATTGAAAAGTGTAGCTTACATGCAAGAAATATGTGTTTCATGTTGAAACTGTACTTAAATGCAATATTTTGATGGTTATATGCTGGAAATTGACTTTGATTTGCTGAAACTAAGCTCTCTAAGTGCTGCAAATTGGCCCTAATTGCTGGAATTAGATCCTCAGATGCTAAAACTGAGTTCAATGAACATAAGAAAGATAGAGGATGATAGTAGACAGTTCAAATCTAACCTTAATGATGGTACTGAACTTAGGTTCACCCCAAATGTGTACGTCGGCTAAATTTGAAAAGAATTCGTCAACTACTTTTTCAATCTATCAGCGCACATACGTGCAGACAATAAATAACGATGTGATACTTTGGATGGAGGCATTTCATTTGGGGCTATATTGTATTCTAACCATAAAACAACTTCATTTTGTTCCTTGATTAACTACGAGGGTCTTTTTTTTTAATATAAAACTGCAATTTAGATAACCATAATACAAGTAAACTACCTAATTACAATCAAGAAGATCTAATGTAAGTGAAATAGGTTATCGTTAAAAAAATAGAAGTTTTGATTGTGGAAAAAGAATGGGACATAATGTAGGAGTTCTTTTCGATATGGTGAATTTCACATAAGAGTGGGCATTGGTTAGCTTCATTCATGCGATTTTCGGATGTACAAGTTGGAAATTCAACTAGCATCAAATTCTGGGAATGACTAAGTGCATTTGGATAGGAATTAACGAATTGTTCTTGGTATCTCTTTCTGGACTTGCAATTGTAAAATTTGATCTGCTAAGGTCGCTCAATAATTGATATTTGACTGTTGATGCTTTGTATTGGTTGCCAAGTATTGGGGGGCAAAAATATGTCAATATAAATCATACTTTTGTCCACATACGATTTAGTATCTCCAGTCTTTCAAGTGATTAACAGCTTGGACAAGTAGTGTATCTTTATTGTCTATTCCTGCTGGTAATTACATATAATTTGGTTTAAGAATTTTCTTTTGATTTCCAATATTTGGGATGAGGTTTGCATCATGATTTATGAGATGAAAGCAAATGTGTTCTTCACTTATGTTTCAGGTGCTAGAAATGGTGCAATGATGCTGGCTATCTCTTGAAGCTCATGCTTGGTCGCGGAGAATTGAGATGCATTGGTGCAACGACATTGGTTCTAGCAATTAGGCAGTCTCTCAATATGTTGCCTCCAAGGACAGAATTTCAGGGTTGGTTTTTCCTCATATTCGGATGTGCTTCCTTCTCGGGGTTCTTCTATGCTGCCATTATATCGAACTTTCTACAATGACTAGAAAAAGAAGATAGGAAACTTGGACACTGAAAGAGCTCGACAAGAAAGAACAGCTAGTGCTTACAGCCAACAAAGAAACTTGCCAGTTCAACAACTTCAAGATGCCACATGCCGTTGAAAGAGATTGAAGCTATTCAAGTGAATCAAAGGCCAAGAAAATGACCATTTGTTGTAATTTGAAATATGAAGTTGTAATTTGTTGAAATATCAAGTTGTTGTATGAAGTTTTAGTTTTGAATATAACTTTGATTGTAGCCTATTCATATGACTATATTGTTTTATGGTTTTTGTTGGGAAAGAATAATTTGGCAATGAATTTTGGCTATGAATGTGGCTTGTGAATGGTGATTTAGAATAAGAAATGTCCAGGGTGGGCTTGTGCATAACCTCATGTTGTTTCTATTGTTGTTATTGCTGTACTGATTGAGGCGCAAGACATTGGGCTAGGACCAAAAAACAGGGAAGACCACACTAAAATTTTTCAAGAACCAAATACAGTGGCATGATAATGCTGAATAGAATCTTATGTTCAATAATATCATCATCTCAACATTAAATAGGATAACCCATCGTGAACAACAACTAAAGTGGCACAATTTTACGAACAAAAGTAGAATGCATCTCATTAAAGAAGTCAACAAGAAACAAAAATCTCCACACCATCTACCCAATGAAAGGTCATTACAAGGACACAAAAGGGGACACGGGGCACAAAAGGACACAATACAAGCAAGTGACCTACTCTTCTACATTATCCGGTGCATTCATCATTTGCGTATAACTTTGTTGTTCTCTGCATCCTTGCCATTGAGTTTCTAGCACACTTGCTTGTGGTCCACCCCAATATTGACCTTGAGCTTTCAAAATACTTGATTGTTCTCCTCCCCAACCTTGATTACCCGCATTACTTGATTGACTCATCCAAACTTGACCATTTAATAAGCTTTGTGAACTTGTAAAAGAAGATATAAATTGGTTCAAGCTTGTTCCGATGGGGCATAAAGTTGGAAAAAATGGGAAGATGCTTCTGGCAACATCATCTGTCGGTTAAAAAAATGAGATAATTATATAGAGATATAATCAACTTACAATGCAATGAATAGAGTGAACAACAATATAAGATACAAGAAGAGTATGCCGAAATTTTGTTTACAAGATAACATTATTCACAATTGCAAATCAATTTGAAAATGCATGTAGTTGAAAATTTTAAATTATATTTTTTTAATCAACTAGCGTTGCTTCCGTTCGATACGGGACAAAAAAATACACAAAAGTATTTTTTTTGTCCCATGCATTAAATGTACACAACCCTATTATTTGCAGAAGATATATGTTGTGCCCAAACACATACTTTTACTTTAAACGGTCTTTTCAATATCCTAAACCGAAACCACTTATACTAACATCAAAACAATCAGGCCTAAAGAAATCCAAACATACTAAAATAAATCTGTAACAGAAAGAAATCACGTAAGGTTCAGTATTTCATTAAACAAAACCAGGGTTCAAGCAAATCACACCCTTTTTATCCTCCTCTACAGAAACTGAGCATTCAACTCCCCTATTCCCCCCCAAAAAAAGGTTTTCCATTTTAATCTCATTAGTCCTCCTCCACACCCCCCCCCCCCCCCCCCAAAAAAAAAAAAAAAAAAAAAAAAAGAAAAAAGAAGAAGCAATTAACCGTTTCTGTGAACAACCAGCAGTGGAAGGCCTTATCATTAGCTTAGATGGCTATTTCGAAGAACAAATTGAGACACCAGTATGTCATTTTTTTGGTTCACCGGTACGCCCTTTATATCACTAGGCTAGATGGCTATTTCCATCTTGGTTCACTAGCACGCCCTTTTTTTTTGTGCATTAGCAACTAAGTACTAATTGAAATAAGAAGAGAGAGAGAGAGAGAGAGAGAGAGAGAGAGAGAGAGAGAGAGGGGGGGGGGGAGAGAGAAACCTTCGTGGTGGGGGTAACAATGGTGGAGTTCTCAGAAATCGGTGGTAGTGGCGGTCGGGGGAGGTGGGGGAGCTCTAGGGTTGGGTTGTGATGGTCGCGGGAAGAGTACCGTGGTCCGTGGTCGTTAGTGGTGGTGGTGCGGGCCCCTCTGAAATTCTGAATCTTTTGAGCGTCTAAAATGGAGGGAACGAGAAGGGAAAAGGGGAAGGTTTCAGTCCAAGACCCTCTTTTTTTTTTTAAATTATCAAAACGACGTCGTTTTACACTGACGTTAGTGGTTGTGTGAGTTGTTGTGTGGGAGATGTTGTGTGTGTAGCATTTTTGGATATAAAAATAGGAGTTTTTTTTAAACGGGGTCAAAGGTGAAAAAGTAGAATAAGGACAGTGTCGGCCCCGGCATTTGGATTGCCCTAGTCCAATGTCATGCTTTGTTGCCCACTTACTATAAACTCATACAAAATATTAAAAAAATCAAGTACAAAAAAAATTTACATCATTTTTTAGCTTGAATTACATCAAGAAAATCAACATTAAAATGTAAATCCATTTATAGTGCTTTGTGATTAGTACGATCTAATTTAAAGAAAATAACTCTTTCTAGCATTTTTGAAAGCAAAATTCTTAATTGAGTCATTGTACTTTACTTATCTAAAAACTCGGGGCCCGTTTCGCTATCTTTTGGTTTTATCGTTGATATATGAAGAGAATGGCTTGTCTTGAAAAGCATAAGAAGTTAAAAAAAGCTCCAAATGTAGAAAATATTCTTAGTGGAATTGCGCCTCATTTACAATTGAAATCATTGCCAATCTCTTTAATCTTATATTGCAAAATAGTAGTTTGAAGATAAAAATAAAAAACTATGATAACTTGATCTATTTATTTAGCTATGACTTTTTTTAAATAAAATGTTAGAATATATCATTTATAGATTATTAATGGGAGGGAAACAAAAAGAGGTAGAACCAAAATTATGGATTGGAGGAAAACAAAAAGGTCATTGTTGGGAGGGAAACAAAAAGAGGTAGAACAAAAATTATGAATTGGAGGAAAACAAAAAGGAAGAGAAAAAGAATCGTGGAGCCGCCTGGGAGTCGAACACTAGACCCACGGAATCCTTGACAATTGCAGCGACCATTACAGCAAGCGAATGGTTATATTACTATGGGAAACTATTAACAATTTATAATCTAACTCGAAAACGTTTTTTTTTCGGGTTGCCCCAGCCCGGGGGGTTGCCCAAGACCGAGGACTTGCGAGACTTACCCCGGGGCCGGCCCTGAATAAGGATTAAATATGGTCAACCAGTCAAAGCTTTGTTATATCCTTGACTGTCTTTTTGTTAAAAGCAGCAAAGGAGAAACGGCAACGGCAATCAGCAAAATGGTAATGAGCGAAATAGCCGGGCGAAGGCGCGGTGAGAGTGGCGGACCGGGAGGAGGCAGTCCAATCAGCGAGAACCAGCGCGGCAGCAAGGGGCGAAGTCGCAGCAAACCCGCAATAGGTATGGGATGTAAATGGTAAATAGATTTGTTTTATTGAGTTTAATGATGTAATTGAAAATGTCGGTATTGGAACAGTGGAGATTTGTTTTTTGTTTTCTTGTTTCTAGGAAGTTTGAGAGTTTTGGTTGGGTTTGATAGATGCGGTGACCGAAAGTTGCGATTAGAGTGCGGAAGCGGGGAAGTGGGATGACGGTGGTGAGAAGGTTAGGTTAGAGCAACCATAGCTTTGATACCATATTAGAATAAAGATTGTATTCGATAAATTATGTGTTATAAGAATAATTACATGATTATAATAAATCAATCAATAATATCATATCGTATAATATCGTATCATTACGATATGATACGATATTGTACGATATAATATTCTAACAAGAACTCTGGGAATCCAAGAACCAAATCTACTATAGTCTAAAGTTACCGGGCGCTTCAAGAAAATCATTTTCTATAATTATTCATTTCTTGATATGTATGTCATTAATAAAAAATACAGATGTATTGGAGATTGTTCACTATCTAAAAGAATCATGCACACTCTAATTTTTCATATCTCTTAAAACAAATATGATTGTCCTCTCTAATGGTTTGTCCAGTCCGTGGATGCCGATTTGCTCCCATGGGGTTTCTCTCCGTTGTGTAGGTTTTTGCTTCACAGTTGAATACAATTTCTCACATTTGCCAAATAAAAAATAAAAAAAATCATGCACACTCTAATTTTTTCATTTCTCTGAAAACAAATATGATTCAATTAAGGCTTTGATGATGCCTAAACGCCCTATCAACTTGATTTTCCCATAAACGATTTACAAATTTGGAAAGTCTACACTAACTAGTGATTCTGATTTTTCAAATAGCATTGTGATGAGTCATATTTTCACTGCCCAATGGAATTAAGATCCTCTAAGGTGATTATCCTCGCATATGACCATTACGTAATCCAAAATGAAATTCATCCCGATCCCGCTTAATAATCCAAGTCATTCATATTCTAACAAATAGAACTAGAGAACAAAGGAACTAAAAGGATTTTTAGACGCACCTGCTTCTAGAGGCTTCATCTAGAAAGCAATTATACTAAAATTGTTTATCATCTATCATAAAAGTCAAGTTCATCGAAGAGCTTGATCAAGTCCTATTTGTTATAGGAGACGATGGTTTGATCTTTTGTGATGATGTGTTTAGGTGGATGGTGATATCTGATACTTATATATATGGATTGATAATAATCATGCTGTGGGTTACAAAATAAATGGATTGGATCATTAATTAATATCATTATACGATCCATTCTACATATGAGGATAACATGAGAGGATGGAGATCCATACTGTATGGATTAATAATTGAGATATCATAACAATGTCTTAACCCCTTTTCCCATCCACTTATTTACGGAATCACGGAGACACATACATCTACTAATAATATTTGCACACAAACTATTTGAATTGTTTGTAACTTGAGGATGGTGGAAGAAAAGAAAAAGAAAAAAAGGAAAGAAAAATGAGAGGGAAATGAAAAAAATATCTAGGCTGCGTTCTTATGAATTTAACTTAAATTTAAAAAATTTGTTTTTATTTAAATTTTTTTAAATACGTCAATTTTTTGAAGGTTATTTATTCGTCTCGACTAGAGGAATTGGAAAAATAATTTTTTTATACTTTTACTCAAGTATTTTAAGAAATAACAATTTTTAGCAAAAAAGAATATCACTTTTTAAGGTAAAAAATTGTTATTTCTCAAAATACTTGGGTAAGAGTAAAAAATTTTACTTTTCTAATTTTTCTCATCGAGACGAATCAATAACCCACTAAAAATTAATACAAAACTAATAAATACGAAAGAAATTCAAATAAAAACAAAATTTCCACATTTAAATTAAATTAAGTTTAAGTTATTCATACCGCAGCCCTAGTCTTGTAAAAAAATTTATATTTAATTTTCCTTTTACTTTCTACCGTTTTCACAAATTCCAAATACTCCATCAATTCCATGGACGACTGTACAAACTACAAACCCTAGCGGTGCTCCAGATTACATCTCCTCGAGAAACAAGGAGGCTCCCCATCGTCAACATCATCTGAAGAAGAAGAAGAAGGAGAAGAAGAAGCATCATCATCAGGAGAAGAAGCAGAGCTAGAAAAATCAAAATCCGAAGAAAATTCCACTCTAGTCAAAAAAAGCCCTCCAGTCAAAACCAACCAAACACCCCTGAAACGCAACACCTCACATTCCCAACCCTGATCTGATCCGACTCCGAATCCGATTCCCAGTCTCGACCGAAATCAAAACCCATTTCTCCCAGGCCCGTGGTACAAGACCTACCATCGAAGGCGACTCGTAAGACGAAGGCTAGCGGTGTCGTGGAGGAAATGTCGAAGAAATGTCGAAGACGAAGCAGTTATTTGACAAGGAGGACGAGATTGCTATTCCAAAAGGTATGATTGGGTATCGTCGATGTATACCCTTCAGGATAGTAATCTCGTCCTCTTCGTCAAATAACTGTTTCTTTCCCCCCAACACCGCTAGCCTTTCCTCTTAGCAGTTGCCTTCGGTGGGGTCGTCTACCACGGACTTGGGAGAAATGGGTTTTGATTTCGGATAAAAAATATCATACCCTTCAGAATAGCAATCTCGTCCTCAATCGCTGTGATTCGCGGGCATTATGAAGACACAGCTGTATGAGAAGGTGCGGACACAGTGCGGAGGTTGAGGCAGAAGTACGAGAACAATGTGATGAGAGGGGGAAAAAACTAGGGCTGCTCAAAAAATCTGGGGAACCGTGAAACCGGTCCGGACCGAACCGATCCGTACCTTTTGGATTTTGTCCGTGGATTAATGGTCCGGACACGGATTGAAAAATTAGAAAACCGTGACTTGCGGTTCGGTCCACGGATTTTCATTACGAAACCGTGGATTAACCGAACCGGACCGTGAGATATTTATTTTATATAAATAATATATATGTGTGTGTATTTATATAATAAATTGTTAGTAATGTTAACATTTTTTTCCACCAATTTTAGTATTTTATCTTAATAATGGGATATAGTGTAGATGTACATAAAATATAGGGAGTAAATTGTAGTTTTTTTTTTAAAATTACGGGTAACCTTATTTGAGTTTCAATAGTTCGTTTCTTTTCCGATTCTTTTATGTTATGTAATGTCTTGTAATGATACAACCCTACTAGTGTTTTAGATTCTTTTGAATTTGATTTCTAAAGTAAGCTTTTGGTAGGTTATGTAACAAGTACTTTATGGCGGTGTTAAACTTAATTCTGAATGTAAGATTCTTTCCTTTTATTGTGGGATATATGCTTGAGTTTTATTTTTGCTAAAATTCGTGGACAAAACCGTAACCGATCCGCGAGTCACGGATCGGATTGGAACCGGACCGTATGACTTTTGGTCCGGACACGGATTTCATTTTGTAAAAACCGTGACTAGCGGTTCGGTCCTCGGATTCTTAAAAATCCGAACCGAACCAGACCGCGAGCAGCCCTAGAAAAAACTGCGAGGACCACCCGGTGGGAAAAAGCCTTCGACTTTGTCAAAAAAGATATGGGGGAATGTTGGAGGTAATGGTGTGGGAAATGGAAGGGCAAAGGTTAGTGGGAGTCGAACCGGTGATGCGGGTTCGTGGAAGGGAGGAGAAAAGAGTGAGGTTGAGAGAATGGGAGTGGATGCGGAGATTGAGGTGTGTGCGGGGGGTTTTTGGTCAGGTGGGGTTTGTGGAAGCGTCAGTGGGTTGAGTTTGGGAAAGGAGATTGTGAAATATGGGTAGGAGTTGGTTAGTGATTCTAAGAATGTGGAGTTGGAGGGGAAGTGGAAGAAGTTGAGGGTGGAGGAGATGGAGCTGTACTTGAAGAGGGTGGGCTTGATTCGCGAGCAAGCGAAAGTGGTGCTAGGAGCAATGAAGTCACAAGGGGATTGAGTGTTTAGTCAGGTACATTCTGGATTTTGTGTTGCTGATTACTAATGGTAAGACAAGGGTGTTAGGTTTGTTGTTGTTTTTGTGTTTGTAGCATTTTGGCAATTAACTGGTTATGAACTTATGATGATTCTGTGGTAACTAGTCCTTTTTTGTGTTGTTCGTAACAAATGCAAAAGGCGTAACAAATGCAAAAGGTAAGGGTGTTAGGTTTGTGGTGGTGTTTTTTTGTTTCTGCAGCAGTTTTGGGAATTAACTGATTAACGATGATTTTGTAGTATCTTTTGTCTCTTTGCTAACAATATGCCCATATTTTCGTGGAGTATACCATCTTCACGTTACAAATACCTTCATTCAGCGCATTTGAAGTTTACTTCAATGGTTTGTCTTCTTGACCTTGATGACTGGAAATGTCATGTATGCTTTCGATTTACCCTGTTGTTCTTTCTTTGCCCTTGTCTCTTTTGTTGGTTTACTGTTGAACCCTTTAAGTCATCAGGGCATTAAGAATTTAGTCACATAATGATGGCTTCTGTGGTATTGATTTCTAATGCAAAGAAAGGGTGTTATGTAAATTAGCTCTTCTGTTCTTGATTAAAAATCCAAAGACAAGGCCCAAGTGTGCTAGTGTAGTTTTGTTTTTTGTTCTAGAACCTCAGGTAATTAGTTGGTATGGTGAACTTTTAGTATCTGTGTCCTTCAGCTGACAATATGTCCATTTTCTGGTGGGTACATTGTTCAGAATCAGGGTTTTGAGATTCTTTTTGAGCCATCTGTCTCCCCATTCACTGCCTTGTGTTGTTCAATATCATTCTTGGATCGTCGTTTGGTATTTAAATCTGTCTATGATTGTTCCTTAACTCCTGTTTTCATTGCTGATCAATTACGTCTCAAATGTCTTTGGGGGTTCGCTCTGCCCTCAAGGATAGCAGGCCTGTTGTGCGTCTTGTGCGATTGGCTTGATTTTTTTGTGGTGATGTTGTACTCATTGAGTTTTACAAGAGTTGAGTTTTGTTCACCCTCCACTTAAGAGGGTGAACATTACCCTCCTTCCTATTAGTTAAAATGGTGTGGACTCCACTACAAAGTGATGTCATGCTTACTAGAAAGTGTATAGCATGGTAAGCATGACATCACTTTGTAGTGGGGTCCACACCATTTCAACCAATAAGAGAAATGGTAATGGTGAACAAAATTGCACTCATTTTACAATGTGAAAGGTTTGGACCAAATTTCTGGGATTGGGATGAGCCCCATTTTCACCCACCACAGCCTGCACACGCTGGATCCGTCTCAAATGATCATTTCTATAAATGTAGCTTATATTTCACAGGCAATAAAATACCAAAAGAACAACAAAAATAAACTCTGGGTTGGAGGCAATAATACAATAAACACTTAATCCTGAAGTCAAATAGAGTAGAACCATCTGAATTTAGAGCAAATCAAACGTGGGTTCCATGTTGATGAATCTTCTCGTCTCTAGCTGTTCCATGTTGATTACTCTTCTCTTCTCTAGCTGTACCAGTGGCTGAAGCATAATAAACAATTGCTAAAGCTGCATGAATGAAGCACAAGATCCCTCCTATAGACAGAAGACGATGGTGCGGTATGCCACAAGATTTTCTTGACCTTGAATTTGTTAGTGCCCCAATAATCAACATTGAGAATGCAATTGCTACTATAATCCTGCATCAATAAGTACATTAGCAGAATCAAATATACATCCGCGTCTGTTCAAAAAAAAAAATTGCACACACCATGCTATAGATTGTTATTTTTTAAGCAATACTACATACACAGACTTGTGTGGACAGATTTAGACACAGTTGTGTCCGAAATAGTCCGATGCACAAGGACCCCTCTGTCTTCTGTGGGGTTGATGTACAACAAATTGTTTCGGACATATCAGTATCATTGTGCATATAAGTCTACCATGTATACAGACTCTTCCTACTTCTTTTTTTCCTTATATAATCCTGCATTAATACGTACATCTGCTGTTTTCTTTAATCTGATGTGAGAAAAAATCAATGACATGTAGTAATCATTATGAAAAAGTACCAAGAGAAGACGAGGGAGGCTGCTGCCAATTGCTTGTTAGGAGATGCTTTGCGCAGTGCTTCCTTGGACCGGATGCAGATGCAGCCACCAAGTAAGTTAGAAATGGCATGGGCTAGGGCTAGAAGTGCTGCTGCAGCCAACCCTAGCTTGAAAGCTCGATAGCTTGGTTCTCTACACTCAAATATCCAAACCTTCATATGTTTCATCTGCCCAACAAAAATCAAATCACATCAACGTATACTGTGGTATAAGTATTTTTCTGACACTGTTTTTTGTTTTCAATTTTTCAGAAAACACAAAACTTGTTTGGGTTTCTGATTTTCTTTCTTCCGAAGGCGTCCACGCCACAATGGTTCAACGATGTAAACTACAAATGGCCATAACAAACATCGTCAAAATCTCATAGCATCTTGCCATCTTCCATACTTTTGTAGTGAAGAACCACAATGTTCACGACAGAATGACAAACCCTTGTGACTAGACTTTACTTGAGTAAATGCTCATTTGCAACTACGCCACAATGGTCTGGAGCATTCTCCATAAAATAAGGCAGACCTATATTGGGGCACATGGGGTCAGGTGCCCCCACTCTGTATTTAAGATTTATACTAATGATCCTGCATATTTGATAGAAGTGTGTATTCCACTATATTGAAACACACAATATTCGTATATATCACAAAATAAAGAACATCTCTCATTTCATACCTCAATTTTGCTCTATGGTTGGTTTTTGTTTGTCTAATTGGGACGTTAAAGTCTTGTTTCTATTTGGTTTTAATGGTTCATAGTTGTAAAAAGTACTTCACAAATCACAAGTAAGTCAGCGATAGCATTCTAAAATTTTGTTGATGTCATTTCTAATACATAGAATGCCCCGACTATGTTGGATTCTTGGATCGGCCACTTACATAAAACCTCATAACCATGCTTATAGGATGGACTATTTGTTTTAGATTTTTCCTACAAAACTTAGCTGTTTTAGTCCGAAAATGAGAACAATAATTGAAACGACAAATAACAGAAAGAGCGAATGAGGACTAAGAAAACAAAACAATAATACCAAATAGCTGTCAATATACCTTGTTCTGAGCTAACTCAGCTTCAATGCCGAGTATGCCAGCTACGATGTCCAGGATGAGGATTAAGAGGCATACAATTATGCCCATGTTCTTTGGAATCTTTGCCATCTTTAGCAAATTGAGAGCTCTAAAAGATGATTAGATGGTTGTGAAGAAAAAGGGGGGAGATTGGAGAAGTCTTATATACAGAAAAGATCTCTGTATTTGCTTCTGTTTTAATCCAGAATAGGGAGGAGAATCTGAACAAGTATAGCCTTGTAGGAGAATCTGCTTTTGCTTCCTTCCATTAAACAAGTAAAGAAGGGTATTCCCCAGAAAGCGGTAGCATACGTGCATTAATCAAACAGCTTCCTCTTGTAGAATACTCACCATTTGCGTTTATTCCTTTAACAGGTCAGTTTTCTAAATCTTGAGTCCGCACTACTGTATTTAAGAAGAGAATCAAGAGATTAAAAAAAACTACAGTCACAAACTTGAATTGGAGGAGTGGAAGAAGATGAGGGTGGAGAAATGGAGGCTTTACTTGAAGAAGGCAGACTTTATTTGCGAGCAAGCAAAACTGGTGCTTGAAGTGCTGAAGTCGTTGGGGGAACGAGGATGTATGTAGGTAAATTCTGGGTTTACACAACCCCTTCATTGAGAGATTTTAAGTTAACTTGAATGGCTTGTCTTCTTGACCTTGAGGACTAGAATTGTCATTTTTACTTTCTCAATACACCGCTGTTCTTTCTGTTGCGCTTTTGTTGGTTTGATGTTGAAGCACTGAAGTCATCGTGGCATTGAGGATCGAGTCAGACTTATGGTTTCTGTGGTGATTTCCTCTGCAAAGACAAGGGTGTTGTGTTAACTGGCTTTCATGGTGTTGATTACTCATGCAAACAATGGTGCTTGGGTAATTGTTCCTTTTGTTTTACAGCAGCTTCGATCCTAATCGGCTATCAGGGAATTCTAGTAACTTGGTTTCTCAGCTAGCGTTGTGCACATTTTTATGGTGACATACCGTGGTTGCCAGGGGTGCAAAACCCTTCCGTTAAAACATTTGAAGATCTTTTGCAGAATCGTTGTATGTACTCTCTACATCTTGTTCTTTCTCTGCAACTGTTATTTTTCTTGTTAGCGCATTTGCAGTTCAATTGCATGTTCTAGGAATTTTAGCTTGACCACCAGAATAGGCATGTGTACGCAGTCTATATCTTCTTGTTCTTTCTTTGCAACGGTTGTTTATCTAGTAGTAAGATTGTAGAAGATTTGTTGATACAACTTGTTTAGAATTCTATATAATTGAGGTTCGAAAATCAGTGGACTGATTGATATAGTGTGAGACACACAGGATAAAGCTTAGTTGTGCATGATGGAGGAAAGGCCTCCTTGTCTTCAAGGTTTTTCCTTATTCTGCTTTTGCTTCCTTCCATTGGAAACAAGCAAAGAAGGGCATCTCCAGCAAACACATGTACAAAAAAAAAATGATTCTCCAGGAAGATAGAGCCATAGGATACAGGGCCCGGGGATGCTGCCAAGCGCCAAGCACCCTGCTTGGCAGCAGTGCGGAGCGGCCCATCCGGCCATTCAAGCACAGGGTGCTTGGCAGCATCTCCCATTCCTTTCTATACATGGAAGCTGTTTGGTCAATGCATGTATGCTAGAAAGGTTAACAATTTCCTTTTAGTTATTCCGAAATCCTGGTTGAGGACAAGGGGTTGGCCTTGTGGCTTAGGCTCTCCACTACCTGCCCTGATTTCTCTATTGAGGAAACCGGATAAAAATGGATTTGATTCAGTGTCCCTGGGTTCTCTTTTCCCAAGGTTAATGTGCTCCGAAAAGATATGGATTGATATCTGAGGAACATGATTTTCGGCATGATTAAAGCTCTCAACTAGCTCTACAAAGTGAATGATTTAGATTATCAAAATATTCCTTCAAAAAAATATAATCCCATTTTCTTGATTTGTAACGATGATGATACTAGAAGGAAATGGCGCATGAAAAATTCTAAAAATCGCAAACATTTTCACTCACATGGGTGTGTGGGCTCCATGCAAACTAGCGGTGCATTAGTACTCTGAATCAGCCTAAAAGGTTAGGATATTATTCACAAAAGCGTTATGATGATCCAATTGCGAATGCGACTATCAAAAATGAGTATTGGGGCCAATTTTGGCAAATAAATCTGTAAGCCAAATAGCTCTTCTTTTTTTTCTTTATTGAAATTTTTTTTTTTTGCATTTGATGATTTTGGGTCAAATTTTTGTGGATTATTGGTTCATTTCGACGAGAGGAATCGGAAAAGTAAAGTTTTTTTTGAAAAAAGCTAAAAAAATGACTTTTTGACTTATTTCTATTTTTATCCAGAATTTTGAGTTTCAATCACAATTTTTTACTTTTTCAATTCTCCTCGTTGAGATGACCAATAATCTATAAAAATTTGATGTGAAATTAACAAATGCACAAAAAAATTGAATAAAGACCAAAAAAAAAAAAAGGGAAATTACAGTAAGCCCCCTTCAACTATACCTCGGTAACGAGTTGTCCCCTTTATTGTTTAACTTGGACACTTAACCCCCTTCATCTTTTTTCGCGTGACACTTAACCCCCTGCCGTTAGTGAGCCGTTAACGGAATTGCTGAAATTACCAATTTATCCTCTTTGGGCTATTTTTGTGGGTGGTGCTAAAAAAAAGTTTTTTTTTTCTTTTGTTTTTTTTCCTTTGGCTGCCGGTTTGGTTTGTCCTACGCTCATTCGCTTATTTATACAAGAATCTTATTCTGTTATTGGGTTTTTTAGTTAAATACTATTTTGGTTAATCTTTGATAAAGGAATCGGAAAAAAGAAAAAAAATTGATCAAATGTTTAAAAAAAAGGCCACTCAAATAAGCAATCAGGAAAATAAAATGTTTTGATAAACACTTTTCAAAACCTTGATTTAGTATTTTAGCCCAAGAAAATAAAGTTCAAGTCAAGACCAAGACAAAAAAAACCCAAAAAAGAAGATATTTTGGAAGGAGATGTAAATATGTAATTTCTGGAATAGTTTTAGAATATTTAGATTCTAGAAGATGTTTAGAAAAAGGACATTAATAATGCCACGATGAAGGTTGCATTCTTTTTATTTTTGGAGCTTAACTTATTTTACCCTTTTGGAACTTAATTTAAAATACGTTTAGCCCATACATTCTTCTTAACATATTTTTGGAGCTTAACTTATTTTGTACCCTTTGGTAACCTAATGTAAAATAAGTTTAGTTCATGCATTCTTCTAAACGGAGAAATAAGTTAAGCTCCAAAATAATTTAAGAAGAACATAACTTAAAAAATAAGTTCAGCTTCATTTTAAGGGGAAAAGAACGCAACTAGTCTTTTAGTGACACGACCTTTGGGCGCTTTGTCAGTTAGTCGTGTATCCCCATTTGGGGGTGACATGTTGCGGATTCGATTCCTTTGAATAAGAGATCAACTCCTTATGGTTATTAACTAAACTACTAACTCCACTGATTATATTGCCTCACCAAAAAAAAAAAAAAAAAAGGTGAGTCTTGTGATTGCTTAACCCCACGGATTCGATTCATTTATATTTGTACGATTTCAAGTTTTAAATTGCTTTTGCATAATATCTTAATCAATACAAGTGATTGTGATTAGCTTAATTGTTGCCAAAAGCAACAATTAAATGTGAGCTATTTGTTTAGTTATATATATGTCCCCTTAATGAGCTATAATATAGGATTACTGTAATTGTGGGCTTATATCCCGTTGCATGTAATTCAAATGTTTGTATTCTTTTGTCGCTTGTAATACAAAAAAATAAAAATTAATTAGCACAATATGGTCCACATTCTTAACCTTAGAAAGCGTAAAGTAACCATACTAAAATTATTATAGATCCATAAAATAGAGGAAAAAACAAGAGTTCTAAAAAAAGAACGGGCTGAAACAGAGTTTCCTACGAAAAGTTATAAGCGAAACAAAAATAGCCTAAAGAGGGTAAATTGGTAATTTCAACAATTCCGTTAACGGCTCACTAACGGCAGGGGGTTAAGTGTCACGCGAAAAAAGATGAAGGGGGTTAAGTGTCCGAGTTAAACGATGGAGGGGGCAACTCGTTACCAAGGTATAGTTGAAGGGGGCTTATTGTAATTTCTCCAAAAAAAAAAAACACTTAGCTTATTTGTCAAATTGGCCGATGAGAGAAGAGAATGTGATTTTTCTGTTTCTACATCATTCACAAATAATCACAATCGATTACTCCCTCCGTTTCTAAATGAGAGTTTACTTTCACTATAATGAAGCTCTAAAAAAATGTCTATATTTTTTAATTTACAAAATTTTATATGTGCAATGTGAATCTTGTTTGATAGATCTCAATTAGTTTTATTAGACCAAATTATTTAAAACATCATGAATTGTGAAATATAGGCAATTTTGTAAGCGTAATTTACAATATTTCATATATGCAATGTGAATCTTGTTCGATAGATTTCAATTAATTCTATCAAACAAAATTTTTTAAATCATTTAAATCATCATAAATTGTGAAATACAGGCAATTTTTTAAGCAGCATGACACGTATGTCAAAAAAAGACTCTCATTTAGAAACGGAGAGGAGTATAACACGGCACAAGTGATTAGTGGTCCATTGGCCAAGCATATGACTTGGCCCGTTGGGTAAGAAGTAAAGGCCCAAAATATGCCCAAAAGCAGATCAATCTGGTAACAATTTCCCGTAATATTCCAGAAGCAGCTCGACACTTCCTGAGAGTTCAACGATCAACTACAGAAAAACAAAATCCCTGCCCCACCAATTTCTATACGCAATTATGCATGCACTATTATTATTTTTAATTATCAAAAATGCTAAGGGTACCAAATATAGGGATACCAAAAACATATATGGCATGCGGGATCCACTTTCTAAATTTTTTATTTTTGCAGGGTCATTTTGAAAATTTGTTTTTAAAACCAATGAACGCTTCGAATTATTTGTGTGACACCCAAAGTAAGTTCCGAGTGAGGTACATATAGTTTTGGTACCTTTATTTTCGGTACTCAGAGCATTCACAATGTAATAATCAAAATCAAAATATTGTTAAAGTTAGCAACCTCCTAACCAATAATCAAATTTGGGTATTTGAATAATCAAGAGTAACAATGTGGGACTTCATATTGCTAACTTTAGCAACCCTCTAAATAAATAATAAAAAACTGACATCACAAATTTTGATTATTCACTTTTGATTATTACATTACGGATGCTCTAATAGTCGGGTCTTTTTTTGTTCGCACCTCACATCAATCTCTACGGTTCCTTTTACATAATTACCTGTTGTTATCAGAATTGTTGATAAAAAAAATCAAATAGGAATCGAATACTCCACAAGATAACGAACCCATAAAGTCTCGAGCAAATATCACCGGACCAAACTCCCCGGTTAAAATCGTGCACACTATATTACAACGGAGAAAAATCTCTCTGTTGATCAAAAAAGAAAAATATCTCTCTCTCTCTCTCTCTCTCTCTCTCTCTCGAGATCGATTTTCGGTGTCTGAATTGTTTGTGAGAGAGACGAAGAAGATGTCGGCATACAGGTGGAAGAGCTTCTACGAGGACGAAGATCGGCCGGAGAAGCCACGGAGGTACGGCGTCACGGAGATGAGAGGCCCTCACTACACCCTCCTTTCTCAAAACGTCCTTCAGGTTTCTCTCTCTCTCTAGCATTTCTCTCTCCGTTTCTTCGTCGACTGGAATTCTCCTGTCAATTTCGGATTTCTGATTAAAAAAAAATAGAGCAGTTTCGTGCAGAAATTTGTCGCATCAATTTAAACATCTCAATTTTAGTTGTTTCAACTGATATGCAACTTCTTTTAAAAAGAAATTTACATGCTCGTGCGGTTATTTGGAATAGACTAGAATTTTAGGGCAGAGGGAGTAAATGAGTTTATACCTTTACTTCTTGCTAGACTTTATCCAACATGATGGGTCATGTGAGCCTTCCAAACTTGGTTAATATATTGTAGAGAGGCTACTCCACCCATAGCCAATTGGTTTTAGGTTGGAACCCTACAAGAAATCGAACATTTATGTTTTAGAATTGGCTCTTTATCTCAACCAAATGAGCTCAAGGTGGTTGGAATTGTAGTATGGATTACATTTGCATTTGTTCCATCATGTCTTGGCGTTATATGACTTGAAGTTGATGGAAAATTTCAGGTTTTGAATCCGAATTTCAATGGTGTGGAGGAATTGGGGGATGGTGCTGTGCAATGGTGTGCGCAGCACTGTGCTACGCACCTCCAAGCCGTCGGATGCACACATATGACGGCTCGGATCTCATCTCGGCAATGAACGGCTCTTGATCGTTGGTTGCCGAGATGAGATCCGAGCCGTTGGATGCACGATCCGACGGCTTGGAGGTGCGCAGCATGGTGCTGTGCACCTCATTGCACAACACCAAGGCAGTGGATTGTGGGGTTCGATTCTACTTGTTTCCATGAAATGAATCTTTTACAACTCAAAAAAGTTACATAAATTTTATTTTGCTTCTCTTACTCAACTAACAGCAACTGCATAGCTAACGTTTTCCTGATTCTGTTCTGACTTGAATGGCTGGGAAACAATCTGATGTGGTTCATCTGATTGAGTCTTCACCAGCTGCTTAGGTGCTCTGGGTTGGCTCAAGACAATTTGAGGCCTTATTAAGTGAGGATTTTAATTGGGGCTTTCACATTTTAAATTGCTGCAATAGATTATTATTATTTTTCTTTTGGCATTTCTACATGCAAAAGTACTAATTCAATTTCTAATTCAAGTGGGAGGTAGAGATTTGTGGACTCTAAGGAGAGATACTTTCAAAGAAAAGGAACACTGTTTTTCGTTATCCTTGGGTTCTTTTGAAATTCCCAAAATTTTCTCCATGCTTGTTTTGGAGAAGTTCCTTCCCGATTTGCTCCATTCTTCTGCAAGCACTCATCTGCTTCATCATTTAGGTTTTGAGAACATAATGTACTTTTAACCGTTCTGTAAGGCTTTCTGATAAATATTACAAAATCCTAAAAAAGCTTAATCTTAAGATGCCATTGAATTGTATGCTTTTATAGGTGTTATATTGCTTAGTTGTTTTGTAGTTGCCTACTTTACTCAATCCTTGCTACTTATTCATGAGAGTCAGTTATATGCATCAGTTTTCCTTCCGTTGTTATAGA
This sequence comes from Rhododendron simsii, assembly GCA_014282245.1. Taxonomy (NCBI): domain Eukaryota; kingdom Viridiplantae; phylum Streptophyta; class Magnoliopsida; order Ericales; family Ericaceae; genus Rhododendron; species Rhododendron simsii. The sequence goes on from CM024954.1 coordinate 18,741,854, forward strand.
CCAACTGCTGGATTTCTTTCATGGGGATTGTCAGCATTTGTTCAAGAGATGGGTCTGGAATCTGGATTATGGAAGCCTAGATTGTTGTAGCTAGATTTATGCCAAACGGTTAGATGATTTGGGAAAGCTGACATGGCCAATTGGTTTTCCTATGTGTAGGATATTTTTGAGTCTATGGGACATTTTGTTGATGGTTTGAAGTTTGCTGGGGGCTCTCATAGTTTGATGCCGAAAACATACATCAAAGAAGTGACAGACATGGCCCACAAACACAACGTTTATGTCAGCACAGGCGAGTGGGCTGAACATTTGCTTCAGAAAGGTCCATCTTCCTTCAAAGAGTATATCGAGGTGTGGAAGAATTAACACAATTTTATCTGCAGTAGTGTATTAAAGCACTTGTCATCTATCATCAGGAGAATAAAAGAAATGTTTTTGAACTACTCGCTATTGTATTGTTTTTCTTGATTTTGTTCTTTCAGGAGTGCAAGCAACTGGGATTTGACACAATTGAGCTAAACGTGGGATCCCTTGGAATTCCTGAAGAAACACTCCTGAGATTTGTCCGGTTGATTAAGAGTGGTGGCCTGAAAGCCAAGCCTCAATTTGCTGTGAAGTTTAACAAGTCTGATATTCCTGTGGCCAGGGATAGAGCATTTGGAGCTTATGTGGTCCCAGTGCCACGAACATCTGGTATGACAATTGCTTCTATTGTTGGTGGTTGAGGAGCTATTCATATGGTGCAATCTGTCTCCCTTATTAATTTTATGGATTTGAAACTTCTTAAGATATCCAAGGGATATCCAACAGTAAGAACGGAGAACTTTTTATCATGACTTTATTTGTGGTTACACCGTTATGATTTTAGGTTACTGGCTATAGATTGCAGAGAAAGCATGGTGAGATCATTTGTTAAGATGAGAGAGAGAGAGAGAGAGAGAGTGTGTTTTGGCATGTAATGCCGATGACAATGGTTCACCATGTTAAGGATCCTGAGAAAACTGAGAGAGAGAGAGAGAGAGAGAGCCGACATGTAGATAATTTTTTTTTGCACACAAGCACCATATCACGAGGAACAACTTACTTTAATTTTGATAATGTATGGTTATTATTTTTTTGTACAAGTTCCATACTTGATAAGTAAGGGCATTAGTCAGCTTACATTATTGTGCTCTTTCCAACAGAAATCGTTGAGGATGTTGATCTTTTGATCCGAAGAGCAGAAAGATGCTTAGAAGCTGGAGCAGACATGATAATGATTGACGCTGATGATGTCTGCAAATGTGCTGATTCTGTAAGGGCAGACATCATTGCAAAGGTTATAGGGCGTCTTGGACTCGAGAAGACCATGTTTGAAGCATCAAATGGGAAAACTTCCGAGTGGTTCATTAACCAATATGGTCCCAAGGTACTTCACTCTTTTATGCAATCATTACTTATTTTGAGGCCTAAGAGCACTGACACTTCTTAAAGATTTTGAACTATAAAGTTGGAATCAGTCGCAGTTACGGTTTTCCGTTTCCCGTATTCCATTTTTTTGGTTGTGGATTGTATGCTATCCCCGTGGGATGGGAGATAGCAGGCCCAACCGCCTAAGGATTGATTGTTCCGTTTGGCTGGGGGATTTTCTTCGGCTCATAGGGGCCTGTCCGTATGCTTTTTTGGTATAGAAGTTAATTTACAGGGGAAAAAAACACACACTTCTAAAGAGGATGCTGTGTAGAACACCAACATTTCTGATAACACACACTTCTAAAGAGGATGCGTGTTGTGTAGAACACCAACATTTCTGATACGCTTCCAAAAACATTCCAATACTACTACAATATGGCTTAGTTTAAAGATTTCAATTCATTGTGGCGGATAATTTTTCCGCACTTTTCAGACACTTCTTGAACCCTCCCAATATGTCTTCTGTGATGAACTCTTGTCATATTCAATTTCCGTTGCACCAAAACAAAAAACAGATGAACTCTGTCATATTATTCCTCTTTTGCATTCTCTAGAACACAAAACTTTATATTTTTCGGTTTTCTAATTTAATCAAAGGTACGTTACCTGTATCTGTATTTTATTATCTTTGAACTAATTAATCAACCATTATCACCTAGTATATGTTCTAATGTGTCCTGCATTTTTAAACTGGATGGGTCCACTTCTCATGTCTGCGTGCTACTTAGCTTGGGGGCTTGCGATCGATGTTTTCTATCGAGATGCATATAACATCCTCGTAATTGCCTGAGATTTGCAGGTGAACCTGTTTGTGGATCACTCTCAAGTGATGGATCTGGAGTGCCTTCGAGGGCGCAACCTTGGTCATGATCACAGATCTGTTCTTGGTTCTTCCTATTTTCTTTCTAACTTGAGAGATGCCTAATTTCGTATCGGAAATGGTATTGCTTTCAATCCGTCTGTTGTTTCTCAAGATCATGTGGATTTCCCTTTACTGTGTGTGAAAAACAAGAGTGGGAGTAAAGTTCAAGTAGTGTGTTCATGTAATTGTATGTTGTTTGGATAAGCTGCCAGGATTATATCCTTCCGATATCTAGTCAAGCAAGGTCTGCTCTGAAATACTGTACGTTATAAGGAGTTGGTGTGTTCTTTAGACAAAGGAAAACATTCTTTAGAAAACATAATACTCCATTCAAAATTAGCATGATAAGAAAATAATTATTGTGGGTATTTCAAAATGACGAATGTTTTACTTAAAAGATTTGTTTAAGGAAATTTGGAAACTATCATCTAATATTGTAACAATCATAAAAATAAAAAAAAATAAAAAACAACCACCTCTGTCCCAATTGGTTTGTCCACTTTCGCTATTTTGAATGTCTCAAAAACTGTCAATTTTAATTTTGAATGCTATTTATATGTAATGGTAGATCTTTTTTAATAAACTCAATTAACCTTATTATACAAAAAGTCAAAATTCTTTTTGCATGAGATAGACAATTTCTTGAGTGACATGAATGACGAAATTAGACTAATAAATTGGGACAAATGGAGGATTGCAAATGGCAAATACACTAGGATTTGCTTGTCGTCATACCCACCTCTGTTTTTTGGATTTCAGGATTCATGATAAGATCGTACAATTCGATTCGATATGCTATGCTAGTAGTTCATATTTGTGCCGTTGAATTGCTGAAATACGTAAGCTATACTATCTGTGATCCTTATTCGTATTTTTGGTTCAATGCACCTACAATATGGATAAAGATCGCAGATCGTATAGCTTACGTATTTTAGTAATTCAATGGCACAAATGAATTGACTTTATTAACATGTTTCACTTGTAAAAGAAGGTTGCTGATTTGGTCACTCCTTTTTTTGTTAACGTCACTTCCTTTCAAGTATATTTTTTGCATTAAAATTACATTTATAGGAGAGTGACGTTAACAAAAAAGGGAGTGACAAAATCATTTACCTAAAAGAAAGATATAATTGACTTTATTAACATGTTTCACTTGTAAAAGAAGGTTGCTGATTTTGCCATTCTCTTTTTTGTTAACGTTACTCCCTTGCAAGTATATTTTTGCACAAAAAATACACTCATAGGGGAGTGACGTTAACAAAAAAGAGAGTGGCAAAATCATTTCCCTAAAAGAAAGATATCAGTTCGAAACAGTGTGGTGATCTAAGTATTACTTGAAGTATTCTAGATGCAGCTCCAAGTCCATTTGGTTGTACTCCTAGCTTGGCCAGTCTAAGAATTCAGTCAATGGAAAGACGTCGAATCCCTCATCTGGTTATCAACTTACTAATTTCTCTCTAAGCCCACCAATGTATCCAATTTTGGCAAAATACAGTAAGAAGTATTAAAGTATTACGATCACATCAACCATAAAATTTGTTGTTCTTCATTTATTTGATGAAAAGTAAAACAAAGAGCTTTGAATTTGAATAGTATTTCCATTTTGACACACAAAAAATGATGCTGTTCCTGAAATTTCTAGAACTTTGGATATGGTAATTGGTAGATATAATAACATCGAATCTGGTGACATATTGCATCATGTTTTTATCAATTTTACTTCAGATTTAAAATTATCTTACATTTTCGTATGATGTATCTTAGATTCGTATCTTGATAAATTCCAAAGTGTATAAAGTATTATAATCATGGCATCAATCATGAATATTTTAATAGAGGAATGCATAGACAAAATTTATTTTTTTTGCACCGTATAAAAGATCTCAATGAAATCTATCAAACAATATCCATATTGGTAGAAAAATTATTTGCGTAAACACATAATTTTTGAGCTTAAAATTACCATGATAACATAATCAAATGGAGGAAGCTAGCGTGGCACCACATTTTCTAGCGCGGCCGCCGCCACCACCACCACTGTACATCGCACCACCTCTCTAGTCTCGTATCTTGCATAAATTCCAAAGTGCTACCCTTATCGCTGCCACTAACACCATCATCACTATAAGTACGCTTTACGTCAACTGACACTTCTTCACCACCACAACACCACTGCACATTACTTCTAAAATCCATACAAGATTCTTCTCAACAAAAAAAAAAAGAGTCGATAGTCAAATTCATGTTTTTTTTTTATCATGATAACATAATCAAATGGAGGAAGCTAGCGTGGCACCACATTTTCTAGCGCGGCCGCCGCCACCACCACCACCACCACCACTGTACATCGCACCACCTCTCTAGTCTCTACCAGCATCGCTTCCATCGGCTACCCTTATCGCTGCCACTAACACCATCGTCACTATAAGTACGCTTTACGTCAACTGACACTTCTTCACCACCACAACACCACTGCCACGACCTACAACACCTCCTCCGCCTCGTATACACTACCACCTCTTCCGCCATTATGTATTTTTCGAAGGGAAAGATCATAATTCAGCAGTCACGATGCACCACCTCGTTCCTCAAACCACCGTAACCACCAACACAATCCTCTTCACTTGCAATTGTTGTCACCACCATGTCGCCCCCACCACCTCACAAACAAGACACTATTAAGAATAAAGAGAGCAAAAGCAAAAATTACAAAACATTTTGTACAACACAAATACACAAAAAACTCGCATAAGTATGTAGACTCCACTCGTGTTAGTAGGTGCAAGGTGTGTGGCACCCTTACTTTGATGTGAGTCTTCGTACAAAAGTGTTTGTGGTAATAGAATGATTGATTTAAAATATGCTACGATCAAAAAACATAATCCCTAAAACTAATATTCTGGCAAGGAATTCAGTAACGGCGGCAATTAAGAGGACGGAAGCAAGGTGACTCAACCTTAAAACCCAAATCCGAAGTGGGTCGAACGGGGGTGCGGATGGGACGAATATGGGTGGGTCGTGGTCGGACGGGAGTGGATCCCCGAAACACAGATCCATGGCTTCGATTTGAAACGTACGTGCGCGTGTGGTGGTGGTGATGGGTCAAGAGAAGCTTTTTTGTTCGGTGTGGTTGCTTTGATTCATGTATGTATGGGTTGTAATGTGTGAGAATTGAGAGAGAAGAGTAGAGAGGAAGAGAGTAATGTGCTATCAGAAGACTAAATCAAGTATGTTTTCTCGTGAAGCATGAGAAACAGTTGTAAATGGGATATCCATAATGCCTATAATTTAGGGAGTGAAAACCTACGTCCAGTCATTGGGATATACCATACAAATATATATTAATATTAATATATTACTAATATATAGATATAGATAAGGGTATAATAGGACAAGAAGGCAATTTAAGGATGAAAGACTTTGTTCGGATATGAGTTATGGTTTTGTTTTTGGGTAATGATTGTGGAGAAAAATATGGGTAATAGAATTGATTGATTTAAAATATGCTACGATCAAAGAAGACATAATCCCTAAAAGTAATATTCTGAAAGGAGATAGTAATGACGGCAAAAATTAAGAGGACGGAAAGCAAGGTGACTCAACCTTAAAACCCAAATCCGAAGTGGAACGAAGGGCGTTGCGGATGGGACGAATATGGGTGGGTCGTGGTCGGACGGGAGTGGATCCCCGAAACACAGATCCATGGCTTCGATTTGAAACGAACGTGCGCGTGTGGTGGTGGTGATGTGTCAAGAGAAGCTTTTCTTAAAGGTAAAGATAATTGGATTCATGTATTTATAGGATATAATGTGTGAAGAAATGGAGAGAAGAGTTAATTATTTGAAAGAGTAAGGAAAAAAAAAAGAAAAGAAAAGCGAGACCTTAATTTTAAAAAACGCACGACACGTTGCAACAACATTGTAGACAATGTCACGTTGAACGCAACAATTTTGTTCACCCTCTTTAAAAGATGGTAAATAATACCCTCTTTTTTATTGGTTAAAATAATGTAGATCCCATTATAAAGTGATATTATGTTTACCATGCAATAATTTGAGTTTTGTTCACCCTTCACTTAAGAGGGTAAACAGTACCGTCCTTCTTATTGGTTGAAATGACATAGATCCCACCACATAGTGATGTCATGCTTATAAAAAAAAAGTATATTGCATGGTAAGCATGACATCACTTTATGGTGGGATCCACACAACTTCAACCAATAAGAACAAAATTGCACTATCATACAATACACTTTTTGATAAGTATAACATCATTTTGATGAGACCCATATCATTTCAATTTTCAACTAATGAAAAAAAGGTAATGTTAACCCTATTAGATGGATGGTTAACAAAACTCTAACAATCATCGCTAAATAACAAGGGAAGAGAAAGAAATCATTATCCTGCGCATAGAACTGAAGCCGTAACTACAACGCTAAACCTTGTCTCTCTCCTCTTTTCTTTCCATCTCTTCTAGATTTCTAGAGAGAGATTTCTGAGACAGACGCAGAGAGGGACACAAAATTTACACCTTTATAGATAGATAGATATATACATATAGAGAGGGAGGGAGGGAGGGAGGAGAGAGCGAGAGAGAGAATGTCGAAGAAGAAGGCCACTATGACCTTGAAGGACTTCCACGGCGGCTCCATCCCTTCCGATCTCCCTCTCCCTTCTGCTCCAGGCGTGTAAGTATTCCTCCTTTTTTACCCTTTCACCCTCGCACACTTTCTAATAATCTCAATCCCTAATATTTCAATTTCCACCAAAACCCCCAAATCAAATGCTATTATTGGATTCATTTGCTTCTCCAATTAGGGTTTAGTCCTCGCTTCTAGTTTCTCTCTCTAATTTTATTATTTGCACATACCCTAGATCTGATAACATTTACGTTTTTACATGTCCGTATCTATACCTTTATATATATATATATATCTGTGGGTGTAACGGTATAAAATTTATGTTTAGTTACATGTGGTTCAGATTATTAGATCTGGTAGTAGAAACCCTAGTTTAAAGTTTTCTGTGATTTCGGGCAGAATTGTTAGGCCTTCGGACCGACCCGGTTTGGACCGCCAGGTGGCGGCGTGGGGAAACCCCATGGGGAGATCGGATCATCGGTTGAGGCCTGGGTCGGCTGGGGCGGTGAGAAACTTCGACGACAAGGCCCCGTTTCTGGGCCCTGCCGCGCACATTGGTAGGAATTTCGACGAGGACGAGCGGAAGCCTTTAGACGGCGGGTGGGGTACACGGAGAACTGTCAGCGATGATAGCATTCAAGCGTTGCCGGTCCGCGCGGAGCTGAAGCCTGAGTATTCGTGGTCTGGGCCGTTGCCGGTTGCTCACATGTCTAATAGTAGTGCGCGTTCGGAGCTGAAACCCAATTATTCGTCTGGGCCATTGCCAGTTGCTCACATGTCGAATAGCACTGCGAGTTCGTATGCAGGGAGGGTCAGTGAAGCAACTCCTGTGGGAGTGAATTCTCAAAACTTTGGTGGAAACAATTCTTACTTGCCTAGATTTGTTGAAGCAGCTAATGTGGGTGTGAATTCTTTAAACTCGGGTGGCAATAGTGGCCAGGGCCACCCAAATGCGTGGGCCATGAGGAAGGAGGCAGTAAAAGCCACTGAGCCAGTTGCTGCCACGTGGTCTGGTCCAAATGCTGCTGCAAAGTTGGCTCATGCCAGCGCTCTTGAAAAGGTATCTTCTGGGAGGTGGCAATCCAAGCAAGTGATTTATCACCTGCCAGATGTTGAGGTCATTGGGCAAAATCCAATAGAGAGCGAATTCGGGTACAAGGATGATAGTTTTTACAGTAGGAACCGCTACCATCAGGTGGAAATGGAAGGCGGTGTGGAATATCATGATGAGATGCTGGCAAGGCATGCTCAGAGGAGTTTGACTGCTGATGGGGGGATTCGAGGTGGTGGGGAGTTTCCAACCCGTGAAGGGGTTAGGACTCCTATGTCACTGGAATCAATGGAGAGTAACCTTCCCAGATATGTTCCGGAGGTTCAGCCAACTCGTAATGATGGGAAATTTGGTGGGTTGGAGTTGCGATCAGAACGCCCTAAGCTAGAGCTACATCCGAGACCCAAGCCTTCGGAGAGTTTGGAATCACCTGTTAACTATAAGAAGGTACACGTATCAATGTTAACCGTGTGATACACTTTTTGGTGTTTTTTGTTGTAGCTTTTGATTGATATTTTGTTTTGCATGTAGGGATACCAGCAACCGCGTAATTCTGGTCATCCAGAAAATGTTCCTGTATCCTATGGAAATGTGAATCCCTCAAACTCAGAGTTATCTGGATCTAACAGTGGGAATCAAGCTGTTGAACGACCAAAACTGAATTTAAAGCCGCGATCTCAGCCGCTCGAACGATTGGAAGGGAACACTGAAACAAAAAGGTTTGCAGTTTGTTCCTTTGCTATTTGCATGCTCAACTCATGATTTACGTTCGATTCTTAAAGTTTCTTTTAGTCTGTCAGTGGTCCATTTTTATTTTTTTTGTCTTTCATGTTTGTTCACGTAGTCTTGTTAACTCATTCAATGCTGCAAAACAACAAACGGGATCGTATCGTTGAACCAAGTTAGACAATCATGAGTATTGCCAATGAGCTTAGCCAGAGAAAACATGTGTATGAGTCATGTAGTCACAGAAGGAAAAATCGGGCAGCTCACCTGGCTGTTATTTACTTAGAATTGTTTCATCTCTTAGAACTACGCCCAGGGGAGGGGGTTGCGGCCTTGCGGGCAACGTAATTAAGATGACGTGTAATCACTCATGATTGAGACTAGAACCTTGCAACCATCTTTTTTGCGGTGACCAGAGATGGTGCTCAAGCTAAAAGCTTTTGGTTGTCTAGAGTCAATTCATCAGAAAGTGGTCTACTGAAGTTGCTCCTTGGATCATTGTGATTAACTCTGTAAACTTTGAAGTTGCTTCCCGGATCATCCTTACTAACCTAGGTTTGGTATGAAAACTGTGAATTCGCTAAGAATGATCGTCCTGTGCTTAGTAATATCTGACAGATGTTGAAGTGCTTATAGTCTTACTTTATGCTGTAATGTTTAATTTGCTGCTGTGTTGCAGAGTCGTCTTAGGAACTTTCCAAAATCAAGTTGCTATGAAAGAACATAGCTTGGAACTCTTAAATGTAATGGACTCACAGTATTTTACCTTTTACCAGAATCTTCCTACAATGAACTTTGGCTTTGGTGAATGGCATGCCATGCCCTTTTTCTTTGGTTACCCTTGTATTATCTTGTTCCATTTTGCGGTTTTCCAATCCTTTTATGGGGTTCATTTTTTGTTTTTTTTGGGTGATTGTAACCAAGAATTTTTGATCAATTATTGATTCAGGAACACTGTGTTTGGTGGTGCTCGTCCACGGGAATTGGTAAGTGTGATTGTCCACTTTTGCTGATTTGGTACTGAGTCTCAAACTTTCATATTCATTAGTATCTAATTGTATCATCTTAATTTGATGGTATTGCTGATCCTGCTCTACAGGTTCTCAAGGAACGGGGCATTGATGATGTTGCTGTCATTAATCCTGACATCGGTCAACCTCCCAATAGGTAGTGAGCTTCGTTCTTCAATCTCATTTGTTTTTCTTTTTCTCTGTTTCGTTTTATGTTTGATGGAGTTGGATGGGGGATACTTCAAAATTTGACATCAAAAGTGTGATTTTTTCACTTAACATCGTCAATTGGGCTAAGAGTTTTTTTATTATGCGCTCCAACATAACTCGTTGAAATTGTAACAGTTTTTTGTTTGGCTACCTTTGGGTGCACTGAACAAATTCTCAAAACTCGTCTGGTAATTTGGTGTTTGAAGGATGTTTACCAAACTTTTTAGTATTTCCAAGTGTCAAATTCAGAAGAGAGTGCAATTATTGAATTATCTTATAGAGCAACAAAATACTACCTCGTCCCCCAAATGTTATGAAATTTGGCTTCTGAAGCATTTCGTTGGAGATGCTTTTATAGCAGAGCTATTTTTATGCATACCAATTTTTCATTGAAGGGTCAAACACGAAGTTCCGAAGACTGATAGAGTGCCTCCACATGCAACTCCTACCCGTCACGACGAAAAGCCAGAAAACTCTCCCATTGACAATAGGATCAGAAAGAATAATGATAGGCGAGATAACCGGGTAGATGCTGAAAGGACTGATACTCAGAAGAGGAATTGGCGAAGTGAGAATCATCATCGGAGGGACAATAGGGAAACAGAGAAGAACCACCCACAGGAGAGGCCACCTTCACCTGAGACCTGGCGTAAACCAGCTGAGAAGCCGAAAACAAAAGCAGCTTCAGCAGTCGAGCTCGCCCAAGCTTTTTCAAGATCTGTATCGGACGCGAAAAAACCCGACCTGTTTCCTGGCCAAAGAGGAGGTGGTCCCAACCGGGGACCAGTGCCTTTTTCTCGGCTGATGGATCCAACGTCAAGGCCTCAAATCAATGGCTACTGATATTTCAGGAGGTGGAATGGTTGATCCTCAATGGTGATGAGACTCTGATTAGAGAGTGTGGTTCAGTTGGGTAGAAGGGCATTGGCAATATTGGAAGTTCAGAATAGTCTCAAACTTGAAGATCGTTCCTTGGAAGTGAAAAAATAATGGAAAACCCCCCCAATTTGTCGTTCCGCTTACAGGGATTGAATTTATCTTTTCCTTATATAAGATGGTGGATAAATTATTGCTGCCTAGTGAATTCGAAAAATGAGGGTCTTGGTTGGATTCATAGCATACAATATGCATTGTTAGGAGATATTTTGCTAGTGTTTTCTGAGTCTTTGTTTTTTCCGTCCATGAGAAATTTTGTGGTGCATGGTCGTAGTTTCGAGCCCGAGGTGTGTTCTTGTCTTGAGTTGAATCTGGGAAAGTGGATTACGATGGTTGTGTATGTTGTCAAATTCTGAGAGAAATTGCTGTCGGATTCGATTGCTCAGGTTTAGACCGGAGACAGCAGTCTACGAGCAATTCCAGTTGTTCAAAAGTACTGTGTCTTTTAGATCAATTTTTTTTAAAAATAGTTCAAGTTATTTTAAAGATTCCAGACGGTTTGCCCTTTTGCGGCTCTATACCCAAACTTGCCAAGTTAAGCCCATTTTGTGGTGGAAAATACCGGCAACATATGCACAAACCCTACGTAAAGTACATGCACCCTGTTTCAGGTTGCCCTTTACTGAGCGAAACATACGTGAGAAAGGAGTGTTCAGCAGGAGTATATGTAGTAGTATTGTTGTTTTTCATAGGTCAATTCTTGATGTGACCTAATTCTTGATGTGATTGTCACGTGAAGAGACATGTATTCATCATGATTTTATTTTGTTGATCTTGAGTGGTTCATTTTAAAGATCCCAATTTTCATGTATCGAAATTAGGTCAATCAGATATCGGAGCGCCAATTAAATGCTATGTAACTCAGGAGAAAAAGTAGTCAAAGTTGGCACTGACAAAAAAATGCTGTTGAGATACGCGGTACATCAAACTACAGTTGACTTGAGAGAAAAGGATGGTCAAGATTAAACTAAATAAACTAAGTCGTTGATAAACTAATTTTTTCGATAGATGATTAAACCGTTAGGTCCTACAGAATAAATGTTTAAATTATTAAGTGAAGGGAACACAGAAAAGGATCTTAGCTCAAAACATTCTTAGCAAAATTTTGGATTGCTTGTCATTTTAAATAGGTAAATGAATTGATACTAGGTATGGGTTCGAAACATAGAAAACATCTCAATCTAGTTGCTTTTTTCCTTTTGGCTTAGGAAAAATCAGGGGTGTACATGGTTTGGATTCATCCGATTCTCTAAAAAATCAGTAATCGGACCATTTCAAACGGTTTTAGGAAATTGGGAACCAGAACCTAATCAACATATGCATGGAACCTAACCAGAACCAAACTGCAAAACCAGTCCGGTTTTGATTCGGTTCCGGTTCTATCCAATTAGCATCCAAACCTATCACCGGTGTGTGAGAAAGAGAGACATGAGATTGAAATTATAAAGACTAATCTGTTAAATAAGGTCGCAAAGAATTGAAATAATAGGAAGGTAATCTACTAGAATAGAAAATGAATGAAGAAAATAAAAACTTTCACAACAAATGAGATTTCATCTCTAAATAAAGTTTAGGAAGAAAGAGATTAACCTAACAAATTACACACACATATTTATTTTTATATTTTATATAATTATATATATTAGTTCTAAACGGTCCGGTCCTAACCACGGTTCTTTAATTGAGAACCAGTAACCGAACCAAAATTAATGGTTCTTATTTTTTTGGAACTATAACCTGACTGCAGAACCGCAGAACATGACCAAATAGAACGGTTCGGTCCGAATCGGACCGATTTCAGGTTCGAACAGTTTTCTTGAACATCCCTAAAAAAAAACAATGGATATGTAGATAAGTTACTTCGTATACTCGTCAGAAGGTGTTGCCGTAAATACCAAATAATCATTTGCAAGGAATGTCACCGCACCAATGTAGAGAGTATTGTCTTCAGCACCACATCACCATCTGCAAGTCACCCACCTCTGTTGGGGATGAATATTAAGTCCTACTGTATACTACGAATACAAAGAGTACACATATCATTCTATCAACTCAAAAAGGTATTTCTTAGCATCAGTCATTCCACACTTTTAGCAGTAAAGATGGTGATTAAGCTACCATAGAAATTTAATGCATGCGTATATTATAAGCATAATACATTTAAAAACACCAAAATAGATAAAATTTGGAGTTCGATGTGATCACATGCTTAATTATTCAAAAGCATTATTGTTCTTAGAATCTACCCTCGGCATCATCCCAATTTTTGAAATTTTCTGGAATTTTGTGTGAATTAGCATTGACCACCTTGCAAAATCCCAACATCTCCCCTTCGTAGGAACTACGAGATCACCTACATACTAAGCATATGACGCAAGTCAGCCCTGACTCAGTGGTATATCAATCTAGTATAAGGGCGGAACTATGGTAGGACTGCCTAAGGCTGTAGCCTAGGTGTAGTTTATGAAAAAAAAAAAAAAAAATTATAATAATAATAACAATACAAATTTATGGAAAAATGACGGCCTAGGACTTGTTTTGATAATTAATACCCGCCAAGGACATTTTCAATACTAACAAATGTTCTCAGCATGTTCTTGGCGGGTATTAATTAACAAAACACGTTCTTGGCAGTCATTTTCCCAAAATTCATATGTAAAATTAGTCCAAATAATATTAGCTCAACCCATTTTTGTTTTCAGTCCAACCCACCATCCCATTTAGCCCAACCCACCAATCTCAAGTCCCATGCCCCATTGTCTGATCTCTCTCCCTTATCGTCAAAAACATAGCCGAACAAACCCTCGCTGATTAAAAAAAAAAAAACCCCTCGCACAGCACAAACGCCCTAAAGCCGGCGATTTCAACTCGGTCTCGGTGAGTGTCGAGACTCCAGCCGATTGTCACTTCTATGCATATTTATTGTTCATTTGATTGAAATGTTGATTTGTCTTGTTGTAATTCTTTCTGTTACCACGCCAATTACGGAAAGAGCATTTTCAGCTATGAAACATGTGAAATCCTTTGTAACTGTTCCCCACTTTTCCACTGGGTAGGCGTGAGCGGAAAATCAAATGGCGTGTGTGGTGTGAGCGCGGGCGTGCCAGGACTTATCACATCTAACGTATGGAAGGCGAGAGGGTGCCTCAATCTGACTTCGTATGTGAGAGTGATTGCGTGTGACCCAAAGGGTGAGGCCACAAAGAGATTCGTAGCTTTGCCACAATGAGCGTTGACTTAGAATTTCTCAACCGTGAGAGAAAAGGTAGAGAACATAATAAAAAATTGAACTTTATTAACCGTGTAATAAAGTTGGGTATAACGGGAAAGTAAAAGACCCGAATTACTTGAAAAAGTAATTGAGTTGGTACAAGAAAAGTAAAATAGGTGCTTCGTTCGGAAGACTTCAGTTTAAGCGCTGAACTTGATTGGTGTGGAAGCCCTTTTTTCTTTTTGTGAACTAGTATTTATGGGCAAATACTGCACTAATCTAGATTTGAGCTAAGTTTCCCGCCTTCACCACGAGCTGACATGTGTCTCGAGTTGGCTCTAGATGTTGCCAAGTGTTTGAAATAACTCCCCACTAACATATTTAGTGGAATCATGAATGGTTATTGGAAGCTAATAAAATTACCCACATGCTTTTTCGCCATCGGCGGAAGTTATTGGTGGTTAATAAGAGATAGTGAGCCTTTCTTCCTTCCTCATTTCGTGGGTGTCAGAGAATAATGGGCCATTTGACTTGTCAAATGGCCATGTGGCAATCATCCACCAGCTTGTAATTGATGTGATATTGGGCCTCTTCATTTATGGGCTTTATTGGACCATGAATACTCGTAGCTAATAATTAAATAATTCTGAACCCATGGCCAAATTGAACTAAAACTAACTTGGCCCGCAAATAACTCTTCATGTCACGACCCAATTTAATTAAAAAATATTTAAATGGCTCTCTAACGCTTGTCCAGGACTGAGTGCCAGAAACGAGTGAAAACAGTAACAAAATGGAGGATGATTTGTTTGCGAATTCAATGATTATCTACATTGAAAGAGAATTTGTTAAAGATATTGACTCAAATTCGATAATATATAATTTTTAGTCTCTGAAAAACATCGTAGGATACAACTTAAATAGTGTACCTTTTTGTACTTTTCTTTTGCTTCTTTTTGAATATTTATACATTTCTGTACGAGTTTATCTTTTTTTAGTTCATATATATGAATTTTGGGTTAGCCCAGTGCAGAATAAGTTCCTGGTTCCGCCATTGATTCTAGTAACAGAAATGCTACTGGTATAACAGTTGGGACACAGACAGCGTGTACAACACGCGTTTGGGCCCGTCTCGGGTCCAATAAAATTAATCGGAGCCGCTTATTTTGTTCAATATATTTTGCTTAAGGTTTCTGCAAAAAATCAGCTCCATTCGACAACGATAAGAGCGTTTATGAAGTATCCAAAATTGATTAAGAAAATTTCTAAAGCGATCTTGGATGCTTCGTAAATGCCTTTATTGATGTCGGATGGAGCTGATTTTTTACAGGGGATCTTAAGCAAAATATATTGAACAAAATGAGCGGTTTCGGTCATCTTTGTTGGATCCGAGACGGACCAAAACGCGCGCTGTAGACGCTGTCTATGCCCAAGCTGCTGTACCATCCATCTAGTACTGTTACTACTGTAATTGTTTCTGCCGACATAAGCGTGATTGTCTCACAATCTGGTAGAGGTAGGTCCTAGATTTGAAATTTGAATGTGTTCCACGTTTTGTACGATGATACTACTATTTTTTAACCTGTTTGGCTTTTCAAGAAAATAGAGGCCAATGTGGCTTCAATTTCAAATCATCTTTGAATTATTGGTCTTCCTACGTTATGTACCGTGCCTGTGGCGGGTCTTGAGTGAAGTTCCTCCATAAACAGCCGTGCTACAATTCCCGACCAAAGGGATCCCGATGGCACGCTGGGCCCACTCCGGCCACTGGACGGTTGATTCGAGCCATTCAAAGATTCTAAAAAAACAATCGAGTGGGACACCGCGAGAATCAACGGCATCTGATGTATGTAGATGGCTTATCCAAACACTCCATTTTTTTTGTATACAAATGCATACAAAAAAAATGAAGTGTTTGGATCGGCCACCTACACACATTGGATGCCGTTGATTCTCGTGAGGACCCACTCAGTTTTTTTTTATAGAATTTTTGGACGGCTCAGATCAGCCGTCCGGTGGCTAGAATGGGCTCGGTGTGCCATCCAATCCCTTTGGTCGGGATCCTCATCCACACCTCACTCTTTACTTCCCTCTTCAAACTAAATTAAAGAGCCAAAAGAAAAAAAAGCACCAAAAAACCCTTGCATCAGTCTCTTTTCTTTCCTCTCTACTTTTGGAAAACTCTAACATTTCTATAGTTACTCGGTTGAACAGCCGAGGAACTGTTCACTGGCTTCCCATTTTTATATTGTTTCCCAATTCCTCTTCCTGTACTCCACCGGTCCACCACTTCTGACTTTTACACATTTTCTTGCTTTTGTTTCTCTCTCCAAGGCAAGGGAGAGTATTTAATTGAGATGAGTTTGATTATTTATTGAGAGGAGAGTGAGAGTAAAGAGTCTGATGAAGTAGTTATTTTAAAAGTGGGTAGCTAAAGTAATAAAGTGACTTTTTAAGGTGTAAATTGGTCCAAAATATAAAGAGCCTGGTGCGGATGCCCTTAGACTTTGTGCTCCATAAATTCAGATGGACCTTCTAATGAGGGCTCTCAATAAGTGCCGCGTACTTTTAAATTTACAAGTTTGGAACTTATATTTTGTTATTTTTTATTTTTTGTAACTTTTTATTTAGCTTTTGACATGATTTTAGAGGGTAATTGTTCGACTCAACGGGACGAATCGAAAAAGTACTATTTTTGGTATTTTTTACTTTTCGTAACTTTTTGTTTAGTTTTTCGACGTAATTTTAGGAGTTAATCGTTCGTCTCGACGAAACGAATTGGAAAAGTATAAAAAATATGAATTGATGTTGAAAAAATTTAAATACAACGGCACTTAAGCTCCAAAAGACAGCTGTTTAATATTTTTTTCATCTTTAGTGAACTCTTTTTTTTTGGCTTTTGATAATAATTTTGTACTTTTTAGACTTTTCTTGTTGAGACGGATGATTAATCCAAAAAAAATACACAAATCTAACAAAAATTCAGAAAAGACAAACAAAACACACAAAATGAAGAAATAAGTTAAGTTTATAAGAACTCAGCCAAGTCAAGAAAATGACAAAAAGAGGAAAAAAAAAAAAACATTGTACATGTAAATTATTTTCTAGCCCGGTAAGAGTATATGAACCATTTTGTTCTATTTTTTTTAGACTATGTCAACACTCACATGCTTGGAGAGAGATTGAGGGTACGGTACTAGCGTGGCTCGAACCCCTTACATGGGGAGACACCACAAGAGTGACACCAAGCTTTGGTAAAACACTAAAAACTCACATGGTTACCTTTTATTTGTGAAAGAATACTAAAAATGTGAATGTAACATAAACAACGGTTTTTTATGGTATCAAACAAAAAATAATTACGATTATAAGTAGCAAAATAAACAAATATTATCAATAATCCTTGAAATTGGATATTACATGAAACTACGTTGGGGCCGATCCCGAGCCGGCCCCCCAACATAGTTATGCTGCTGATTCCTGTTGGCAAAGGTAAAAAAGTCTCTGGCCTATGTAGCTAACATGAGGATAAGGTCCTAGCTAGTCTCCCACATTTGAATCTGTGGAACCACGTTTAGTACGATGATTGTATTTTTCTGTTTTTTTGGTTTGACTTTGCTTACTCAAATACACGCCAACGTGTGTAAGTAGCTTCAAACACTAATGGAATTGCTGCTCCGACCCTAGCCCACATGGGTACGTAGGGCATGAATGAAGGTACTCCATAAATCCATATTACTTTCTTCGAAAATGTAAACACTGTGCCAAAACAACCCAGCACCCCGTATATATGGTCCTGTGAATTCGTATTGTCACAGTCCTATTTTAATGATTCGAACATTTCATAACGATTAAAATCGAAATAGATCTTCTGATATATTATGGTGGTCCATTTATCTCAAGACACATGGTTTGTCGGAATGACTATTAGATGTCCAGAACTTAATTTGGTTTGTCAAAAATTTTTTAGTTTTCCAATTCCTTTTTTTTTTTTTATCGCAATTTTTTTTATTGATCTCAGCAATAAAATTTTAAAGATTAAAAGGACAAGAGCAAAAAGGAAATTAAAATTACTTAATCTCCCGCTTTACCTAAGACCCAATCGCTGGTCCGAGACCAAACAGAACCCAAAACATCCTAAAACTGAAACCTCCATAGCCTGAACCGTCGGAACCCCGGGAACCAGCTCCTGTTGCTACCCCGATTCCTCTCGGTGAGACGATCAATAAGTCACAAAAGTTTAACGCAAAACTAATAAATGAGATTTTTTTTTCAATAAAGACAAAAAATAAGTTACTATTTGACTTTTAAAGCCAAATCCATCATTTGTTACATACCTAACCGATAGGTCGATGACTTTAGAATAGACGTCGGTTTGAATCATCACGAAAGAACGACCAAACACGTAACGATTTAGTGGAGGGAATCACACAAGATGATGATTCATACCAAAAACGTTTCAGATATAGGATCAAAATGGGGAACAAAATCTGCATGTCATCCGCTACAATAATTCAACTCTCATTGTCAAGCAAAAAATACTTGCGGCTCATTTGGTAGAGGTTAAAATTTTGAAGGGGAGAAGGGGGATATACAGTAGCGGCTCCAGGAATTTGTATTAGGGTGTTCAGAAATTATTTTAACTCTGTTAGTATAGACGAAGTATATATTAGTATAGACGGTGTGGACAAAAAAACTTAACCTTTATTTCAAAAAAATTAACTACGAAGAGAATGAAAACATAACATATATATACTATATTTTTTAAACAAAAAATCTATTTGTTTAGGAAGTTGTCATGTTGCGCAGTAGACAATGTTCCGAGAATGGAGGGAGTTAAATTTTGCAGTTGTCCTAGACAAATTCTCACATGTTGTGCCATTGTTTAACTGGCGTATTAATCTACTAAAACTTTTTGAAAAAAATTGTAGCGAGAATATTGGGGCCAACCTTTTCGAAAGTACGTTGTTTGTTAGGATGACATGATGAGATTTTTTATCGTAGTCTCAAATTCAGAAGGAATATTATTCAAATTAACGGGGTTATGCAATGTCGTTGAATTTTTTTTTAAACTTTGTCCATAATTCTATAAGCTAACAAAACAAAAAGAAAAGAAAAGTAGTTATGCGAAAATAACACATTTAGAGCATCGACAATAGAGATGGAGAGAGAACGCAGAGCATGACATTTAAACCAAGAGATTCTTCTTTTTCTTTTTTTTTTCAATTTTTTTTCGATTGGGATTGTGAGTTTTATCGTTAGGTGTTCAAATATGAATTACCTAAATTGATGAACTGTAATTAGGTTGTGATTGAGTGTTCAATTGATTGAGTTATGTGTTGAATTATTTTTGGGTTAGATGTTTAAGAATATTAGAATTGGGTGTTCATTAATATTTGAGTTGGGTGTGTAAAGAAATGTTAACCCATAATTTTTACATGTATTATGAGCAAAGAAAAAATTATTGGGTGTTCATGTGACCATGGAACAACCAATGTGCAGCCGCCTCTGGGGATATAATAAAGAGGGGGATATGATATGACGAGAGAGTATTTTGGAAGGGGATAGAAAGTTACTTGATTTATTTTAGCTTTTGTAGGAGGGGGATATTAGAGGGTACTTGATGTTGTAAAATCATGTTAAATTTCTATTTTACCCTTGTTTTTGTGACAACCAAAATTTTCTCTTTCACACCCACACAAACCCATCTGGCAAACCATTCACACACACCAATGTAAAACCCATTTCCAGCCACACCCATTTCTCGACAAACCCATTTCTTGCCCTTCAGGAGCATATGAAATCAATGCTCTGTGATGATGTTTCTTTAAAAGGATTCCAAGAAAAAAAAAATGAGAAAAACAGAAAAAGAGGAAACTTATTACAATGACAATTCCACTTGTTAAAGTCCCAATCACAAAACAAACGGATGGTTTTATGAAACTGTGACATTGTTTGTGGTAGTGTTTGTTAACGGGCAGCAAAACAAGAGGAAAATAGTGTAGGGTAGGTATATTCATGTGGAAAAATGATTGTATTGAATATATCTGTACTGTTCAAGGCGTTTTAAAGTTGGACAAATCTTTATCTAATGAGTTCTAGGAAATCAGAAGTCCTGACTGATGATCATAATTCTTACCAAAACGCAGTCACTAGCCATCCTCATCCTATTAATTGGGCTTCTCTCTGAGTATAACTATCGTGCACCAAAACAATTAACTGGCATAGTTTGGGCTATTTATGTAAAAGTTCACTATGTAATTAAAGGCATTGTGAAAAATATTAAACATGATATTTTTTTAAAAAAATTCAAAAGTAAAAAATTGGCAAAACATATATGGAACACTTTAAAAATCCTGTAAACAAAATGCCTTAACTTGACCTTTTATTACATTCTAATAATGATACTGTATCTTTTTGCTTTGGTAATTACCGAGACCAATGTATTTTAAAGAAGTAAATTATTTTCACTTGAAATAATTTAGCTTTAACTTTTGAAAAAAAACAAAATAAATATTTTTCTCATAAATTAATTTTTAGAAATAAAATTTAAAATGCTTCCAACTCTTGTGCGGGAAATCTTCCCCAAATAAGGGTTATTTTCTTTTTAATTTTTTGGGTTACTTGTTGTTCAGGTAATTGGTAGTGTGTTGTAATTATATTGTAATTTTTTTAACGGTATAGAATATGTCTTAAGCATCCAATAACAAATAATGAGGGTGTATTGTAGACACCCTATTTTTGATTTTTCAGATTAGTTTACTTACGGTATTTGATTTCCTGGTGATGAAATGGATCAAGAACTCTCTGGGAATGTTAGTATAATTGAGCTTTGAGTGGTTAAACCTCTTTAAAACCCTTTAAACCTAGCCCAAGAAGCCTCAACCAAAACCCTACCTACATACGCTGGTCCAACACTTGCGTACGCCGGTCAAACCTAGTCCTATTACCTTTATTCATTTGTGATCACAGGACTTTTGGGGCATCCCCAAGCTTTGTTTATTCGTTTAAGAATAGGCTTCGGACAGGGAGATGTTCCCACCCCCACTCACACAACTCCAATCACCTTTTCTCCTTCATTTAATGAAGGGAGACTTCCACTCCAATATATATAACCCCCCCTCCATAGTCTTTCAAGGGGTTACAAGGTTACAAGTTTGGTTACCAACTTCCAAGTTTAAAAACGTTATCAAGTTTCAAAACCCTAAGCTGTCTTCTTCACCAAAGTTGGAGTTATACACTTGGTTTTCTATGCATCATCATCTATATACCACCATCCAACCTCAAGTTCAAAGCTCAAATGCCTCTCAAACTCAAAAACCAAAGGTATAACACCTTTGTCTACTCACTATTCTGATTCTTGAGGGGGCTGACAGGGTCAAAATTGGTAATCAATACCAGTCTTGGCCCTAAAGCTGGCAAGGTTTCAAAAACAGTTTCTGGTTAGAACAAGCATGTGCCAGTAGTGAGCTCGCATACGCCAGT
Source organism: Rhododendron simsii (assembly GCA_014282245.1). NCBI lineage: Eukaryota > Viridiplantae > Streptophyta > Magnoliopsida > Ericales > Ericaceae > Rhododendron > Rhododendron simsii. The sequence goes on from CM024954.1 coordinate 18,763,439, forward strand.
CCTTGGCAGTACGTGCAAAACTGGCGTGGGGATTGGTATCTAATTATTTTATGTTTTAACACATTTATACCTCATTGTGAGCATGATGAAAACCAGCTAATTGCTTTCCTTTGATAAAACTGCTAGTTGTATTTCAATAAGTCATATCTGCTACTATGGAATACCCATGGGGTCCTTTTGAATATGTCTCATAACCCAAAAAATATAAAACCGAACACTAGTTAAAGGGGTTTGAACTTGCGTGCTACAATGGCTTACCCGAGCACGCAGGTCATGCCTTGACCTGTGGCTGGCCTTTGCATTGGGTAATTAGGCTTTGGCCTTTGTTTTATCCCCATACTGTTTATGGGGTCTTTTATTCATTTTGTGGCTTTGTAGCCCATTAAACTGCCTCTAACTGTATATAAACTGCCATATAAGTTCTTGGTTTGTCCTGAGTGTACACTGGTCATTTCCAGAGCCCAGAGGGTTGAGAATAAGAACTGTGGGTTTGGACTTACTGGCGTACACAAGTTCTGTGGTGGTGTACCCAGGTCATGTCTGCATGCAGTGACTTGATTAGTGCAAGCTAGTTTCTTCCTGCGTACGTCACTCCGGAACCGTGTGTTCCAGTCTGTTTGAACTCCTATAGGAGTTTGTTTTCATCATATACTAACTGTTTCAATAAGTGAGCATGCTATTTATCACATCCCGCCAACATGTTATAGCTTTAAATCCCTTTAAATTGTTCCCCCATCCTAACTGACTAAAAATCGATTAATTAATGAGAGAGAAGCACAAATGATTTATAAATGCCTGAGTAGATACCAATCTCCGAATTGGGCGAAAGAGGTGCCTTAAAACCCTTCCCCTCTTGTAACCTAGCTATCGAACATCAGATATCAAGGTGATGATGGACCAGTCTACGCCTTTTTCAAAATCAAACAACGTAGCAGATGTTTCAAGTTCGATTCCTTGGGTGGCATACCACAAAAACCCAAGTGGCGACTCTAAATTGAGTGTTTTGCCGCGCTTTTCCAAAAAGGGCGCACCCGACAAAATTAGATTTTTTTAAGGGGCGTGTGCCTACAGTGGCGACTCTACAGGGGACTAATTGCATTAATCTATACTTGGAAATTAACATGCTTGGGAACAATCCCGTAAAAGTCTATTAAAATATTAAGGTTTGCGCTGTTGAAGAACGGAATGGTGGCTTAACAAGATCCTTTTATCCGACCAATCCCGACTGGGACTTTTTCGATTGTCCACTTGAGTAGTTTTTTTCAAATATCGATTAATAAAAGTGAGCCAAATTTTAAAGGCATTTTTTTTTAAAACTTTGCGATTCTCTCTCATTAATCAATCTTTTGGCATTCTTCATGTGCATCGATGTTGGCTAGCTGCGTTGAGGTGTTTTGGGTAACCAATACAGTTTACTGGAGCCTGGGGTTCTCGAATGCCCAACAACCATGGACGATGATAAGTCATTCTACCGTTCAACCGTTGCTCTGCAATATGTGTTGCAGAGGGAAATATATCATGGCTTTAGTCTGGGGAACCCCTTCAAACCAAAACCGGCCTTTGCATATACAAAGCACTAGAACTCTCCAAACTAAGACAGGTACCCGCAGGGTAAGATTACTTGCATCTAACCCCCATATATTGTCAATGTGTTACTGCTTTCTCTATCGCATGCACTGTACATACATACCGTTTTACGTAGGAGCATGATAGGGCAGTGTAATACCCGTCCCGGATATTAGAGTATTTAATTCATCTTTTAATTTAATTATATGTTCCGGGGTTGTTTTGCATATGATGGGAGTTCGAGGGGCTCGTTGTGATTCATGTGTGGAACATAAGTAGGTTCATGGTTTCAATTACATACAATAATTTTCCCATATCCTTTATCAATATCCTGGGGGATATTTTGGAAGATATTTTCCCTTATTTTCCCCCTTGCTCTAACGTAGAGAGAGAGAGAGAGAGAGAGAGAGGGGAGAAATAGGAAGAAGAAGAAGGAGAAGAGGAGAGGAGAGCTTGGAGGTTCTTGGTTGTTTAGGTGGTTGATCATCTAGGTAATTCTATGTTTAAATTGTTAAATTTCATGTTTGGGCAAACCTAATTTCATGCTTTAATAGTTGGATTTATGCCTTAATTGGATGATGCAAGTTGATTTGGGTATAAGAAGAATACCACTTGAATCTCTTGAGTTATTGTGTTTTTAAACTTCTTTGATTCTTCGGATTTGATAATCTTGAGTAGCTTTTTAATTTGCATGAGTTAAAGCATGATTTGGTGTAGTTTGAGGAGTTTTGGATGTGGTTTGAGTAAAGGAAAAAGTGGAAAATCGAAAGGAAATCATGCTGGATTTTCGCTGAAAAACCCAGTTGGTACACGTACCACTTTTGGTGGTACCTGTACCGGCAATCCAGAACTGAAACATTTGGGTCGATTTCGGGTGGGTACCTGTACTGAGTTTTGTGGTACCTATACCCATTGGGTACCTTTTCAGCAATTGTTGAGGAACTTCGGACGATTATATCTTTTTCATTCGGACTCCGTTTTGGCAAATTATATATCAAAATTTGTGTACCGGAAGTGTACTTTCCATTGGTGGTGGTCTCAAGAGCTAGCTCTAGGCCAATAGGAAGTTACGGTCAAGATAAGACAAGTTGATCATAAGTTTTCAAATCGATTTCAAGAGTTATTTCATATTTAAACTCTATGCTTGGTTTGGGACACTCTTAGGTGTTGACATGGCTATATTTGTATTCGATAGACATCGTTTAGCTTCTTGTTAGCTTTGTAACTTTGTGCCGAGTATTCGTTGAATTCGTAACTAATATGGGTTAACTTGTGGCTAGGTAAAGAGCCGGTAATTTAGGAGGTGCCGAAACCTTAGTTTGGAATACTTCGGTCGACACGAAGGTGAGTGTGTTTGATATGGTAATGTTCAATGAGATGTTACATGGTGGTGATCGTATATCATGCTATTTGAGATTTAGTTAATGATATATGTTTGTTGGGTGTTGATTGTAACCGCTAAAGGATTGTGGAGTGAGTCACACCATATCGTGGGTCATGCCGTCTAATTAATGGTGAATGGGAATGTGGTGTGCGGGACACAATACCTTGGTTACATGGGAATGTGGCTGACGTGCCATTGCGTGTGTGATGTTTATACATGTGGTTGTATATTTGAATACCTTTGTTGAGTTTATGTGAATTACATTCAAATGAGATATTCTTTTGGGTAGTGTAGTATTTTATTGAATGTATATTATATCTCACACACTCTGGTTTTCCTTTTTAGATTGCCAGGCCACAGGTGGTCGTAGAGTTGGTTCACTACCGGTCGGCGTTTTGGAGACACTTGGATTTGTACCGAGTGTTGATGCTTGTGGTCGAGTTGGTTTTAAGGGGTCAAACTCTAATTTTTGTGTTAAACTCATTTTGTGATTTCAAGTTGTAGATATGTTGGGTGTCTTTTGTATAATGCATGTTTGTTGATATTGTTGGCGCCTTGTTTATATTAATGTTAAGTCTTCCGCTGGGGTTTTACTCTATTCTTTTATTGGTTGTCATTTAGTTGTTGATTTCTTGTGTGGAATGCCACGTGGCCGTGTCAGTTCGGGCCCACTCTGGGTGTCGTTTCAGGACGGGGCGTGACAGCTTGGTATTAGAGCTAGTACATTCTAGCCTTTGTGTAGAGAGTCGTTTGGGGTTCGGTGGTGGACCATAGGAGTTTGTGTTTGTTAGGTAGGGGTAGCATTGATTAACGGGTGAGTTATATCTCTAATATTGTGTTTGCTATTGGTTGTTAAAGTGATTGAAATAGATATTGGGACATGGCTTCGGAGCATCATGCCGAGGAAGCTGCATCTAGCAGTGATGAGGTTCAGCAACCTGAAGTCCCTGTAGGGAAGCCAGTTGTAGGGGCTACCGATAGACTTTTTGCAGTTGTGGCTTTGCTCGCAGAATAACAAGCAGCTCTTATGCAATGGCAAACTACAGAGGTAATGACTCGTGGAACGGGTACTGGGCTACTTGAAAGGTTTAAAAAGCTATTTACCGTGGAGTTTGAGGGGGCAATTGACCCAAGTGATGTCGAGGAATGGCTTAAGGCTGTGGAGCGGGTGTTGAATGCTATAGGGGTGACCGATGCACAGAAGGTGACATTGGCGACTTTTAGTTTGAAAGGTGAAGCTCGGGATTGGTGGGAATCATTTGAGAGGCAGTGGACTGCCCCTCTGCCAGGAGTTATACCAGCAGTACCGCGAGTGGAGACGTGGGATCGCTTTGTTAAAGGGTTCAATGACCATTACTTTCCGAAGAGTTGGAAGTTGGATTAAGAAGCGGCATTTATTGATTTGAAGCAGGGCAGTATGACTGTTCCGAAGTATGAAGCTAGGTTTGCAAAATTGTCAAAATATGCTCCAGACTTGGTGAGTACGGAAGAGAAAAATGTCAACGGTTCCGCAAAGGACTTTTACCGAAGGTAGCTACGAGGTTGACCACCTATGAACAAGAGGAATATGCTCGGTTGGTGGAAATGGCCAAGATGGTTGGAAAGGATATTCAGGATTTCAATGATAGCCGGGAGTCATACAAGAAGAGCAAGACAGAGGGAGCGACATTTGGTAAGTTTGGTGGAGGTACTAGCAAGGGTGGGGGTCAGAAATCTCAATTTACCAAAACTCAAGATTTCGGAAAATCACATGGTGGTTCGTCAGGGCAGTGGAAAGGGAAAACAGAACAGGGACCTAATAGGCAGACAATGAGTGGTGCTACGACAATGACTCGTCGATGTTTTAATTGTGGATCAACAGATCATTTGATGAGGGATTGTCCAAATACAACAAAGGGTTTCAAGTGCTTTACTTGTGGTGAGGTGGGGCACATGGCAGCTCAATGTCCTCGGGCACAAGCACCGGTGGCATCTTCTGTGGGTAGTGTTCAAGGAGGAAAAGGTGGAGGAGCCAGTGGTTCTACGGCACCGGGTAGAGTGTTTGCAATCACACGTCAAGGGGCACAATCTTCTCCGGGGGTGGTGACAGGTACTTTGGTTATGTCTGGTACTTATGCACGTGTGTTGCTAGACCCTGGATCTACGCATTCTTTTGTGTCTAATGCTTTCATTAAACATTTAGACGAACCTGCTAAACTGTTAAATATTGCTTTAGCTATTTCTACACCGGTGGGTGAGGTAGTAGTTATTAATGTGTGTTATGCGCGCTGTGAGTTGGTAGTTGGGGGAAGAAGATTGTTTGTGGATTTATTGCCGTTAGATATGACTGACTTTGATGTGATTTTGGGTATGGATTTCTTGTCGGAGTATCATGCCGTTATGGATTGCTTTAGTAAAGAGGTTATATTTCAATTACAAATAGCGATGAAGTTAAATTTTGTGGTGATTCAGTAGTGAGTTCTACTTGTCTTGTTTCGGCTCTTAAGGCCAAAACTTTGTTGAATAAGGGTTGCGAGGGGTATATTGCTTATGTTGTTGACACTGAAAAGAAAGCACCTGAATTAGAAGAGATACCAACTGTGAATGAGTTCGTGGATGTATTTCCGGATGAGTTACCGGGTATCGTGCCGGACCATGAAGTGGAGTTTACTATCGAGTTGTTGCCGGGTACTAATCCGGTATCTATTACTCCATATCGTATGGCACCAGCAGAGTTGCTTGAGTTGAAAGTACAATTGAAAGAGTTGCTAGATAGGGGTTTTATTCAACCTAGTGTATCGCCGTGGGGTGCACCGGTCTTATTTGTTAAGAAGAAGGATGGTTCCATGCGTTTGTGTATCGATTATCGACAATTGAATAAAGTGACGGTTCGAAATCAATATCCATTGCCGAGGATAGATGACTTGTTTGATCAATTGCACGGGGCTACGGTATTCTCCAAAATTGATTTAAGATCGGGCAATCATCAGATTAAGGTAAAAGACAGTGATGTATCGAGAACAGCTTTTCGTACCAGGTATGGCTATTATGAGTTTTTGGTTATGCCATTTGGTTTGACCAATGCTCCGGCGGTTTTCATGGATTTGATGAATCGGGTATTTTGGCCGTTCTTGGATAATTTCGTTATCGTGTTTATCGATGATATTCTTGTTTATTCTCGTACCAAGAAGGAACATGAGGATCATCTACGTATCGTGCTACAGATCTTACGTGACAATCATTTATTCGGGAAGCTTAACAAGTGTACGTTCTGGTTGGATAGTGTGGAATTCTTGGGACACGTGATTTTTGCTGATGGAGTTTGTGTGGATCCTAAGAAGATCGAAGCGGTGGTTAATTGGGAGAGTCCCAAAAGTGTCTCAGAAATTCGAAGTTTTCTTGGCTTGGCGGGATATTATCGGAAGTTTATCGAAGGTTTTTCCGCGATTGCTTTACCGATGACGAAGTTGACAAGGAAGGATGTGAAATTTATATGGTCTGAAGAGTGTGAGAGCAGTTTTCTTGAGTTGAAGAAACGATTAGTATCGGCACCAGTTTTGACAATTTCCGATTGGTATAGAAGACTTGGTGGTTTACACTGATGTTTCATTGCAAGGATTGGGTTGTGTTTTAATGTAGCGGGGTAAGGTTATAGCTTATGCGTCGAGACAGTTGAAAGTTCATGAACAGAATTATCCTACGCATGATTTGGAGTTAGCGGCCGTGGTTTTCGCTCTTAAAATATGGAGGCATTATTTGTATGGAGTATCGTGTGAGATCTATAGAGATCATCAGAGTTTAAAATAATTGTTCACGCAGAAGGAGTTGAACTTGAGGCAGCGTCGGTGGATGGAGTTGATAAAGGACTACAATTGTTCTATACATTATCACCCAGGTAAGGCAAATGTGGTCGCCGATGCTTTAAGTTGAAAGACGGTGGGAAGATTGGCATGTATACAGTGTTCGAGAGTTTCAGTTTTTACTGAGTTGAAACAAATGGGAGTAGAGTTTTCATTGGGGGGTAGTGGGGCTTTGTTAGCTCGTTTCAGCGTTCGACCTTTGTTTATAGATCGGATCAGAGATGGGCAGTGGCAGGATCCTGATTTTCAAGAGTTCAGATGGCGTGTAGTGAATGGGAAAATGCCTGAGTTCAGTATTCGGGATGATGGTATGATTTTGTTTGGTAAGAGAATGTGTTTGCCAAATGACATGGTTTTAAAGAAGGAAATTTTAGATGAAGCTCACTGTTCTGCATATGCTATGCATCCGGGAAGCACTAAGTTGTATCGTGACTTGAGAGAATATTTTTGGTAGAGTGGTATGAAAAGGGAAATTGCAGAGTATGTGGCTGGTTGTGAAACTTGTCAACAAGTGAAGGCAGAACACCAGAGACCGGCAGGTTTGTTGCAGAGTCTACCTATACCAGAGTGGAAATGGGATCATGTGACAATGGATTTTATGACAGGATTGCCGCGTTCAAAAGGGGGATATGATTCTATTTGGGTTATAGTTGATTGGTTGACAAAATTGGCTCACTTCTTAGCGGTTAAGACTACATCCAACACAGATAAGTATGCTCAGTTATATGTTGATGAAATTGTCAGGTTGCATGGGGCACCTATGTCTATTGTTAGTGACAGAGATCCTAAATTTACTTCTAGATTTTGGGTTAGCCTACAACATGCTATGGGAACTTCTTTGAAATTTAGTACTGCATTTCATCCACAAACAGATGGTCAGTCAGAGCGAACTATACAGATTTTAGAGGATATGCTGAGAGCAAGTGTTCTGGATTTTGGTGGCGGTTGGGAGGAGAAATTATCGTTGGCGGAATTTGCTTATAATAACAGCTACCAGAGTAGTATTGGCATGCCACCGTACGAGGCCTTGTATGGTAGAAGATGCAGGACACCGATTTGTTGGGAGGATGTGGGTGAAAGGAGTATGTTGAAACGAGAGTTAGAACAACAGGCTGCCGAGTGTTGATGCTTGTGGTCGAGTTGGTTTTAAGGGGTCAAACTCTAATTTTGTGTTAAACTCATTTTGTGACTTCAAGTTGTAGATATGTTGGGTGTCTTTTGTATAATGCATGTTTGTTGATATTGTTGGCGCTTTGTTTATATTAATGTTAAGTCTTCCGCTGGGGTTTTACTCTATTCTTTTATTGGTTGTCATTTAGTTGTTGATTCTTGTGTGGAATGCCACGTGGCCGTGTCGGTTCGGGCCCACTCTGGGTGTCGTTTCGGGACGGGGCGTGACAGGCAGCTTCTAGGTTGTCTTTTGTTCTAGTTTGTCTTATAATCATTAGGACGCCGCTATGGCCCGATGAAGAGTCGTGCATTCTGATGGTGTACATTGTCAATTTTTTAAATCCTAAATTAACGAGACTTTGGGAAATCAAAACTTTCTAAATCATTGTCTAACGGTCAATCGAGGTTTCAAACAGAAAAAAATGGACAAGAAAAGAATGCCATGATACTTACACCACCTAGGTTAAGTGCTAATCACTTACACCACTCAGGCTTTGGCACAACGCTGCTTACGCCGCCTCGATACTGGTATCATGTCATCTATATCGAGTTGTTTTGACTCTGAAATTAAAACTTCGAGAAGGGTATAGTCAAAGGCTTAGACTGTTTTGACATCTTTTAGTATTAGTCAATTCAAATAACGGATACACCCTCGAAAAGAATTCCGAGGATTTTGGTAGCGTCTGAACATCATAAAGTAGACTCACCTTTAGTTCTAGAGTCTAGGAGGACACCGACGACATTGACATGCGTATTTTCATTCTTTCAAATTCTTTCAATAAACTGTTGCAGGGACACCACTGAGCTTTCATTTACTTTACTATCAGCTCTGAACCATTGCACTGTTAAAGGAAGTACCAAAAATAAGAGCCAAACCTGCTTGAGAGCATCCATCGGGTCCGTACAGAAGAAGACTTGCTAGGCTATTTCCTCAGTCAGTCACAATGGAAGCTCTGGTTGGTTCACTATCAAAGGCAGATTCACTGCTGACTACACCGCATGAGACACCTCCATCCCCCCTTCTTCAACGTCATCACCAAAAGCCATCCAAGCATTTATCATGGCCGATGCTCCTAGGATCAAGCTACCATTGTCATCAACCTCTAGCACATCATGGCAATCATGCAACAAAGAGCAGATTAGGCCAAGGCATCTATGGCCAACCTGTGCGCTTTGATAAATGAGCGACTCCCGTAAGAGCAGCGGGGGAAGAAAGAGGCAATCCCGAACCTAAAGTTCCTCACCCCGAAGCGGCTATTCCCAATTTGGAAATGGCTGCTTTGATTGCCATGATGGCTAAGATCGAAGAAATTGTTTCCAAGTCCGAAAAGATTAGTGCTTGTGGTTTGGACATGGACCGACTTTGCCTTTTCCTAAATGCTAAACTACTTGAAAGGTTTAAGATGTCAGACTTCACTACGTTCGATGGAACTGGTGACCCAAAAACTCATCTGTTGGGTTATCATGGTGCTATGAAGCTGCTGGCAGTCGAAGAAGACACAATGGCTCAGATGTTCTCTCAAACACTCTTTGGTCCAACTTTTCAATGGTTTCTGTTTCTCGACGTCTCAAAAAGAAGAACTTGGGAGGATACTGAGGCAACCTTTGTTACGAGTGATAACTACAACTCTCAGCTTAAGATGACTACCCTGGAGTCAACCAAAATGAATGCCAAAGAGTCCTTTGTAGACTTTATCAAAATGCTCAAGTAAAGATTGATCTCTGGATTGGATAAAAGGGGTGCCTTAAAACCCTTTACCTCTTGTAACTTGGCTCCCGAACCTCAGATATTAAGGTGACAACGAAGCAGTCTACACCTTTTTCAAAATTAAATTATGTAACAGACGTTTCAAGTTTGGTTCCTTGGGTAGCATACCACAAAACCCCCTAGTGAAGACTCTGAATTAAGCGTTTCACTGCGCTTTTCCAAAAATGACGCACCCGACAAAATCAGATTTTTTTAGGGGCGTGTGCACACATGTATATATCATACAAACCCAAATAAAAAGTGTATATTGTAGCACTTCTCATCATTTTATTAATTAAAAAGGTATTTCTTAACATCCGTCATTTCACCTTTTTAGTAGTAAATATAGTGAGACATAATAATTTAATGCATATGTATATAGTAAGCATAATAGATTTAAAAATACCAAACCAGAAAAATTTGGAGTTCGATGCGATCGCTTGTTTATTCGCATTATTGTTCTTAGGATCTACCTTCCTTATCATCCCAATTCTTGAAATTCTCTGGAATTTTATGTGAATCAGCAAGGACCACCTTGCAAAAGATTGTTGGAAAATGGAATTTTATCAAAGAGAATTTGGAAGGACCCAGACCGCGTGAGGTGGGTCCAACAATAGTGAACAAACTCCATTAAAGATGAATGAGAAATCGTCTCATTATGGAAATTGGAAAAGCCAAATGACGTGCATGCGCGCTGTCACCAAACACCTAAATTAGACCGGGGCTAGGGCCGAAGCTCAGGATTCGTGGGCCCACGACCTGTGGTTCGAAGTCTGTGGTCTATGGTCCAGCCTAGATTGGTTTGGAATTGATTATGCTTTATTGGGTCTGAACTATTTGCGTTTGGATGGTCCAGTTATAGAATCAGTTATGTGCTGCTGATTAATTCTAGGTAAAATCCACGATTTGATAATGGAATCAATTGCTAGATTAATAGCTATTGAATTTTCCGTATTCAAATCTCTGTATTCAATATGAAATATTGAATGGCCTAATTGAATGAGCAGGTTCCACCTATTGAATTCTTGTATTCAATTAGAAACTCTTCGATTATATAAGGAGTTCGGTTCCTTTGTTTCAATACACCAAAATTGAAAGCTTTTCTTTTACTCCTGCAATTGTTCTTCCTTCCAAGAGAGTGAGTATTGTCGGGCCGTTTTTCACCATCTCTTCTAAAACTTGGTGGTAGTAAGGGTTCAATTAAGTCTTTTTATGACATTCGATGTCGCACTCGCAAGTCTGTTTTTAGAGCGATCGCAGGGAGTAGTATTGTGGAACCAAATCCATGGGGGCACTTCGGACCCAACAGTCCCTCCCTCATGATGACTCCAAACTTTGATACCACTTGTTAGGATCAAGGGCTTACCATCTTACCAAAAATCCACTGGTAGTGGTAAAGACGCAACTCTATTTCCTTATACTAAAGCGTAGCAGGCCCAAGCGCCATGGTTCGACCCGCATGGGCAGAATGCTGGCCCGCGACCAATAGTCTCCCCCAGCACCTGTTTGCAAGCAGCATGCCATCCAAGGGAATCGAACCTGTGACCTTGGCTCTGATTCCACTTGTTAGACCAGTTTTTGCCATCTCTCCTAAAACCAATTAGTGGTAGGAAGGGTTTCAATTAAATTTTTTATGGCATTCGACGTCGCACTTGCAAGTCTGTTTTTAGAGCGGTCGTAGGGAGTGGTATTGTATAACTAAATCCATAGGGGCACTCCGGACCCAACAAGCATAGACACAAGTTCGTTCGACGGGTAGTCTACGGCGGCTGAGTGGTAACTGAGTCAACCATGGGAGACAAATACCGACACAATCTTCAGCAACGGTGAGGCGGCGAATTTGTCTTAAGGGCACCGTTGTATAAAATGGGTCTTGGTTTGCAACTTCTTGTTCCCTACTTATAGTTTATGTTTCATATTATGGGTCTTGGTTTGCAACTTCTTGTTCCCTACTTATATTTTATGTTTCATATTATGTAATTCCATTATTCATGCAATATTTTGTTCAATTGTAAATTTCCAAAATTAATAAACTCAATTACTGTTTTCCGCACTATTTTTTCCTACAAACCCATCACCTCCATCTCGTAGGAACTACGAAATCACGTTACATACTCGTCATATGAGAAAGTCAGCCCTGACCGGGTGGTACAACAATGATCAATTTTTAGAGACCCGTATTTTGAGGCCATATTTTTTTTTCTTGTAAACGTACGGCCTGTCGAGATAGACGGTGCGGATATTTGGTGTGACATATTCGTGGAAAGATATAAGGGTAATTGAACGAGTGGGGCAGGTGTGAGTGTGTGGTATGAGAAGCAGGGGATTACTCCCCCGCCTTTATTACAGTATTTCTCCAGGAGGAGGAAAAAAAATTCTCATTCTCTCTTTCTCACTCTCGGCTATTTCTCTCTCTCCTCCTCTCCTTTGAAAACTTCCTCCTCTATTCTCTCTTCGATTTCATCTACTTAGGGTGTGATTCCGGATAAGGCCCGAGAATTAAAGTTGTTATACGGAGCACGGGCTTTCCGAATATCCAAGAAAAATCTGATCGGACCACGTGGAAACTCGGTGGACTTGGTCAAAGGGTCGGATTTTGCTCAAAACCCATGAGGTAGGGTTTCTTACTCTTGTTATGCGTTTAAACAGTGTTTATGTACCTAGATTGTGTATTGTTTCGTTGTTTGAGGTTATTTCTTCCATTTTCGAGAATCTACAGAACATGATCTTCATTTTTGGGGTTTTATGCCTTTCGAAACCGTTGATAATTGAATTAAGGGTGGATTTTAGAAAACTGGTCACGAATCTGTCACGTGTTGTTCGACAGATTCGTGTTGCTTCTCTAATTGCCTGTTTAGCCTTATTTTGAGTGCGAATTTGACTAGGGTTCTTTCACGTCTTTCAAACTTCATTTAATCGCGCAACTTTTGGGACTAGAATTGCTCAAAAATATTAAGAACTCGATTTATAGTGATGTTTAGAAGATTGAACTGAAATCTGGAAATCTGGGCAGCGTACAGAGCTGTGTTTTTCATCGTTTGCTATGGTTAAACGACACTATTGGTTATGGGTCCATACGGGTTTTAAAGATTGCTAAGTTGATGAACTTTTGGCGTTAGAATCATTAAAAAATATTGAGTACGGAATTTTTAATGAATTGTCAAACACTGACTGCTCACTAGGACAGTTTTTGTCCATTGATTCTCGTTCGTCTGGTTTGATTCCCAATCACTTCTAAACACCTTTTAAACATCGTTAAACCATCCCTAAGCTTGATTAGTTGAGTTTTAATGAGTTAATGATTTTTCAAATTCCTTTGATACCCGTTAAGCATAATCTTAGTGTCGTTGTAAATGGAATACGTGATGTAAGGTTGTTCAGGAGTACCGAAGGCTATGAGGGACGTTGTGGGAAGTATAATTGGTAGACGTGTGCTTGACTGACCGGGTGAATTAAAATAAAGACGCGTCCCAATCGTAGGACTCTCGACTGGTGTAACACAATATCCGGAAGTACCGGAGTCAAACCACAGAGACGGGCGAACGGTGCTTATTCAAAAGTGTTGAATTCTAGTTTAACTTGGCTCTTAGGTAGCCACCCTTTGTTTAATGAGGTTAATTTACTAACTAAATTACCAAACTGAATTGATTAAATAAGGATTTAAAAAGGGAGAGTACAGCCGTGGGAACTCAGCGTCCGCAACTAGCCTAACCAATGTTCACTCGGGCCACAATTATTCACTTTGTTGATTTTAGAATAGGAAAAAGGATCCCTAACGAATGCGCACCACCTGTCACCAGTTTCCGTGCGCAATCGAATTCTGGCGATGCCTGGGTTTTGTTTGTTAGAAGAGTTTTCATCTTCTAAAATTGCTTAAAGATTAAATTAATTCGAACCCGAGGTGAAAATATTAATTAAATTAGTCATGAGATGCCTTCGCCCCGCGGCCGCACTCTACAAAATTACTCACTCATGATTTTGTTAAACGCAGCAATAATTTTAACCCTAGATCTAAACATGCTTCAAACAATTGAAATAGAAATAAAAACACGATACCACAGACTTACGGAGAAGCAACGAATTCGATTACCAAAGAGAATAGGAATTTAAAACTGAAAAACTTGAAGAACTGAGATTAAAACTTGAATCTGCAAAATAAGAACTCAAAAAAAACAGCAGCCAAAAGTTAATTAGAAACGTAAGTTGTTGAATGTGCTACCCTAATTCGGGGTTTTTATAGTAATCCCTTTTAACAAATAATTAAAAATCCTAAAATAAATCGGAATCGGACCCGCAACAACCCAAAACGATGCCGTTCCATAGCCTGTTAAGCTCTCAGTATTGCTACACCAAAAAGGGTGTAGCGCTTGCGAACCCCTTTGCTGTACCAGATCCCGTTGATCGATTGCTTGGCGTTGACCCCTTAGCCTCAAAGGTAGCGCTACACCAAAAAGGGTGTAGCGCTCTCGAAAGCTCTGTCCACTTCCTAGCGAATTCCACTTCAACACTTAGTCTCCATAGCCCTTCTCGCTCTCAAGCTCCATCACGGCCTTTCCGGATACCTCTCATTAGCGCCAAAACATCTCAATTTCCTGCAAATTAAGCACAAACACAAAATCCAACCACGTGCACGCATTAAATGGAAAATGAGAATTAAATGCACGTCTAACGCGCTAATTTCCCTACTTAGGCGCTAAAATTCATGAATTCCGCGCGCCTATCAACGTGAGCTTTTCTAGTGATCTGAGTGGTAGCATAGTAATGCGTGCCTACATGATTTACTCATCCTTCAAACTCTTTTGGCGCTCGTTTCACGAGATCTAAGTATCAAATTAGCGACTAGTATGTTGTAGAGTCGCTATGGAGTCGGTACGATATTATGATGTACCAAGAGAAAAAGGCGTGTACTGATTTGTCATTCGATGTTCTGTTATGATTGATCGTTTGGAATACATTGAATGTGATTGTCGATGCGTGTTTGACCTATAATTCAGTTTGATTGACGTGCTTTATTGTATCATGAAATTAGAGAAGTGTTTGTTGAATGAGTTGTACGATTATTGGGATTCGAGTGGCTGTAATTAAGAATTGGAATGAGGAAGTGATTGTAACGCAAGGGGTGGAAATGCAGACTGCAACATAAGGGGTGGTAATGCAGAGACCCAAATAATGGGTGATGTTCAATGCAATGCAAGGGGTGGAAATGCAGACTGCAATGCAAGGAGGGGAAATACAGAGTGATTGAGATTATGAGAAGTGTCGAAATGGTTGTGAACCTATTGTGAGTACGTTTGATTGATGTGATTTTAATAATGTTTCTACATGACATGTGAACGGTTACGAATACTTACAAGCTGTTTGGAACTCTTTGGCCGTAGTTTGTCTTCCGTTGTGTTAAACTCATGTTTCTCATGTTCACTTATCAAATTGTTTCACTCTTTGGGCATACTTTATCGCATTTTCATATAGCTTGAATATAGATTTCTCTACTGGGCTAGTATACCTCAACCTATCATTTTCAGGTACAAATAATGGGTGTTGGCATGACGTGCATGTTGTGCTTGTTGACCATGACTTCGAAGGTATAAAAGTAGCGATCATCTGCATCTGATTTTGAAAGTAATATTTGGAAGAATGATCATTGTAAACTGTATTACTATTTTGATATTTTGAAAACTTGGGGCCTCGAGTTAGGATTGTAACTTTGAAAATAATGGAAGATATGTCATTTTGGTATTATCGATACTTTAGTAATGATTTATTTATTGAAAATAGTTTTTATTTATGTTAAAAATTGAGGGTGTGACACAATCTAATTGTTTCTCCTAGGAGTCTAAGACAAAAGCTTAATTGTGTCGCAATCCGATTATTCCCGTTCCAGAACACCTTCTTAAAAAATAAGTACTTATTTCACATTTTTAAAATAAAAAATAATATAAATAAATTTTTTTTATTTTATCTGCACCGTATAAAAGATCTCTATAAGATCTATCAAACAAGATCTATATTATTAGGAAAATTATTTACATAAACATATTATTTTTGAGTTTAAAATTGCCTTCTTAAAAAATAAGTACTTATTTTTTGTTGCGTAACGGGGCTTCACATGAGGTCCTAGATTTGAATGTGGTCCACGTTTAGTACGATGATTCTATTTATGTGGTCCACGTTTAGTACGATGATTCTATTTCTTTTTCCTGTTTGGCTTTACTGCAAGTAGAGGTCAATGTGGCTTCAATTCCAAATCATCTTTGCCTGTGGTGGGTCATGAGTGAAGTTCCTTTCAGATAATGAGTGCTTCTGAAGGAGACCACATAACAAATTATTCACATCCATGAACTGAAAAATATTTTTGTTTACCAATGACGGATTGGTTCAATAGTTAGGAACTTAAATTTGGTTACATAAGGTCCGTGTTCAAGTTTTCATAGCCTCTCATTAGGGCTAAACGTACTCTTAACACCACCCGTGGCATGCACGCCTAGATTTAACAAATAGTGGGGTCTCCTATAGATAGTGGAGTGACGTGATATTGTGATTGAACAAATACTCTTTGGTAGAAGTGATGCGGTAAAAGAAAACTCTTATTAAAAAGAAAATACATACCCAGTCATTCACAAAATAAAGCGGAAACCATTTTTAAAAAGAAAATACATACTTCCTCCATTCTAAATTGATGGTCCTGTTCGATCTCTTATACATTTTTAAATTGTTAATATGTTTCAATCTAAATTGATGGTTCTGTTTGGTCTCCAATACATTTTTTAAATTGTTAAATATGTTTCAATCTTCTAAAATACTAAACAAAGTCGACGATGGAGTGGTGCCCAGATTTGCTTCCAAGAACGAAGAGTGCAGGCCATCTGTGAATTCATTTCACCCGGACCCATGAAACAAAACTTACCTACTTCGACACCATTGTAAGGATTCTTTGAACGTACCGCGAACTCCATCCTTCATGCCGGCATTGAGCCAACTGACTCTTTTTGACATGAACAAAACTTCCAATCTTAGCCAACTCTAGAAATTCGGATGGATTAATTGAGCAATTGTCGGTACGGATTGAGAGTCAGGTGCCTATAATGGTAGTAGTTTGGAACTCGAAGTCTGGTGGCGAGGCCTCGGTGGGCTTGGAGTCTTTAATGATCAGTACATTGGAAGGGTTGTGTCTTTTCAGTTTAGAATGAGAAGGTTGTCTTCAAAAGTCGTAGAATTGCCTTCAACAGGCGTGTATGTTCCGAACTGGCGTGAATAAACTTGGGACAGGTGTGTTAATAATTAGGCTTAGTAGGGATATTTTTGGAACTTTAAAAAGTAGAAAACATATTCGTACATTTAAAAAAAGTAGTAGTAGTATAGATAATGAATTTTATGTGCAATATAGATCTTATATTAATAAATCTCAATTAATTTTATTATACAAAATTTTAAAAATCTTTAAAGATATTATAAATTAAAAAATACTAACAATTTAAAATTTACATTGTAAACCGAATAAGACCATCAATTTGAAAGTACCAATTTGCAGCCAAACAAGGATTGGGGTCTGAGGCAAAGTCAGTACCCCGGGTTTTGAGGCCGAAACGACGATGTGGCATGGGGCAGCATCCATACCGAAAGGGCCGAACCCCGGATTCGTCAAAAATCAAGAAAATGACAAAAACAGGAAAAAAAATAAATAAAAATTTCGGCCTGGTTTGGTTTTGTTGTGAGTCCTGCAATAGAAAATAGAAACTGACGGGTTCCTTACCGAAATCGTATTAACGGTTGCGCTGGGCCATCTTCACCTATTAGAAGGCCGATCCGAGCTGTCCAAAAATTCTAAAAAAAAAACAAGGGCCCATGCGAAAATTAATGGCATCCAATGTTTGTAGGGTACTTGATCCAGACACCTTATTTTTTATATATATGTATAGCCCGACGGTCCCTATAGGTTTTTTGTTTTGTTGTTGTTGTCGTTTTTATTGAACTTTTTTTCGCATTTGTCAAGTTCGTGTCAGAATCCTGAAATCTGAATGAAAAATAAAGAGATTAAATCAAGCACGTAGACATATAGGATTGAATTAATTTTTCATGGAGTCATTTATTTTGTATAAAAAATTATTGAATGGATCGAATCTTATGTGCTAGACCCATAATAAGCCCTGCGTCTCTGCCGGTGCGAGATCGCAATCACACGTTCGGTAGCCATAGGATTTTCGATGCCACCCTGTGGTCCCTGTCAGTGTCAGAGTGCTTCTCTCGAGGCCTACCCTATCAAAGCCTAGATATCATCTGCGCCTTAGATCACAAAAGGTTGGTTGTCATCAAGCGTAAAAAAATAAGGCTATTACGTAAGTGTTTGGGAGCCTATTTTTTGACATTTCATTTTCAATTTTTTGGCTTTTGATTTTTTGAATTATGATTGAAATGTGTTTTGAATGTAGTGGAGATGTTTGAGAGCCTACCTTTTAGCTTTTTATTTTTAATTTTTTAGCTTTTTGACTTTTTAAATTATGGTTAGAATTTATTTTGCGAATGGAGTAGTATTTGAGAGATGTATGTTGAAAATGAATTATGGATTGGTTTTTTACCATGTTGTCCTTGGTTCTTATTATTATATTAAAGATGTATGAATAAATTTTTTTCATTTATTTAAATCGGGTAAAAATATATATATTTTTGGAAATAATTTTTTTGAGTATTGCACAACAAATATCTCATAACTTTGAGTAGGGTTTCTGTGAGAGTAAAGTGAGAGTGAACTGGCAAATAGTTAAAATCAATGAGGGTATTTTGGTAATTTTCCCTAAAATGGGAAAATCCAAAATGCAAAAAACACCGGCTTTGTTCGTTTTGATATTTAACTTGGTTTTAACTTTGTTTCCTAATCATTACCCTATATCTTTCTCCAATTATTATCCTATTTATTCAATTATTACTTTCATTTATCTCTCTATCTCTCTCTACTCATTACCTATCTCTTCAATTATTACACTATTTTTCTCTCAACCCACTACCAAAACTAAAATACTCTAAACTCGCAAACGAACAAAGCCACCTTTTCCCTACTTCTCACTTTTGCCCTCTTTAAAAAAACGGTCCCTCTACTGTCCGTCCATTTGGGCGGATGATGCATCTTCCACGTGTCACCGTTGTCTTTCATGACAGTACTTATTGGTTTCTAATGTCAGGAGTCCTTTGCATTTTGGGTTCTTCTATGCTACACCCATTGGGCGGACGGTAAGAAACTACTTTCTCGTCAAACGAGAAGAAATTGGCGTTGCCGATTTACTTTTCCTCTGACTGATTTTAAGACCAGTCACTTCTGTCTCTTACTTTTTAAGATACCTATTTTACACTTCTCACTTTTTTTGTCAAACAAGGAGAAAATGCTTTTAGATCAGATTCATCTCTGGGCTTAGACCCGTACCACTAATAACTTTTTTTATTTTTTTGTTTTTGTCTTTATTTATTTTTTGCGTTTGTTCATTTTGTGCCTTATTTTTTAATTTTTTAATTCGTCTCATCAAGACGAATCCAAAAACTAAAAAAATTTATTTTTACCCAAATATTTTGAATAAGGACCAATTTTAAGTTTAAAAAAAAAAAGAGTTGACTTTTTTACCTTAAAAATGGTCCTTATTCAAAATAATTGGGTAAAAGTAAAAAAAAAAAAAATACTTTTCCAATTTTGACGAGACGAATCAATAAATCATAAAAGTTGGGCACAAAACTAACAAACGCGGAAAAAATGGATTTTTTTGTACATTTATTTTAGGATTTTTTTATGGGAATTGATTTTCACACCTCTTTTTTTATATACACTCTCCTTTTTTTCCTTTTTTCTTTTTTAGTGTTGACAGTGCATGTATTTTCTTCCAAAAAGACAAAAAATGGAGTGTAGATATAAAAAGAGAAGCGTGAAAATTAATTCCCTTTTTAATTCATTACTTTTTTTTCCCCTAGTTCTGTGTGGTCTTGAAATTAGGGATGTAAAAATAAATGAATTTAAATGCATTGTGGTAGTAGTATTTACCTCTGTCGATAATATAAGAGAGTGTTTTTGGTAGTGAAAAATTTATAGATTTTTATTTGTGGTTGAAAAGTTGTTAAATGTTTCCGGTAGTGAATAAACTGTTGAGAAATATCAAGTTATTTTCGATAGTGAATAAGTTGTTGATGGGTTTGTGAGTAGAGTTACTGTAACAAAAAATAAGTTTTTTTTACTATGTTTTAGTTAGTTGAAACGAGATAGTAAAATGTTAAAATTTTTTATTAGTAAAAACGAGATGGTAAAATGAATTAAGTTCTTAATATTTTTTATTAGTGAAAACGTGGCCTAAACAAAGAATTGTTCAGAGATCCCGGTTCCAAGACAAAGGAGGAGAGAGTAATGGGGACGGACAAACTTGAAGGGGTTGTTTTGTAATTTGCTCCATACTTTAACCACTTGTGGACCATTCTACTGCGCGTGTCCTACACTTCCTACATTGTATTGGAAAAGGAATAAAAGTCATGCGCGTGTATGACACAATCGTCCACTCTTTGGGCGTATTTTAGCATTTGCCTTGCATTTTTACTGAATGCCTACTTTGTCCTTAGGAACCCATGACTACTTTTTGACTTTTGCACTCAAGAATTCACGCCCCGCCCATCTGCTGGTTACTGTTCTTACCTTTTGGGATTTTTTCTTCAAACCGGCCATGTTTCCATCAGCAAAACAGAAAATTTTTGAATTTTTTTCATCTCGTTCACACTAAATAATAAGTTTTAATATTTTATCATTTGTTCACATTAACAAAAAGTTATCAAAAAATTTTTTTTGCTATAATAACTCTATTCACAAACTTATTTACAAGTTATTCACTACCGAAAATACCTAACAATTTGATTACTACAAATTTTTTCCTGAAAATTTATTAATTAGTGGAAAAGGCCCCTCTTATTTATTTTTTTCAATTTTGTGTCAAACCTTTGTGAATTTGATTTGTCTCGACGAGGAAAATCGGGAAAAAAAATTACTTCTATCCATATGTTTTTAGAAATATTCAAGATATAGTTCAAAAGTTTTAGAAATATTCAAAATTTAGTCCAAAAGATGGGCTTTTGGAGCTAAATTTAGTGAAGGTCGTCATTTTTTTTACTTTTCCGATTTATCTCGTCAGGACGAATCAATTATCTACAAAAGCTTGACTTAAAACTAACAAATACGGAAAAGAATTGGATAAGGACAAAACAAGAAGGCATGTTGGCTTCTTTTTTTTTTTTGTGGGGTAACTTCAGAGATCCATAATAATAATCCGAGCAGTTCATAAATTTTAAATTATTTTATGCGTGGCCTTGTAAAAAATTTGTTACATTTGGATAATTGAAAGTACTTTATAGTTAGGAGTTGTACTCCTTAGCTTTTTGTGCTTTTTTGAAGTCCTTATTCGGTTTTTTTTTTTTAGTTTGCATCAAATTTTTGTGTTTATTGATTTATCTCAACAAGCCAAATTGAAAGAATAAAAAATTATTAATTTTTGCTCAAGATTTTTTGAAAATATCCAAGAAAAACTCAAATATTCAATTTTTTGTAGTATAGTCAGGCGCACAAAGTCCCTAATCACAAAGTCCCTAATTAATTTTTTCTTTTTATCTTTCTCCGCTCATTACTCCAAAAACCTCCCTCAAAATACAACCGAACAAGCCCTGAGTTTTTTCTATTCCTTTCTTGGGTCAAATTAATAGTTATTGAAGATAGTGGGTATAATTGAGTTCACCGATTTTTATTTCATATTGTTAAACTGGATATGATTAATTGTTTGGCTTGATGTCACGATGAAAAAATATTTAAGTATAAAAACATGGATTAAGGTTCAAGAATATCATATAAAACAATGCTAAAAACATTAAAACTATTGGAAAACCATCTCTTAAATCATTAATTTTCTATTCTATTTATTAAATGAATAGTTAATTCTCAAAAATTGACATGGATTTGATAAACATTTAAGAAAACACAATAAGAGAACACATCAGAAAAACAAATGTGGCAAAATTTGGTGAGAGAGCTAGGGGAACCGAAAGACATCAGAAAAATACACGGAAATTATTTTTTATTATTTCTTAATGAGCAGTAATTTGTTCCAAAAACAAAAGCGGACTAGTACCAATTCTTTGTAGTGAAGGCGTGATTTGGCCCACTTTAGATTGCGGGAAATAGTTGTAGGGTCAATTTTGTCAATTCCCTTCATAGCATCCATCACTTTACCAGGGGGAGAGAAAAGCTGCCAGTTGCAGTGAGATTGGCAGTAAAGGACTGTTGCCACTTCCCTACAAAGCGCGTGAAAGGCACTATGGACCCCTTATAATCAGCTTAAAGGGCTGATTATAGCTTTTGCCTTAAAAAAAAAACAGTGCTTCATTTTCGTCAAACTCATTTTCGAAAGTCGGTGCCAAACAAGAAAAATGTAAAAAGCCAATAATGAGAACCACAAGCAGAAACCACATTTTTCAAAATACAGTTTCAAAATGGGCTGTCAAACATCCAAAATGTAAAAAACAAAAAATGAGAAGTTGAAATTGTGACAACCAAACACCCCATGTGAGGCGTCTATCTAAAGTAGTCACAGATCAAAAAAGGAGAGTTGTCAGGTTGAGGGTGGTTTGGCTTAGGAGGCTAAACATGACGTATTGTATCATGGAGCTTTTTACTTTTCAATATAATATCTATATATATTGAAACCATATACTCCCTCCGTCCCAGTTTGTTTGTTCAATTTCGACATACGTGCCGTTCAAAAAATTGTCTATATCTCACAATCTATAATGTTTTACATAATTTCGAAAATATCACATTTTAGATCTAATTGAGATCTACCAAACAAGATCCATATTGCATATAAAAAACATAATAAATTG
The DNA here is from genome assembly GCA_014282245.1 of Rhododendron simsii. Taxonomy (NCBI): domain Eukaryota; kingdom Viridiplantae; phylum Streptophyta; class Magnoliopsida; order Ericales; family Ericaceae; genus Rhododendron; species Rhododendron simsii. Next base: position 18,786,030 of record CM024954.1, read on the forward strand.
AAACATATAGACAATTTTGTAAGAGGTTCCAAATAGTGAAAATGGACAAACAAATCGGGACGGAGGGAGTATTTTCTAACCTGATATATAAGAGTATATGAACCATTTTGTTCTAATAATTTTTTTAGACTAAACTCATATGCTTGAAGAGAGACCGAGGGTACAGTAGCATGGTTCGAACCCCTTAAATGGGGGAACACCACAAGAGTGCCACCTCTAGGAAACCGAGAGCTTTGGTAACACTCACATGGCCGGCTCCCTTTTATTTGTGAAAGAAATTTAAAATTGTCAATGTAACATAAACAATGGTTTTTTTTTTTTTATTGTATCAAAAAAAATAATTATGGTTATAAGTAGCAAATAAACAAATATTATCAATAGTACTTGAAATTGGATATTACATCGAACTATGTTGGGGGCCAACTCCGATCCGGCCCATCTGGCCTCAACATAGTTCTGTTGCTGATAAAAAAAAAAAAACATAGTTCCGCTGCTGATTCTTGTTGACAAAGGTAGTTGGCTTATGCACGGACGAAATAGGATTTTAGCCTAGTAGTAGCGAAATGTATATTTAAAAAATAAAACAATACATTACAATATTAATAGTTATCGACTCCACAAAAAATTAAAATAACATATCAAAAACTATAGTAAATGGATTTTTCAAATTGATAACCGCACTCCTTTTTTGGGAGTGACATTATAAATTTGGGGAGTAGCATTATAATTAAATTCCCTTAATTTTTTAGGTTAAGTTGTTTTAGGGTTAAAGTGTGGACTTTTTTTTTCTTAATTACACATCATCATTTATATTATTTCACTTTGGCCCATTGAATATAGTTTTGGAATAGTCTTTTGGGTCTCATTTCTTGAAGAAAAAAGAAGATTTATGATTAGTATATAATAAAAAATAAGAAGAAAACAACTTAGCAGTGGCGAGACTATATAAGTTGGGGATAAAATTATTTTTTCACATATAATAATTGCATTTTTTAGAATTTTTGTGGTGGCTGTCGCTCCCACTAAACTTCCCTTGTTCCATCCTTGGGCCTATGCAGCTAACATGAGGATGATGTCCTAGTCTTGAATGTGTTCCACGTTTAGTACGATGATTGTTTTCTTTGTTTTGTGTGTGTGTGTGTGTGCGGCGGGGGGGTGCGGGCGGGTGGGCATGATGTCCTAGTCTTGAATGCGGCGATGATGTCCTAGTCTTGAATGTGTTCCACGTTTAGTACGATGATTGTTTTCTTTATTTTTGTTTGTGTGTGTGTGTGTGTGTGTGGGGGGGGGGGGGGGGGGGGGGGGGGGGGTGTGTGTTGGGGTTTACTCAAATACAGGGTCAATGTCATTTGGTAGGGCATGAGTGAAGTTAACTCCACAAATTCATACTCCCTCCGTCCGGATTTAATTGTCCATAGTTCTATTCTAACCGGCTAAAAAACGGGTTATATCTTAAAATCCGTAATGAATTTCATATCGAATATGGATCTTATTTGATAGATCTCGATTAGTTCTATAATACAATATATTCGAAATCACGTAAAACATTATAGATTGGAAGATATAATCGATTGAAAAATGGCACGAACTCCCAAAAAGAACTATTAAATCCGGACGGAGGGAGTACTTACTTTCTTTGTTTTTTTGTGAAGTTACTCCACAAATCCACCGCGGGGGGGCGTGGGGTGGTGGGGGGAGAGAGGTGGTTACTCAAATACAGGTCAATGTCATTGGTATGACATGAGTGAAGTGACTCCACAAATCCATACTTTACGCCCAGTTTGGATGCCGGATTTGGAGGCCGGATATGGAGCCGTCCGGATTTCATTTCCTGGTCCCACCCATATCCGGTCTTTGGTTGCATTTTTGGGAGGGTGGAATAAAACACTGTTGGGACTACAAATCCACATCCAACAGTGTTTTGGGTGGATTTGCCAAGCGAAGCCTCACCTCTGTCATTAGCAAATCCGAGGGATTTGGGACTCTTTTACCCCTCTAAATCCACCCTCACCACCACACAGTGTTTTACGAAGAACAAGAAGAGAGAGAGAGAGAGAGAGAGAGAGAGGTACCTCACAGAGCTCGTCGGCATCGGAGAAGAACGGGATTGTGTCGTTGTTCATGTCGGCGTCGAAAGAGGAGTTGTACCTCTAGAATGGTTTGTTTTTTTTTGGAGGAAACGATAAAAACGAGGATTGTGTATATCTCAGGTATATGAGATGGGCCCATGGGGTATATGTGAGCCCATTGTATTTTTAGCCATACTCATAACTGTGTATGGGAATTATAAGTTTTTTTTATAAAAAAAATCACTTTTCACTTTTAAAAAAAAATGGGAAAATAATATTTTTTCTAATAAATAAAATGGTTTAAAAATTTATAATCTAAAATGAATTTATTTTATCCCATAATTAATGATAAATATGTATTTACTTTAATTATAATTAAGTAAACGAATTTTGATCATTTATAAATCTAAGTGGGGGCAATTTAGTCATTCAACATCTAATCTCATCATATCCACCTTCTATATCCTCATTCTCAAAAATCATCCAAACATCTCATTATAAATCTACCTTTCTTAATGGGGTCACTCTTCTTAACATATCACCCCTTATTACATATCCACCTTCAAATCTACCCTCATTCTATATCCACCCAAAACAAATCCTTCATCCATACGGGCCGTTACTTTCTTTGTTTTTTTGTGACTCCACAAATCCATACTTTACTTTCTTTGTTTTTTTGTGAAGTTACTCCACAAATTCATTTCGGGGGGTTGTGTGTGTGTGTGGGGGAAGGAGGAGGACGAGGTTGTTACTCAAATACAGGTCAATGTCATTGGTAGGGCTTGAGTGAAGTTACTCCAAAAATCCATACTTACTTTTCTCGAAATCTAAACGCTGTGGGCCAACAACCGAGTACCCATATATATGGTCCTCTGTAATTTGGCAAAGAGAAAATATAAGGTTTGAAAGGATGCATGACAACTTTCTATGAAGGGTAAACTATAGTTAACCCCTTCTAACTAAGCTACGCGTGCACTTTGTTTCCTCTAACTTTTTTTTTTGGCACTCAACCCCCTCTAATTAACTGAAATTCAAACGGTCATAACTTCAAACGGTCATAACTTCTTCGTCCAAAATCGAAAACATGCATATTATATATCGATTTCGAGGTCTTGAAGTCAGCTTTCTAATGACACCAAAATCACATTACGATTCAAAGCACACAGAAAGTTATGATCAAAAGAGTAAGGGCTGGTAGACAGAAAGACCGTTTTGATCATAACTTTCTGTGTGCTTTGAATCGTGATGTGATTTTAGTGTCATTAGAAAGCTGACTTCAAGACCTCAAAATCGATATATAATTTGCAAGTTTTCGATTTTGGACGAAAAAGTTATGACCATTTGAAGTTCAGTTAGTTAGAGGGGGTTGAGTGTCAAAAAAAAAAAGTTAAAGGGGAAAAAGTGCACATGAGGCTTAGTTAGAGGGGGTTAACTATAGTTTATCCCTCTATGGATATCTATCAATATCCTATAGGAAGGGCACGGCTATTCGCAGCCCCTTATTTTCTCCCATAGCCCATTAAAAATTTTCAATTATACTCGACAGTTAGTTAACGAAATTGAGATACATTTTCAGCATCCAATTATCGAAATATAATATTTTTTTCAACAGCTATTTACCGAAAATGCATGTTCGGCAGTTGTTTACCGAAAGTTGAACATATTTTCGACATGTAGTTACCGAAATATAATCTTGTTTTCAACAGCTATTTACCGAAATGTTATTTATGATTTTCAACAACCACTTACCGAAATATAGTGGGCTATGGGAGAAAATAGAGGGCTGCGAATAGCCGTGCCCTATAGGAATGTGTCTAAGCCTACTAATCCTCCAAACCTCCATTCCTAATTTTCTAGAATTTTGATTTTTTTTTAATTTGTTTAAATTGGGAGGAAGAAAGAGAGGGAGAGAGAGAGGGGACGTGGGAAGGGAAGGTGGAGAGAGAGAATGTGGGGAGAGGGAGAGATTTTGGGAGAATGAGAAAAAATAATTCAATGCTCCAGTGACATTTTTATGCGGTGGCCCAACTTATTTCTGCACCACACGTTTGAGTGGTTCTCACTACAAAGTGTCGAGTCCATATAAATTATTTTTTTGTCCCATACATCGAACATGCACGATGCTAAATGAAAAAAAGATAGTTTAATATTTTTTTTCCAGTTGGTCTCACTTTATGCACCGAATGACATGTGTGGTGGAAAATAAATTTAGGGTATAAATTTGATTTTCTTTTAATTTGTTTAAATTGAGAGAGAGAGGGAGAGAGAGAGAGAGGGGGGACGTGGGAGGGGAAGGTGGAGGGAGAGAGAGAGGAAAAAAAAGCGTGGAGAGAGGGAGAGATTTTAGGAGAATTTAAGAAAAATAATCCAATGCTCCAGTGATATTTTTATGTGATCACTCAACTTATCACTCCACCACCGGTTTGTGTGCATGTGGTCACTACAAAGTGTCGAGCCCGTACAAATTATTTTATTGTCCTGTGCATCGAATGCGCACAATGCTAGATGATAAAAAATATAGTTTAATGTTTTTTTGGGTTCCTGATGCAAGCAAATTTATATTGGTCTCTCTTTATGCACCGAAATACTTTTTAAAAATAAAAAACCCCACGTCCATAAAATAAAACCCTGTTTTCACTTTCCAGACCAATATTTACAGGCAAACTAACAAAAAAAAACCCACGTCTATGCCTAGACCAATATCTAGGTTCACGTACAAAAAAAAAAAACCCACGAAAAACCCCACGTCCATGCCCAGACCAATATCTATGTTTACAAAAAAACACCCACGTTCACAAACTAAATCCATTCTCCACAACACCCACATTCTCGGACTAACTAACTAGCGTTTATCCTGTTCTATGCACGGGCAAAACTAATCCGTTCTAGCGTTGTGCCCGTTCGATGCACAGAACAATTAATAAAAGTAGGTTCGAACGGGTACAACGCTAGCATAGGTTAGTTTTGCCCGTGTATAGAACGGGATAAACGCTAGTGTAAATGTATGTGAAAGTGAAATGAACGCTTTAGGCTCCGTTCCATAAATCTTCTTAAAAAATAAATAGTTTATTTTACATTTTCAAACTAAAAAATAATGTAAATAAAAAATAATTTTTCAATTTTTTTTTTGCATCGTATAAAAGATCTAGATGAAATCTTTCATATAAGATCCATATTGCTTATTTTTAGATTTCAATAAGTTTATAATTTTTGAGTTTGAAATTGCCTTCTTAAAAGATAAATGCTTTTTTTTTCGTTCTGGAACGGAGCCTTTAGATTCACACCGTCACAATTTAATGATTCGAACATTTCATTTTGTAGGTCCACGTAAAAGATAATGTTAATTGAACAATCAAAAGTGAAACAGATTTTCTAATATGGAGGTTTATTTCTGTTAGATTCTTTGGAGAGTTCCAACCTGAAATCAATTGGCAATAGGTGGAGTAGCCTCTAGATTTTATTAACCAAACTTAGGTGACTTAGATAAGCGATATGGGATAAAGCTAGTCTAACCCAATGCCATACTAGCAATCATAAACCCATGTTACTGAGAGGTCCAAAAAGGCACTGCAACTTTATAACCAAATAAACCCTTTAACTTTCAATAATAGAGGTTACATGAAAAAATAAAATCAAAAGAAGTAATAGTAGGAGGCTTAAGCAAATACTAAAATAGTAATAAAAAAGATATATGTTCTATAAAGAGACAGCACTGAAGAAGAATTTGTTAAGCGACAAAACAATAATATGCCTTTCGGATATGCGTGCGTGCGTGCGTTGTAAGAGCATCCACAGTGGAATAAGCAAAACTAAATATTGTTAAAGTTAACAATATTTGTTCAAAAAAGTGCTCACATTGGAATAACCAAACTTAACAATCTCTTAGCAACTCATCAAATTTTGGCTTTTGAATAATCAAAGCTAGCAACCTTTAGCCAATAACCAAATTTAGTGATCCCCATATTTTCTCAATCAAGTACACCCATCATTACTCAAAAATCTTCTCTCTCTCTCTCTCTCTCTCTCTCTCTCTCTCAACAATGTTTTCAAAAATAATTATAAAAAACTATTCTTACTGTTCTTTTCAGAAACTTTTTCTTAAAAAAAAAAACCGTCTTTATATGAACTCTTTTTTTTAAAATTTTTTTTTATAAAGACTGTTCTTCAATTTTTTTAAAACTATTTTTTTTAAAAAAAATTGTATTTATACAAAGCTGTTTTTTTACACATTCTTTTTCATTAACTATTTTTTTATCCAACTGTTTTTAACTTAAACTGATTTTTTTCTTCCAAAACTGATTAATTAACTCTTTTTTTTCAAAAAAAAATATTTTTTTATAAAAACTATTTTTAACATAAACTAGTTTCTCAAAAACTAGTTTTTCAAAAGATTTACGTGAAATGAAGGAAAAAAATTTGGAGAAAACTCATGGATGGAAGCAATGATCCCATTGGTTTTGATTATGAGCAAAAAATAACCAATGTGAAACTTAATATTCCTAACTTTAGCAACCTCTAAATAGATAATCAAAATCTGATGTGGCATGTTTTGATTATTCACTTTTGCTTATTCCACTGTGGATGCTCTAAGGAATGACCCAAACTTTCCACTGGGCCAAAGGAACTATCTTTATACATGTCCCTAACTTAAATATTTACTACATACTTGGTCGTTAATTTTTTTTTTTTTTGGTTGCCCCGTGGCGGGGGGTTGCCCAAGCCCGGAGACTTGTTGAGCTTACCCCGGGCCGGCCCTGCGAGTTAGCGGGGAACAAATTCTGCATGTGATCCGCGACTAATTGTTTGGAATCCCACGATCGATTAACCTGTGTTTTTAGGATCATTTTCTGACATATGGAGTATAATCAAGGCCAGACTCCATGCAAACTTTGGGTGAGAACAAGACAGCAACTAAGAAGGTTAAATTTGAGCTCAACTGGGTTTTGCTAGGTCAACTCTAACCGTGAAGCAAAAAATACTTAGGATCATTGGAACTTTATCCGATCACTAACTTCAGGGTCTAAAAATTTGGTAAAGGTGTGCACATATAAATTAGTATGGATACTCACAGTTAAGTTTGGCTAAGATTTTATTCAAATTTTTTTTTGTGTTTGTAAGTTTTGCGCCTAATTTTTTGGGATAAATGATTCGTTACGTCAAGACAAACCGGAAAAGTAAAAAATTATGAATTTTATTCAATTTTTTTTTTGAAATAATGAAGATAAAGCCCAAAAAACCGAATTTTTTTTTTTTATAGATATTTTTGATAGACCTTTGGTTATTGTCACATAGCCACTAGGCCAAACTCCTTGAGATATTTGAGATATTTTCGATAGACTTTGCGCCTCTTGCGCACATATTTTTACTTGAGTTTATTAGCTGTGCCTACTTGATTCAACTTCTGCCATAAGATATTTTCTAGTGCACAATTTGTATCATTTGAAGACCCGAATATAATCAAGTTTCACAAAGAGTTCGCTTAATTTAGCAAGGACGGTTCCTTTGATGTACAACTATGATGACAACCATGAACTCCCAATCCTTCAGGAGCACATGAAATCAATGCTCTATGATGATGTTGCTTTATAAGGATTCAAAGGAAAAAAAAGAAAAAGAAAAACAGAAGAAGAGGAAACTTATTACAAACAAATTATTAGTGTGTACTGTTTGTAGTTTGTTTAATTGACGGATACTGTAGTTTGTACTGTAGTAATAATTGGTGGTGTGTAAAAGTAGTCTGTGTAATAGTTATGGCAAGTATGTAAAAGTCCATGGCAGTATGAAGAACCAATTATGTATGTTAGTCACCAATTATATGTAGTGATGTCACTAATGATGTAAGCCACCCCCTTTTTACGCCTATCAAAAGGGGGCTCTGCCTATTGGAATGGCCAAGTCAGATGAAGTTAATACAAGCCAGTGTTTCTATAATATCATATGTTCTCTCCCTTTGATCCTAACCTACTGTGTGTTTGTACCCACTTCGTGTTTGCAAATTCTGATGGTTTCATGAACCTGTAACATTGCCTGTGGTAGTGTTTGTTAAAGGGCAGCCAAACAAGAGAAAATAGTGTAGGGGTAGCTATATTCATGTAGAAAGATGATTGTATAATTTGTATTGAATATGTACTGTTCAAGGCATTTTGAAGTTGGACAAATCTTATCTAATGAGTTTAAAGAGATCAGGAGTCCTGACGATGATCATAATTCTTACCAAATGCAGTTGCTAGCCATCCTCATCCTGTTTTTAGCATTATAAACGCACCTGGAACATGAGCGCTTCAACTTAACTCTATTGCTCTGAGAGGATAGAACACTTTCTCTCGATATGGACTTTGCTTGGTTTATGTTTTGAGGGAGGTTATTGGGTAATGAGTGGAGAGAAATAGATAGAGAAATGAGAGTAATATTTGAAAAAAAAAACTTATTGGAAACCGCCTCTTAAGTAGCCATAACTTATATAATCAACATTAGACTCCATGAAAACTTTTGAAATGGACACAAACCAACACTTTTTCAACTTTCAAGTGTACAAAAATTTTTTTTTTTAATAGGCGGCCAGTGTACAATTATTGCCGAGAATGTCTAGTCTGTGTCAACGCGCTTGGCTCTTAGAATTGGGTTCCAAACATAGACCGTAAAAATCATCTTCAAGAGAAATCTAAGCATTGTGCCAACAAAAGAGACAAAAGGAATTTAGAATTTTCAACGAAAAAATCTCCTCATGTGATCTTCATGTAAAGCCGTTCATAAGTACTATGTCCTACTGTATATTTCATTCACACAAAAATCACGATATGATAAATGTCTGGTTAAATTATGTCTATTTAAATGAAATGGACTGGCAAAAGGGAACGAAATGTGTGTAACTAAATCCAAGTTGGGGGTATGTGGCAGGTCAATATAGAGAATGGCCTGTGAGGAAACTAGTGCATCTTGGGTCAGTATCTGATCTTTAACTTATATAACCAAATTTTTTCAACTTTCAAGTGTACACTCATTGCTGGGATTGTCTAGTGACTAGTCCTCATCGATGCGGTTGGCTCTTAGAATGAGATTCCAAACATAGACAATATGTGGCCTGGAAAAGCTTAGACCCATCGCAAATGAATTGCTTCTAATGAGACATAAGCATGACTTTGTCGCGATGTGAAAGAAACATGGTTTACACTTAAAAATCGTCTTCCAGAGAAATCTAAGCACTGTGCCAACAACAGAGACAAAAGGAATTTAGATTTTTTTCATAGAAAAATCTCATCATGTGATCTTCATGTAAAGCCGTTCATAAGTTTGTCCTACTGTATATTTCATTCACACAAAAATCACGATACGGTAAATGTCTGGTCAAATCATGTCTATTTTAAATGAAGCAGACTAATCAAAATGGGAACAAAATGTGTGTAACTAAACTTGAAAAAACAGGGTTTCTTAACAATCCGTAAAAACTCCTAACAGTATGAGTGTGAATCACAAAATATATAATACTACCAATAGCAACTATGTCAAGCAATCAATCACACAACTCAGAGATATAAGTGGAAAACCTGGGTAAATACCACGGGAAGACATTAAGTCACTATAATCACTGTGAAATTATAGATATAACTATCCAAACGAAGTAAATTCTCACAACATTCTAAGTACTATCTACCGAGTCACACATATGCCGCACCTAGTAATCTTAATTGCCAACAGACTTGAGTCCACAAACCCTACAAAACCCGAATCAAATTTCCCTTTTGAAATAGCTCTGAAAAAGAACAGTTGCTTGAATCTTTTTGCTCCTGCCTCCCGCACTACTTTCTATTATAACCGTATAAATATATGAAGTAAGTAGTATAGGGCTTTTTTTTTTTCTTCCCTTTTGTCATCCTTTCCTTTTTACAAGGATGTGGTCCCAACCTACGATAAAAGAATAAGTCCATATATACTGTTTGAACAAGAGGTTCCGATTGATGCGGGATTGATCCCTCCATCAATCCATCTTCGCTAAAATCCGTTTCGCTATCCAAACGTTCACTCTTAAATACAAATAATAATGATTTTCTTCACTCTAGTCTTGTACAGATTCACTAACTTATAAAAAATAACAAAATTACAACTTGATATAAAATATGTTGTTTATCATACAGAATCGCCAATACAAGTGACTCTGGAATTTGGTCCTTACAAAATCCAAGTTGGGAGTAAGTGGCATGTCAATATAAAGAATGGTCTGTGGGGACACCATTAACCGGTGCGTTTAGGGTCAGTATCCTATCTTTAACGTATAAAATCAACACTAGACTCCATGAAAACTTTCGAAATGGACACACACCAACACTGTTTCAACTTTCAAGTGTACAATTATTGCCGGAAGTGTCTAATAATTCGTCTGTCTCAACGCGATTGGCTCTTAGAATGGGATTCCAAACATGGACAACATGTGGCCTTGAAAACCTTAGACCCATCCACAAAACAAACTGATGGTTTTATGAACTTGTGACATTGCCTGTGGTAGTGTTTGTTAAAGGGCAGCAAAACAAGAGGAAAATCGTGTAGGGTAGGTATATTCATGCGGAAAGATGATTGTATTGATTATGTTCCGTTCAAGGGATTTTGAAGTCGGACAAATCTTATCTAATGATTGTAATGGGTCATATTTCTTACCAAACGCAGTAGCTAAGCCATCCTCATCGTGTTAATTGGGCTTTCTCACTATGAGTATAATTATCGTGCTCCAAAAACAATTGACTAGCATAATTTGGACTACTTATATGAAAGTTCACTATGGAATTAAAGTCATTGTGGAAAGTATTAAACCTGATAATTTTTAAAAAAATTTAAAAGTAAAAAGTAAAAAATTGGCAAAACATATATGAAACACTTTAAAAATCCTGTAAACAAAATGCTTTAACTTGACTTTTTATTACATTATGAACTGTATCTTTTTGCTTTGGTAATTATCGAGACCAATGTATTTTAAAGAAGTAAATTATTTTCACTTGAAATAATTTAGCTTCAACTTTTTAAAAAAAATAAAAAATATAATTTTTACATAAATTAATTCTTAGTAATAAAATTTAAAATGCTTACAAATGATTTGCGGGAAATCTTTCCCATATTAAAATTATAAAGACAATAGGGTTATTTTCTTTTTAATTCTTTGGTTACTTGTTGTTCAGGTAACCGATAGTGTGTTGTAATTATATAGTAATTTTTTGGAAAAATTTCAAAATGGCACTTGAACTTTTACCCAAATGTCATAGAGACACTTGAACTTAAGTTTATTTCAATTAAGCACTTGTACTAACAAACCCTCCAAATTTAAGCCTCTGCCATTAACACTCCATTCATTTCGTCCAAAAATCACTGACGTGACATAACTGTAACGACCCGTAATTTTTATCATTAATAATATCATTTAAAATGTATTATTCATAATAATAATATTTTTTTCCTAAATAGATATATACAAATATAACTATCTTATCCTATTTATCTTATTTTTATTTTTCAATTTGCATGCATGCACACTCCTTCCGTCTCTCCCTCTCCTACTCAGTCTCTTCTCCCTGATCATATATTCGTCCTTATCTCGTCCATCTCAAAGCCCAAGAGATAGAATTTTCATAAATTCGATCTCATCCTCCTACTCCAAAAATTCACATATAAATACCCCACCACTTGGGCCACGAACTCACCCCTACACACTTTACCCTCCACTGAGTCAGAATAGAGAGAAAAACCAAAGAAAATGAAGCTCCAATCCACGGAGTTTTAGAGAGAGAAAGTGAGAGAGAAAAAAATGGGTTTTGTACCAAGACCCAACCAAAATCCAATTCGATCATTCGAAACTCTTCCCACAACTCAAAGCATCCCCAAACATCAACCAATTCGGTCCCAAGGTCCCCTGATCAAAGAACCCGAAGTCATCTTCCCCAAAGTTTGAAGTTCCCCAAAGTCCCAGAGCCAAGGTTGCGGCTAGGTGCTCCACCGCAAGGTCAACCGGTCATACCTTGCGGTTTGTGCAGTTTTAGTTCGAAAGCGTTTTGCGACCTTCCAAACTTAGTTTTTGACCCCCGAACTATTTTTCCTAGACTCTTCACATCTCAAAGATCATAACTTGTTAATATCATATTTTTTTATATTTTTTTATCTATTTATTAATTTTTTTTCCTTGTTTTCATTCAAAGTTGCAAACGAAAAATCTTTGCGACATTTCCAAGAATGTTTTTGCCGCTCAAACTATTTTTCCTAGACTTCTCGCATCTCAAATATGATATCTTACTAATTTCATATTTATTTTATTAAATTTACTATTTATTATTATTTTTAAAGTGTTTCCAATAAAAATTACTTTACGACCTTATAAACCTTGCTATTGATGCCCGAGTAATTTTTTTAGACTTTTTACATTCCAAAGAGGAAACCTTGTTAACCTCAATATATTTTATTTATTAAATAATTTATTATCTATTTATTCTACTTTCGACAACTTTTGTTAACATCATTATTTAAAATAATCCCGCGACCCTCCGAACCCAACTTTTGACACTTAAACATGTTGCATAGGACCTTTAAGGCTCTTATTAAGGTCATGATAATTATTCCAATACTTTTACCTATTTAATGTATATAATTAGTTTTAATCAATCTAATTCCTTAAGAACTAATTAATGAGAGTCTCGAAAATATTTTTTTAAATTTTTTTATAAAAGTTCTACTTCATTATTGACATTGTGGCCATACAAGAATAAGGGCAACGGCCCATTCATAAAAATTTGTGTGATTGCATTGATCGTTATTTGTTTTTAATTATTATTTGATTTAATTCTATATTGCACCGACACTTGATTTGAATGTTAGATTGGACCCTAGAGACATGGGGTGGTATGCGAATAGAATCCACCTAGACGATGCTAGGTAATGGATGAATTGAAAAGTTTTGTTTTTAGATTGCCTGCAGGCATAATTTTGAGATGTGATGAGTTGAAACTGGCAAAGTAAGCCCAGTGATGAATTGAATCTGGCGGGAGTCCAGTGATGAGTTGAAACTGGCAAAGTAAGCCCAGTGATAATTGTGATGTGGTGCATAAGATAGGCGAACCCTAGTTATGATTCGGGCATGATAAGTTTCTTTTTGTTGTAATGAGAGGGATACACATTGGGTGCATAACTTAGGTGCAATCCGTGACAGCAAAAGAAAGTGATCTCATGGGACAGGGCATAGCTAGCGGTTGGGGAAGAAAGATCTCGTGGATGAGATCTTAGATTACACGATAGGTTAATGGATAGTAATGAATTGGCTTATGTGACAAATTTCTGTTTTACTTCTTCGTATCATTTTATCCTGCTGCTTGCTAACTGTAAAGTAAGAGGGGTAGTTGGGTTGGATTATACTACGGGATGAACTCTATCACTCATGTACAGATTACCTGGCATCCGTGCCAGATTTTGCAGAAAATCAAGAAGAGACACAGAACCCCGAAGGCGAGCAGTTTTATGCAGAGGAGAATCCAGAGATGGGAGCCGAGCCAGAAGACGTTTGGGATCCGTATCAAACTTAGGAGTCGGCTCTGTACTCTGTCTATCACGTACAAAGACTATTTTTAGTATTTCCACAGTGGTTTGTAATAAATGAATCTTTATGTTGATCGATCTGTTTTGGATTTTGAACTTTAATATAATAAATTTTTCAGAAATTAATATTTAATGCCTCCGATTTTATTTCCGAAAATTGGGGCGTTACAATAACTTACCCGTTAAGTGGACCCACTGCACATGTTACAAACATAAGATGATGCACCCAATCCAAACCCCACCCTTTACTTCACCCCATTCCTCCACCGTTTGTCTCCCTTCGCAACAACAGCGACTCCTCCATCTCTGCCTCCTTAGACCACACACCCTCCTCACAAAATGCCCATCCTCCTCGGCAAACAACTCCGCTTCGACGACCACGACCACAACCACGGCGTCGTCAATAAAGACACTGTCTCCGCCACCGCGGCAGTTGGCAGTGGTTTCTGGGCTATACCCACGCGGCCCGACATTGGCCAAATCTGGAGCACACAATACTCCACCCATCGCCCTAGTTTCCGGTAAAATCCCAATCCTCTTCCTGTAAAACAATCCCTTCTCCACCGCTTCAACCAAAATGTCATCGTCCACCTTACCCCGTTCGACTTTGACTTGGGCATCACGCCCTTAACAACAATGTTAGATGACTAAGACTTCTTGAAAGAGAAATTGCCCAACTTGGGCTTAAAATGAATGAAGAACCTAGGGTTTTGGGTCTCTATTAGGTTTGAATTTGGCTCTCATGCTCATGGGACTGTTGATAGGGGACCCGTAGTGTCCAATTTCGGTTCGGAACACGAGGGTGAAGGGGTTGAGCGAGTCGTTGGGCTTTTAAGCGAGTTTGAGAGGTGGACCTGAGGGGAAGAATGTGGAGAGGTTTAGGGAGAACTCTTTGGAGTTGCAGGAGATGATGGAGGATTGGAATGGAAGCTCTTTGCAAAAACTGAAACTGGCCTAAGGAATGGTGGTGAAGTAATGGGGTTTGGATTGGGTGCATCATCCCCTACTGGTAACATGTGCAACAGGGCCACATAAACGGATAGAAGATGCCACATCAGCAATTTGAGGGAAAAAGTGGATGGAGTCTAACGACAGGGGCCTAAATTTGGGGGTTTTGTTAGTACAAGTGTTCAATTGAAATAAACTTAAGTTCAGGTGTCTCTGTGACATTTGGGTGAAAGTTCAGGTGCCATTTTAAAATTTTTCTAATTTTTTTAAGGGTCTAGATTATGTCTTAAGCATCCAATGACAAATAATAAGACACACACCCAAATAAAGAGTGTGTATTATAGCACTTCTCATCATTTTGTCAATTCAAAATGTATTTCTTAGCATTAGTCATTTCACCTTTTTAGCGGTAAAGATAGTAAGACATAATAATTTAAGGGAAATGATTTTGTCACTTCCTTTTTTGTTACAAAAAATACACTTGTAGGGGAGTGCCGTTAACGAAAAAAGGGAGTGGCAAAATCAGCAGCCTAATTTAATGCATACGTATATAGTAAGCATAACAGATTTTAAAATACCAAACCAGATAAAATTTGGAGTTTGATGCGATCCTGTGCTTATTTGCATTATTGTTGTTGGATCTGCCCTCAACATCATCCCAATTCTTGAAATTCCCTAGAATTCCGTGCGAATCAGCAAGGACCACCTTGCAAAAGCCTTTAGGAAAATGGAATTTTACTAAAGAGAATTTGGTGGGACCCACACTGTGTGAGGTGTGCCCAACAATAGTGAACAAACTCCATTAAAGATGAATGAGAAATTGTCTTATTTTGGGAATTGGAAAAGCCAAATGACGTGCATGCGCGCTGTCACCAAACACCTAAATTAGACCGGGGCTGGGGCCGAAGCTTAGGATTCGTGGGCCCGCGACCTGTGGTTTGAGGTCTATGGCCATGGACACAAGTTCGTTCGAGCGGTTAAGTCTATTCGATCTGGCCTACAGGCTGACGTCATGTCCCTTAACGTGGTTAACTCAATTACAGATTTTCTATGCTCCAGAAGATGTGTTAAGAACTCCACTTTGAACAGGGCTTTGAGTGACAAATGGAGGCTTCCGGTCCTTCCGAATAGTATTTTTTTCAATGTAAATGTTGATTCTACTTTGTATGGCTAGTAGATACCTTATAGTTGTTTGTGTATCCCACGGGGATGCCCCTATTACGTTTTGTAGTGGGAATTTTGTTTCACACTAGGGTATGCCCCTTTTAGTTTGTATTCGTTTGAGCTTTTCAATGAAATTGTGCTTATAAAAATAAAAAAGTTCGTTCGCGCTGGCAGTCTACGGCGGTGCTCCGACACAATCTCCAGCACCTGTGAGACGGCAAATTTTTTCTTAAGGGCACCGTTATATAAAACGGATCTCGGTTTGCAACTTCTTGTTCCCTACTTACAGTTTATATTTATATTTCATATTATGTAATTCCATTATTCATGTAATATTCTATTCGATTGTAAATTTCGAGAAATTAGTAAACTCGATTACTGTTTTCTGCACTATTTTTTCCTAAAAACCCATCATCTCCACCTAGTAGGAAGTACTAGATCACGTTACATACTCGTTATATGACGCAAGTCAGCCCTTACCCGGTGGTACATCAATGATCAATCTAATTGTTTCTCTTGATATATACGCTTAATTGTGTCGCAATCCGATAAAGGTAGACATGAGGTCCTAGATTTGAATGTGGTCCGCGTTTAGTACGATGATTCTATTTCTTTTTCCTGCTGTTTGGCTTTACTTCAAGTAGGGGTCCATGTGGCTTCAATTCCAAATCATCTTTGCCTGTGGTGGGTCATGAGTGAAGTTCCTCCATAAATTCAGATAATGGGTGCTTCTGAAGGAGATCACTTATTCACATTCATGAACTGAAAAATCTTCTTTTTTTTTTTTTTTTTTAACCAATGAGGAATTGGTTCAATAGTTAGGAAGTTAAATTTGGTTGGATAAGGTCTAAGTTCAAGTTTCCATAGCCCCTCATCAGGGCTAAATGTGCTCCACCCGTGGCATGCACACCTAAATTTAACAAATAGTGGGGTCCCCTATAGATAGTAGAGTAATGTGATATTGTGACTGAACAATACTCTTTGGTGGAAGTGATGCAGTAAAAGAAAACTCTTTTTAAAAAGAAAATACATACCCTATCATTCACAAAATTAAGCGGAAACCATTTAAAAAAAAAAAAATACATACTCCCTGTGACATCGTACTTTTTCAGTTTAAAAAAAAAATAGTATTTTGACGCTAATAATTAAATCTTTCATTTATCTTTTTTAAATTTCTTCCTAATAAAAAAAAAGAGTTATCAATTATCGTCTACTTGTTTATTTTATAGTTTCTCCTAAACTCGAATAACTTATATGGACATTCTAAGTTGGGTGATAATTAGGTTTTTTTCCTCGACGAGTAATTATTGAATGGGGCAGAGAGATTTTGGGCTGAACGTGTAATTAGATTAGAAAAGTATCAGTATATACGTGGGCAATTTACGGAATGAGAATATACAGGTGGTAGGGTTTCATCCTTTCATCATATTAACAAGAGAGCGTGGCTGCCTTGGGGAGAGAGAGAGAGAGAGAGAGAGAGAGAGAGAGAGAGAGAGAGAGAGAGAGAGAGAGAGAGAGAGTCAAAGGTTCGGTTCGTTGGTGATCGATTGGGTAAGCAATTCTTGTTCTTTTCCCATTTTTTGTCGTTCATGGATTTGTCTTTTGGAAGGTGTGTGTGTGTGTATATATATATATATATATATATAACACAATGGAGTTACGGAGAGAAGTTAATTGAGTTATGTTATTTTGGCACCGCTTTATAAGCTATTGAAAAATGGGATAGTGAACGTGTTTTTGTGTGATGTGGGCATTGTGCCTGGCAGTGTGGCGTGGAATATTGGCCCAAGTGTGGGACTGTGGATTTGATAATAACGGTGGTAGAAGGCATCAAATGGCCTTGTGCTTTGATTTTGTGTTCGTGCGTACATGTGGCATGTACATAGTTTAGGTGCAGGCAATTGATTTTTGGAAGAGAAACAGGTGGTATCAAGGCTTTGCTCTTGGGGTTCGTAGGAGGATTTTTTTGTGGTGGAAATTAGGATTGAGTTAGGTTTATTTAAATTGTAGGTGGTATCGGTATATATTTTCGTAGTGTATATTTGGATGGATAGTCATTTCGTGCTTGTTTTTTTTTTTTTTTTTTTTACAGGTTAAGCATCTTTTTGCGTTGTTTGATCGCATTAATACTTTTTGGACCCAGGTGAGTGGTTAAGCATGTGATCCCTTCTTTTGGAATCCTCTTAAGCCTATCTATTCTTGACAATTCATTTATTCATTGTTGATTCGATAAGTGATATTCTTATTCGTGTTCTCATATTCATTGACGATTGATGTACCCTTTGGCATACAATGTTATTTGATAATATTTTTAATTGATCGATTGTCCGGACTTTTATTGTCGTCGATTTGTTGACTGCATAATCTTATTGTGACTCTGCAACGGCACAGAAAATAGTCCTGGTGCAGGTGCCTCCGGCTTGCTGTTGTTCTATTTGTGTTTGAGACCATGGACTATGTTTGTATTTATTAAAGTCCAAGGAAAAGACCTGTGAAATATCGTGGTGACTTTGGCCACTAGGGAAAAGACTTGTGAAATATCCTGTGACTCTAGTGCTCAACGGATAGGGAAAAGACTTGTGGAATACCCTGTGACCTATATATTTCGGATCGGCTTAGGGAAAAGGTCCCAGGCGCCATCCTGTGGTGACTCTAAGTACGGTGTTGGATCCAACGGGCTAAGCCCTGAGAAAATATTTGGCAGTTGATGATTTGGTACTTGATAATTGGAAGATATGGTTCCCACTTTGGTTTGGATTTCCATTTATCGTTGTTCATCGTTTGGATATTATTGGACTTATTGTTTGGTATAATTAATTTGGTGATTCGATGATTGTTCATATTATTCATTAACCTGTTATTCAACTGGTGGATACTCTTTGTTGAGCTGTTGATCATTTTGTTCAGTATTTGGTTTGCTGTTAGTATTCGTTGAACCATCTATCTCCCTTATTAATTTGAAACCACTTCTTGGAACCCTCATTATCGTTCGTTCAAAAGTATGCCACTTTATATTATCACCCTTAGCATGCTTAACTACACACTGAGCTCGTCAGCTGACGAATTTATTTCATATTATTTTTCAGGTTAGTTCATGGAGCATTATAGTGGACTCTGTGGTTTTGTTGGGACCTTCTGTTTGGACCTCTAGGATGTCTGCATTTTTATGTCTTTTCTATTGTCAAACAGCTTCCGCACTATTATTTATTGGCAGTTCATGGTGGAATTTGGAGATTGAAAAATATGAGATATTGTGTCATTTGTTTAAGAAAAATATTGGTTTGGTGTCGTACATTTTATTGTAATAAAATATCCAGTTTTTCTTTTATTTGCTTCAAGCTGCTAAAAATATTTTTAATTAGGCTTTGTTTCCCATGATTGCTTCATGGTACATGGCTAGTCATGCTCCTGGATTTGGGGCGTGACAGTCCGTCCATTCCAAATTGATAGTTTTGTTCGGTCTCCAATACAAATTTTAAATTGTTAATATGTTTCAATTTATAATGAATTTTATGTATAATATGGATCTTATATAATAGATCTCAATTAGTTCTATTAAATAAAATTTTAAAATCTTTAAAGACATTATAGATTGAAATATATTAATAATTTAAAATTTGCATTGGAGACCGAATAAGACCATCAATTTGAAACGGAGGGAGTACCAATTTGCAGCCAAACAAGGACTGGGATCTGGGGCAAAGTTAGTACTCCGGGTTTTGAGGCCAAAACGATGACGTGGCATGGGGCAGGATCCATACCGTCCCCAAGGGGCCGAACCCCGGATTTGTCAATAAGTCAAGCCCCATTTGACAAACAATGATAGAATGGTGAAATTCGTAAGTAGATGAGATTAGGATTGTGATTGATAATGAAAAGTGATTGGTAATAAGAAGGGATTAGTAATGAGCATGTTTATTTAAGATGAGATTGGATGATGAGATTATTAATATCATGTTTGTTTGAGATGAGATTAGATGATGAAATTAGATTGATAAAAGGAATTGGTAATAAGAAGGGATCAGTAATGTGAATGGGTTAGTATTGGACCATTAATACCATCTCCCCCAGGGAATTCCTAATGGCCCCTAATTCCCGGCTTGCTAGTCCATTCGATTCATAGTCCAAACTCATTTTGGGTTACTAAACAAAGTATTGGTAGTTTTTTGGGATTGGTGGTCCAATCCTATGGGCTAAGAGGGTTAACAAACGGTGTCGAAAATGACAAAAACAGGAAAAAAATTTGGCCTGGTTTGATTTTGTTATTGTTATCGTCTTTATTGAACTTTTTTCGCATTTGTTAAGTTCGCATCTGGATCTTAAAATCTGAATGAAAAATAGAAAGATTGGATCAAGCACGTAGACATATCGGATTGAGCTGATTTTTCACGGAGCCACTTATTATTATTTTTTTTAAAATTACTGAATGGATCGAATTTTCAATACAAGACTCGTAGTGAGTTCCGTACCGCCGTCGGTCAGTAATCCCACTTTCGGTGGCCGTAGGATTTTCGATGCCACCCTGTCAGAGTGCTTCTCTGGAGGCCTACCCTATCAAAGCCTAGATATGATCTGCGCGTTAGATCACAAAAGGTAAGTTGACATCAAGCCTAAAAAAATAAGGCTACTAAATGTGAGGCCCTCTTTCTAAAGTAGTCGCAGATCAAAAAAGGAGAGCTGTCCTACCTTAAGCCTAAGAGCATCCGTAATGTAATAATAAAAAATAAATAATTAAAATTTGTCACGTCAGCTTTTGATTATTAATTTAGAGGGTTGCTAAAGTTAGTAATGTGAAGTCCCACATCGTTACTTTTGATTATTCAAATACCCAAATTTGATTATTGGTTAGAAAGTTGCTAATTTTGATTATTAATGTGAACATTTTTTAAGCACACGTTACTAACTTTAGCAATTTTTTAATTTTGATTGTTACATTATGGATGCTCTAAGCGTAGTAATTTTCAATGCCTATTTATCGTCAGTAGCTGCATAGTTTACTAATTAAGGGGTAAAATGTCTGAGTAGTTGAATCCAACTATAGGATATAGCTATTAAATTGGTTGGGCTAAATATTCCATATTAAGATATACTCCCTCCGTCCCTTTTTAAATGTCCTGCTTCGTAACTCCAACTTATTAAAAAGACATCATCATTATACCTTTCACATCAACTTTTTTCTCCACTTTCCCTACTTACCCATCATCATTACACTTTTATTCATTAACTTTTCAAAATGGAATCTACTTTTAGGGACAAAATAGACAATACACCAGCTTTTACCCACTAACTTTATAAAATGGACACTTATTAAGGAACAACTCAAAATGAAATACTGGACTATAAATAAGGAACGGAGGGAGTAGCTGTTAAATTTGTTGGGCTAAATATTCCTATTTCTCAGTCAGTGGTGGTGCTAGGATATTAGGCTGAAGGGGGTTGACTTAGGAGACATTTTTTGCTAAACATGACGAATTGTATCATGGAGCTTTTTACTTTCCAATGTAATATCTTTATACAATAAAAATGTATATTTTCTAGCCCGGTAAGAGTAAATGAACCATTTTGTTCTAATACTCCCTCCGTCCCTTTTTAAATGTCCTACTTCGTAACTCCAACTTATTAAAAAGACATCATTATTATACCTTTCACATCAATTTTTTCCTCTACTTTCCCTACTTACCCATCATCATTACACTTTTTACTCACTAACTTTTCAAAATGGAATCTACTTTTAGGGACAAAATAGACAATGTACCAATTTTTACCCACTAACTTTACAAAATGAACACTTATTAAGGGACAGGCTAAAATGGAATACTGGACTATAATAAAGGGACGGAGGGAGTAATTTTTTTAGACTAAACTCACGTGCTTGGAGAGAGACCGAGGGTACGGTAGCATGGCTCGAACCCCTTAAATGGGGGGCCACCACAAGAGTGTCGGCTCTAGGAAACCGAGAGCTTTGGTAACACTCACATGGTCGGTTCCCTTTTATTTGTGAAAGAAATTTAAAATTGTGAATGTAACATAAACAATGGTTTTTTTTTAATTTATTGTATCAAACAAAAATAATTATGGTTATAATTAGAAAATAAGCAATTATTATCAATAATACTTGAAATTAGATATTACATCGAACTATGTTGGGGGCCAACCCCGACCCAGCCCCGACATAGTTCCACCGCCGATTAAAGAAAAAAACATAGTTTCGCTGCAGATTCCTCTCGACAAAGGTAGATGGCCTATGTAGCTAACATGAAGATGAGGTGCTTAGGCTCCATTCCCGTACGCCAAATAAGTACTTATTTTTTAATAATGCAATTTCAAGTTAAAAATTTCAAGTTAAAAAATGATGGGATTATTGAAATCTAAAAGTATGTAATATGGATCTTGTTTAAAAGATCTCATTGAGATCTTTAATACAGTGCACAAAATTAAAAATTTATGTTTCATTTAAATTATTTTTGAGTTTGAAAATGTGAAATAAGTATTTGTTTTTTAGGGAAATAATTTTGCCACTCCCTTTTTTGATAACGCCACTCCCCTGCAAGTGTGTTTTTATTCAAAAGAACATTTGCAGGGGAGTGGCGTTAACAAAAAAATAGAGTGACAAAATCAGTAACCATTTTTTAGGAAGATGTACTGGAATGGTTAGTCTCTCAGATTTGAATGTGTTCCACGTTTAGTACGATGATTCCTTACTCAAATACAGGTCAATGTCATTGGTAGGGCATGAGTGATGTTACTCCAAAAATCCTTACTTTTCTCCAAAATCTAAACACTGGGGGCCAACAACCGAGTACCCATATATATGGTCCTATATAATATGGCAAAGAGAAACAATGGGATTTGATAGGATGCATGACAACTTTACATTAAAATGTAAATGTACGTGAAAGTGAAATAAACTGTTCAGATTCACAATGTCACATTTTAATGATTCGAACATTTCATTTTATAGATCCACGTAAACGATAATGTTAATTGAACAATCAAAACATATTTTTACTGGAGTTTAATTATAAGTCGTGCCTACTTGATTCAACTTCTGCCATAAGATATTTTCTAGTGTACAATTTATATCATCTAAAGACCCAAATACAATCAACTGGGACTAGCTCAGTTGGCCAGAACTCCAGCATCTAACTAAGAGGTCAGGAGTTCGAGTCTTTCCACCTGCGTGTGGTTGCTCTTTCCTTTGTATTTGTTGGGGTTGTTTCCACCTGCGTGTGGTTGCTGCTTGTAGTTGAATTGGATTTAGAGTGATTGTGGTTCATTTGATAAGCTTATTTATCTTGTTGGTTCAATTGTTGGTTTGGTTATCTCATGGACTCTCACACAATGGACGTAGTGTCCCGTCCCATAGTTTGTACTTTGTACTTCATATATGATGTAATGATATCTTCTACCAATTGGAAAAAAAAGAAGACCCGAATAGAGTTGTCTCTATCACAAAATTTATGTTTAGTACTGAAAACTCGCGTTTTTGGCAGCAGGCGTGAATGCGATGAGCGCGGGCGTGCCAAGACTTGTAGCGCCTAACTTGTTGTGAAGATTCCCGTGAATCTTGACTTCTATCGTAGAATGACTGTGTACGACCCAAAGGTTAAAGATCGTAAGAAGGTTCGTGGTTTGCCACACGGTTGTGGACTTAATATTTCCTAGTCGTATAGGAAATGGAACGTGAAAAACGTAGACTTTATTACACCGGGATAATAAAGTTTGATTACAAGGAAAATAAAATCCAAACTACTTGATGAAGTTAGTTTGAATGGGGGTTTGAGCACGGAGTACTCGATATGCTACTTTGCTGAAAGTAGGAAGTGTGCTTCGCTGGGAAGACTTTGTTTGTAAGCGTTGAGCTTTGGTTGGTGTTGGACCCGTTTTCTGTCTTCAATTCTGCTATTTATAAGCAGTGCAGTATGCTGATTCAGGCCTGAACCCGGTTTCAGTCTTTCACCACAAGCTGCCACATATCCCTCAACCGCTCCACTTTTCATGCATGTCTGATCATGGGCAGTTATTTGCAGTTACATTTGATCATGGGTAGTGGGCTTCTCATATGGTGACATGTGTCCCATGCCTAGGTAGAAATATCTCCCATCTTCCCCCTTTTTTGTGCCGCAATGTGCCACATGGCCAATTGACTTAGTCAATTGGCCTTTAAATGTGGGGAAAACAACTGCCAGAACACAACTAACTCCCTACATTCATGGGCCTTGTTCTTCCAACCAATCTGGCACCATATTATGAGCCTAAAACCGTGGATCACATCCATGGGTCGAACCATCATTTCCCCCCATGGGCTAACCCGTGGGCTACACTTTTAAGGAGTCTTGGACCATAATTCTCGTGGGCTGCTCCTCTAAAAGGTCTTGGACCGCAATCTTGTACATGGGTTATGTTTCTTGGGCCCAAATGGAAAAATACCCATGGCCCAATAATTAATTACCAGTCGAATACCCAATCTCGGCCCAAATTAATTAAAAGAATTCCGATCATGGCAAGCCCGATCCGTGGTGCCAAAAACGGGTATAAACAAGTACCCATTGCAGAAAAAGAGCAACAGCAATAGGAAAGAGCATACGACAAATTCATGGGATCCCAAATTTCTGAACGTGTAAAGCATCGGATAAAAAAAAAAAACGTGTAACGCATGGCCGTATAGAATGTTCCGCGGCGACACACTCTATAAATAAGGACCTCCGTTTCACTACTTTGATGCCATCAATCTCCCAAAGAGAAAATAGTTTCATCTATCAAAAAGTACTTCATAAAACCATCATTCATTTCATGGCAAGCTTTGATCGCTTATGTGCTGCTTCCCATATGACTATGTCTCCAAGTCCAACCACCATGCCACAACTTGGCAAGAATCGCTTCACCCACATTGCACCTATGCCTACTACCCAAAACATGGAGCCTTTCCAAAGACCTCACACTTATTTCTAATCCCACAAAACACGACATTCATAAAACAGGAAATCTCGGCTTCTCTGTTAAGTTTATTTTCTCTTTCTCCACTTCATTGTTATGGCTGTGTTTTGGTCGAGGATTGGGATATTTCTCTAGATATCTTCTACATTTACGATTCCCTCCACAAATCCTCGATCCAAACACAGCCTGACATTTCTTGTACGTGAAACGACACCTGATTTTCTAGAGCTGACTATATACGGTTGCAGGATGAGTTCTACGGAAAGCATGAACAGAAGGTGAAGGAAGTTAGGAGTGTCCTACGAAAAGCAGGGGAAAATCCATTAGAAGGTCTGGTCATGATTGATACCCTCCAACGCCTAAGCATTGACTACCATTTCCAAGAAGAGATTGAAGCACTTCTGCAAAAACAGTATATGGAATCCACCATTAGTAATGTTTATCCTGAATTTGATCTTTATGAGGTTTCTACTCGCTTTCGGCTACTAAGGCAAGAAGGTTACAATGTGCCAGCAGGTAGGTGTAATTTTTTTGCACTCCAAACTTCATTATTCAAGCGGAACAACTGAAAAGCAACAGTTTCTCTACTCTTTCATTTAGTCTTTTTCCCCGTTATGTTGCAGATGTGTTTAATAACTTCAAGAACATGGAGGGAAGGTTCAAATCAGAACTAGGCACAGACATCAAGGGGTTAATGGCTTTGTATGAAGCATCGCATTTAAGCATAAAAGGAGAAGACATACTTGATCAAGCTGCGGATTATAGTTGCCTACTCCTTGATGGTTGGATGATGAAATCTTGATCAACGTCAAGCTAGACTTGTCGACAGTACGCTGAGGCATCCTTATCACAAGAACCTGGCAAGGTTCACGGCCAGAAGCTTCGTTAGTGACTACAAGGGCATTAATGGATGGGTAGATGGATTAAAAGAACTAGCAACGATGGATTTTAAGATGGTTCAATCCACGAATCAAAGAGAAATACTGCAATTTTCTGAGTAAGTCTGACTCTTGGCTTCATTCTTTTCTAGTGAGGCAGAAAAAGAGCCAAGCTTTTTGAGTGTTAGAGCTCAGCCCAATGAAATTTTTTTGATTCCTTGTTCAGATTGATCTCGAGTTGAGCTCAATTAATCAAGCTCCACATCTTGTGCATGATAAACTCGAGCTGGAGCCGAGTTCAAGAGAGAGAGAGTGTGTGGGAACTTAACTTGGTTGATATTGAACACTGGAAAAATATTTTGTTGTCAAGAATTTTTTTTAATTACCAAACCAAACACTGTAAAATAGAAACTAAAAATTTCATTTTTTTTCACTGAAACCATTTTATGTGTAAAATACTTTACACCAAAAAATATTTTACTTTGAAACAAACGGAGCCTAACTTATCATAGTTCACGAGCCTACACAAGCCAAGATATACTCGTGCTGTTGCCTAGATTCATAAATGAGATTGTCGGTTAACCATACGAATAGTGCCAGGACTTGCTTTTGACCAGCCAAACTTGACTTGATAAGTAGCTCGATTCGTTTGGCCTTTGCAGGCCAAACGAATATTGTTGATGGTTTTACCAAGAAATGTAACAGTAGTTTACGTGTGTTTCATCTGAAGAAATTATCACTGCCTGATTATAATTTTCTCTTCTCAGATGGTGGAAGGACATGGGTTTGGCCAATGAATTGAAGTTTGCAAGAAATCAACCACTCAAATGGTACATGTGGCCTATGGCAGCCCTTGCAAATCCACGCTTCTCGCAGCAGAGAGTGGAGCTCACAAAACCCATCTCTCTTATCTACATAATAGATGACATTTTTGATATTTATGGGACACTAGAGGAACTCACTCTCTTCACAGAAGCTGTCAACAGGTATGCAAATACACATCACCATATATAACTACAGTCAATTCTGGCCAATCTTTTGTGTTGATCAATTGTTACTGCAAGCAGATGGGATCTTGCAGCGGTTGAGAATCTTCCTTACTACATGAAGTCATGTTTTAATGCACTCTACGACACCACGAATGAGATTGCTTACAAGATTTACAAAGCGCATGGGTGGAACCCCATAGATTCTCTGCAGAAAACGGTACATAATATATTACCCGTTAATTTTTACATCAGAATGTCAGAAGCATTGTCATTAACAAATTCCCATGTTGTTGCAGTGGGCAAGTTTGTGCAATGCTTTCTTAGTAGAAGCAAAATGGTTTGCTTCTGGGCAGTTGCCAAACGCAGAAGAGTATCTGAAAACTGCGGTTGTTAGTTCAGGGGTGCATGTGGTTTTAGTTCACATGTTCTTTCTATTGGGCCATGGAATAACGAGGAAAACCGTTGATCTTGTGAACGATAACCCGGGCGTTATAACTTCTGTGGCAACAATTCTACGTCTCTGGGATGACTTGGGAAGTGCGAAGGTAAACAAAAGTTTATTTTGGTCTGTTTCTCATAGTGCTACTATTAAGACTGCACATTCAAGTGTATTTACACAAATGTCCAAATGCTAAAATATCTCATATTAGTATTTTACACAGTTAGAGTAGTTCACTGTAACATAGCATATAATTTAAGCGGCAATGTAAAACTTCCCAAAAGTATCAAGGTTAATTAAGGTACCAAGGACCTTGGCATTCGATATGGATAATTGGGAATTCCATCTGATTTTATTTCAGCTTTGATAAAGAGTTAAAGTCAAACTTAAACTAACAGGATGAAGATCAAGATGGGCACGACGGATCGTATGTCAACTGCTACATGAAAGACCACAAGGGCTCTTCAGTGAACAGAGCACGAGAGCAAGTCAATCGCATGATTTCAGACGCGTGGAAGTGCTTCAACCAGGAACGCCTATCTCCGAACTCGTTTTCAGCAAGTTTCACAAAGAGTTCGCTTAATTTAGCAAGGACGGTTCCTTTGATGTACAACTATGATGACAACCATGAACTCCCAATCCTTCAGGAGCACATGAAATCAATGCTCTATGATGATGTTTCTTTATGAGGATTCCAAGGGGAGAAAAAAAAAACTGAAGAAGTGGAAACGTATTACAATGACAATTCCAAATTCCACTTGTTAAAGTCCCAATCACAAAACAAACTGATGGTTTTATGAACCGGTGACATTGCCTGTGGTAGTGTTTGTTACAGGGCAGCAAAACAAGAGGAAAATAGTGTAGGGTAGGTATATTCATGCAGAAAGATGATTGTATTGAATATGTACCGTTCAAGGCATTTTGAAGTTGGACAAATCTTATCTAATGAGTTCAAGGAGATCAGGAGTCCTGACTGATCGATAGATCATATTTCTTACCAAATGCAGTTGTTATTGTGCACCAAAAACAATTGACTAGTATAGTTTCTACTATTTATGTGAAGTTCACTATGTAATTAAAGACATTGTGGAAAGTATTAAACCTGATAATTTTTAAAAAAATTTAAAAGTAAAAAATTGGCAAAACATACATGAAACACTTTAAAAATCCTCTAAACAAAATGCTTTAACTTGATTTTTTATTACGTTATGATAATGATACTGTATCGTTTTGCTTTGGTAATTATCGAGACCAATGTATTTTAAAGAAGTAAATTATTTTCACTTGAAATAATTTAGCTTCAACTTTTTTAAAAAATATAAAAAAAATAATTTTTACATAAATTTATTCTTAGAAATAAAATTTAAAATGCTTCCAAATGATTTGCGGGAAATCTTTCCCAAATTAAAATTATAAAGACAATAGGGTTATTTTCTTTTTAATTCTTTGGTTACTTCTTGTTCAGGTAACCGATAGTGTGTTGTAATTATATGGTAATTTTTTGGAAAAATTTCAAAATGGCACTTAAACTTTCACCCAAATGTCACAGAGACACCTGAACTTAAGTTTATTTCAATTAAACACTTGTACTAACAAAACCCCCAAATTTAAGCCCCTGTCATTAACACTCCGTTCATTTCGTCCAAAAATCACTGACGTGGCATAACTTACCCGTTAAGTGGACCCACTGCACACGTTACAAACATAAGATGATGCACCTAATCCAAATCCCACCCTGTACTTCACCCCATTCCTCCACTGTTTGTCTCCCTCCGCAACAACAACTCCTCCATCTCTGCCTCCTTAGACCACACACTCTCCTCATAAAATGCCCATCCTAGCTCCGCGGCAAACAACTCCGCTTCGACGACCACAACCACAACCACGGCGTCGTCAATAAAGACACTGTCTCCGCAACCGCGGCAGTTGGCAGTGGTTTCTGGGCTATACCCACGCGGCCCGACATTGGCCAAATCTGGAGCACACAATACTCCACCCGTCGCCCAAGTTTCCGGTAAAATCCCATCCCTTCTCTGCCACTTCAACCAAAATGTCATCGTCCAACTTACCCCGTTCGACTTTGACTTGGGCATCACACCCTTAACAACAATGTTACATGACTAAGATTTCTTGAAAGAGAAATCGCACAACTTGGGCTTAAAATGGATGAAGAACCTAGGGTATTGGGTCCCTATTAGGTTTGAATTTAGCGCTCATGCTCATGGGACTGTTGATAGGGGACCCATAGTGTCCGATTTTGGTTCGGAACACAAGGGTGAAGGGGTTGAGCAAGTCGTTGGGCCTTTAAGCGAGTTTGAGAGATGGACCTGAGGGGAAGAATGTGGAGAGGTTTAGGGAGAGCTCTTTGGAGTCGCAGGAGATGATGGAGGATTGGAATGGAAGCTCTTTGGAGAAACTGAAACTGGCCTAAGGAATGGTGGTGAAGTAATGGGGTTTGGATTGGGTGCATCATCTCCTACTGGTAACATGTGCAACAGGGCAACACAAACGGATAGAAGATGCCACGTCAGCAATTTGGGGAAGAAGTGGATGGAGTCTAACGGCAGGGGCCTAAATTTGGGGGTTTTGTTAGTACAAGTGTTTAATTGAAACAAACTTAAGTTCATGTGTCTCTGTGATATTTGGGTGAAAGTTCAGGTGCCATTTTAAAATTTTTTCTAATTATTTGAAGGGTCTAGATTATGTCTTAAGCATCCAATGACAAATAATAAGACACACACCCAAACAAAGAGTGTGTATTATAGCACTTCTCATCATTTTGTCAATTCAAAAGGTATTTCTTAGCATTAGTCATTGCACCTTTTTAGCGGTAAAGATAGTGAGACATAATAATTTAAGGGAAATAATTTTGTCACTCCCTTTTTGTTACAAAAAATAAACTTGTGGGGGAGTGCCGTTAACAAAATAAGGGAGTGACAAAATCAGCAGCCTAATTAATGCATACGTATATAATAAGCAGAACAGATTTTAAAATACCAAACTAGATAAAATTTGGAGTTTGATGCGATCCTATGCTTATTCGCATTATTGTTGTTGGATCTGCCCTCAGCATCATTCCAATTCTTGAAATTCCTAGAATTCCGTGTGAATTAGCAAGGACCACCTTGCAAAAGCCGATTGGAAAATGGAATTTTACTAAAGAGAATTTGGTGGGACCCATACCGTGTGAGGTGGGCCCAACAATAGTGAACAAACTCCATTAAAGATGAATGAGAAATTGTCTTATTATGGGAATTGGAAAAGCCAAATGACGTGGCATGCGCGTCGTCACCAAACACCTAAATTAGACCGGGGCCGGGGCCGAAGCTCAGGATTCGTGGGCCCGCGACCTGCGGTTTGAGGTCTATGGCCATGGACACAAGTTCATTTGCGTGGTTAACTCTATCAGATCTGGCCAACAGGCTGACGTCGTGTCCCTTAACGTGGTTAACTCAATCAATGATTTTCTATGCTCCAGAAGATGTGTTAAGAACTCCACTTTGAACAGGGCTTTGGGTGACAAATGGAAGCTTCCGGTCCTTCCGAATAGTATTTTTTTCAATGTAAATGTTAATTCTACTTTGTATAGCTAGTAGATACCTTATAGTTGTTCGTGTATCCCACGGGGATGCCCTATTATGTTTTGTTGTGGGAATTTTGTTTCACACTGAGGGATGCCCTTTTTAGTTTTTATTTGTGTGAGCTTTTCAATGAAATTGTGCTTATAAAAAAAAGAAGTTCGTTCGCGCCGGCAGTCTACGGCGGTGCTCCGACACAATCTCTAGCACCGGCGAGACGGCGAATTTGTCTTAAGGGCACTGTTGTATAAAACGGATGTCGGTTTACAACTTCTTGTTCCCTACTTACAGTTTATATTTCATATTATGTAATTCTATTATTCATGTAATATTCTATTTGATTGTAAATTTCGAGAAATTAGTAAACTCGATTACTGTTTTCTGCACTATTTTTTCCTAAAAACCCATCATCTCCAGCTAGTAGGAACTACTAGATCACGTTACATACTCGTTATATGACGCAAGTCAGCCCTTACCCGGTGGTACATCAATGATCAATCTAATTGTTTCTCCTGAGACATACGCTTAATTGTGTCGCAATCCGACAAAGGTAGACATGAGGTCCTAGATTTGAATGTGGTCCACGTTTAGTACGATGATTTTATTTCTTTTTCCTGCTGTTTGGCTTTACTTCAAGTAGAGGTCCATGTGGCTTCAATTCCAAATCATCTTTGCCTGTGGTGGGTCATGAGCGAAGTTCCTCCATAAATTCAGATAATGGGTGCTTCTGAAGGAGATCACTTATTCACATCCATGAACTGAAAAATCTTTTTTATTTTTTTTTACCAATGAGGAATTGGTTCAATAGTTAGGAAGTTGAATTTGGTTGGATAAGGTCTAAGTTTATGTTTCCATAGCCTCTCATTAGGGTTAAATGTACTCCTAATTAACACCACCCGTGGCATGCACGCCTAGATTTAACAAATAGTGGGGTCCCCTATAGATAGTAGAGTGATGTGATATTGTGACTGAACAATACTCTTTGGTGGAAGTGATGCGGTAAAAGAAAACTCTTTTTAAAAAGAAAATACATTCCCTATCATTCACAAAATAAAGCGGAAACCATTTTTAAAAAGAAAATTCATACTCCCTCCATTACAAATTGATGGTTTTGTTCGGTCTCTAATGCAAATTTTAAATTGTTAATATATTTCAATTTATAATGATTTTTAGGTGCATTATGGATCTTATATAATAGTTCTCAATTAGTTCTATTAAACATTGTTTTTAAAATGGGAAAATTTCAAAATGACACCTGAACTTTGCACCAAATGTCGCAGAGACCTGAGCTTAAGTTTATTTTAATTAAACACCCGTACTAACAAAATCTCCAAATTTAGACCCTCGCCGTTATACTCCGTTCCAAAAATTGCTAACATGGCATCTCCAACCCGTTTAAGTTGCCCCATTGCACATAATTTCAACCCTAGACCTGAAGTCTACCTATGGGTTTCGCTTGGGTGCATCGTCATCTGTTGGAAACATGTGCAATGGGACAACTTAAATAGGTTGGAGATGTCATATCAGCAATTTTTGGGACGGAATATAAAGGCGGGGGTCTAAATTTGGGAATTTTGTTAGTACAGGTGTTTAATTGAAATAAACTTAAGTTCATGTGTCTAAATTTGGAGATTTTGTTAGTACAGGTGTTTAATTGAAATAAATTTAAGTTCAGGTGTTTATGTGACATTTGGCTCAAAGTTTAGGTGCCATTTTAAAATTTTAATTCCCTTTTAAAATCTTTAAAGACATTGTAAATTGAAATATATTAACAATTTAAAATTTGCATTGGAGACCGAATAGGACCATCAATTTGAAACAGGGGGAGTACCAATTTGCAGCCAAACAAGGATTGGGGTCTGGGGCAAAGTTAATACTCTGGGTTTTGAGGCCAAAATGACGACGTGGCATGGGGCAGGATCTAGGGGTGTAAACGAGCCGAGTCGAGCCGAGTATTGACAAGCTCGAGCTCGGCTCGGTTAGAATCGGTATGGCTCGAGCTCGAATCGAGCCAAAAAATCAGGGCTCGAGCTCGGCTCGCCAAACATGTCCAAAGCTCGAGCTCGGCTCGTTAGAACTCGGTTTGGAATAAACGAGCCTGCTCGGCTCGAGCTCGAATTCATCAACAGAATTTGCAGATAAAAAAAAAAATCATCCAGAACCCATCGTAGCCTTGTAATGTGTAAGTGAAATCCATCTTCAACTAATCAGAATATGCGGACAAAAAAAAAAAAAAAACCTAATCATAATTCAGAACCCATCATGGGTGAAACCCATCTTCAAACAGAACCACAATTACCACCATGAATAAACTCAAATCTAATCTTCCAACAACAGAACTCCAACAAATTAGAACCCATCATGCAGGCGAAACCCATCTTCAACTAAGTTCATTGCAACAAATCAAAACCCAGAATCGACGAGACCGTGATCTTGAGATTCTTGACCGAACTCCTTCTCGAAGTTGTCTGCCGTCAAATCTACAACGTCATCGGCGAAATAAAAAATAAGGCTAGGAGAAGAGTGAGATCGAGAGAGAGATATAGAGAGAGACTTACGGCTGAAAACCTTAGCAGAGGGAGATCGACGACGAACGACGAAGCGGTGATGATTGATTCTTCTTCTTCTTCTTCTCTCTCTCTCTCTCTCTCTCTCTCGCTCTTCTGATTTGAGTGGAAAAGAAACGGCGGAGCGGAAAGAAGTGAAAAAGAAAAAGAAACAGGTGAGAAACCCTAAAATTAAGAAGTGTATATATATATATATATATATATATACACATTTTCGAGCCGAGTCGTTACCGAGTATAGTCGAGCCAACTCGCGAGCCTGTCGAGCCGAGCCTAACTAGGCTCGAGCTCGGCTCGTTTGTTTAACAAGCCTCAAAACCGAGCTCGAGCTCGCTCATTTACCCTTCGAATCGAGCCAAGTCGAGCCATAATCGAGCCGAGCCGAGCTCGCGAGTAGCTCGGCTCACTTACAGCCCTAGCAGGATCAATACTGTCCCCAAGGGGCTGAACCCCGGATTCGTCAATAAGTCAAGCCCCGTTTGATAACCTGATAGATGGTTGAAATTCGTAAGAAGATGAGATTATGATTGAGAGTGATAATGAGAAGAGATTCATAATAAGAAGGGATTAGTAATGAGTATGTTTGTTTGCGATGAGATTGGATGATGAGATTATTAATATCATATTTGTTTGAGATGAGATTAGATGATAAAATTGTATTAATAGAAGGAATTGGTAATAAGAAGGGATTGGTAATGTGAATGGGCTAGGATTGGACCATTAATACCATCTCCCCCAGGGAATTCCTAATACCCCTAATCCCCGGCTTGCTAGTCAATTGGATTCATAGTCCAAACTCATTTTGGATTACTAAACAAAGTATTGGTAGTCACTTGGGATTGGGCGGTAGTCCAATCATAAGGGCTAATAGGGTTAACAAACGGTGCCGAAAATGACAAAAATAGGAAAAAAAATTGGCCTGGTTTGATTTTGTTTTTGTTATCGTCTTTATTGAAATTTTTCGCATATGTTAAGCTCGCGTTAGGATCCTGAAATCTGAATGAAAAATAGAAAGATTGGATCGAGCACGTAGACATATCGAATTGAGCTGATTTTTCACGGAGCCACTTGTTTTTTTTTTTTTTTTTAAATTACTGAATGGATTGAATTTTTTGTGCTAGACCCGTAATGAGCCCCGACGTTGCCGTCGGTGCGTGATCAATAACCCCACGTTCAGTGGCCATAGGATTTTCGATGCCACCTTGTAAGAGTGCTTCCCTTTGAGGCCTACCCTATCAAAGCCTAGATATCATCTGCGTGTTAGATCACAAAAGGTAGGCCGGTTGTCATCAAGCCTAAATTTAGTAGCCTCATTTTTTGCTATCTAAAGCAGTAGTCGCAGATCAAAAAAGGAGAGTTGTCCTGCCTTAAGCCTAAGCATAGTAATTTTCAATATCAATTTATCGTCGGTAACTGCATAGTTTACTAATTAAGGGGTAAAATGTCTGACTAGTTGAATCCAACCATAACAGTAGCCGTTAAACTCGTTGGGCTAATTCCATAGTAGGATATAGCCTTAGATTCGAGGTAGCCTTAAATCAAAGTAGGTGTTTATGCACCCCCGTTTCCTATTTCAGTCAATGGTGGAGCCATGATATATATTAGGCTGAAGGAGGTCGACTTATGAGACATTTTTGGCTAAACATAACGTATTGTATCATGATTCATGGAGCCTTTTGCTTTCCAATATAATTTCTTTGTACATTGAAACCATATATTTTCTAGCCCGGTAAGAGTATATGAACTATTTTGTTCTAATTTTTTTTTAGACTAAACTCACATGCTTGGAGAGAGACCGAGGGCACGGCAGCAGAGCTTGAACCCCTTACCTGGGGGACACCACAAGAGCGCTACCACTAGGAAACTGAGAGCTTTGATAACACTCACTCACATGGTTGGTTCCCTTTTATTTGTGAAAGAAAGTTAAAAATGTGAATTTAACATAAACAACGGTTTTTTTTTTTAATGTATCAAACAAAAATAATTACGGTTATAAGTAGCAAATAAACAAATATTATCAATAATACTTGAAATTGGATATTACATCGAACTATGCTGTGGGCCAACTCGGACCAAGCTCCAACATAGTTCTGCTGCTGATAAAACAAAAACATAGTTCCATTGTTGATTCCTGTACGTCGACAAAGGTAGATGGCCTACGTAGCTATCTTGGGGATGATGTCCTAGTCTCTCAGATTTGAATGTGTTCCACGTTTTTTTTTTCATATTTTTTTGTAAATTGAAATGTGCTCCACGTTTAGTACGATGATTTTTTTTTTTTTTTTTGGGGGGGGGGGGGGGGGGGGGGGGGGGGGGGGTTGGTTTGGATTGCTTACTCAAATTTTATTTATTTTTGATCCGCGCTTACGCAAATATAGGTCAATGTAAATTCCGACGTACCCAAAAAAAAAAAAATTACAGGTCAATGTCATTGGTAGGGCATGAGTGAAGTTACTCCACAAATCCATACTTTTCCTCGAAAATCTAAACACACCCATATATATGGTCCTGTATAATCTGGCAAAGAGAAACAATGAGGTTTGATAGGATGTATGACAACTTTCCATGAAAAGTAAATGTACGCGAAAGTGAAAGTGAAATGAATTGTTCAGATTCACACAGTTATATTTTAATGATTCGAACATTTCATTTTGTAGGTCCACGTAAAAGATAATGTTAGTTGAACAATCAAAAGTGAAACGATCTTCTAATATGGAGGTATATTAGAGGTTTATTTCTGTTAGATTTTTTTTGTAGGGTTCTAACCTGAAATCAATTGACAATAAGTGGAGTAGCCTCTAGATTTTATTAACTAAACTTGGGTGACTTAGATGAGCGATATGAAATAATGTCTAACCCAATGCCATACTAGCAATCATAAGCCCACTTTACTGAGAGGTCCAAAAAGGCACCGCAACTTTATCTCACATCGTTCATCTAAGCCACCAGAGTTTGGTTAATAAAATCTAGAGGCTGGTTCACATATTGCCAATTAATTTTAGGTTAATACTCTTCAAGAAATTTAACAATTTCTATCAAGGACAGATGATTTGTTGAGATGACCATAGATGCCTAATGAAATCTAATTTCTTACATACCTAATCAATAGGTCGAGAACTTTACAATAGACTGTTTGAATCATCAAAATGAGACAACCATGAGTTTCATTCCCATCACGCAAGGAGTTAGTGGGGCCGGGGAATCACATAATAAGATCATGATTCATACCAAACACGTTTCGGATATAGGGTCAAAGCGGGGAACAAATTCTGCATGTGATCCGCGACTAATTGTTCGGAATCCCACGATTAACCTGTGTTTTTAGGATCATTTTCTCACATATGGAGTATAATCAAAGCCAGACTCCATGCAAACTTTGGGTGAGAACAAGACAGCAACCAAGAAGGTTGACTTTGAGCTCAACTGGGTTTTGGTAGGTCAACTGTAACTGTCAAGCAAAAAATACTTAGGATCATTGGAACTTTATCCGATCACTAATTAACTTCAGGGTCCAAAAATTTGTCAAAGGTGTGCACATATAAATTAGTACGGATACTCACAGTAAAGTTCGGCTAAGATTTTAATCAAATTTTTTTCGTGTTTGTTAGTTTTGCGCCTAACTTTTGTGGATAAATGATTCGTTAGAAAAGTTAAAAATTATGAATTTTATCCAAATATTTTTTGAAATATCGAAGACAAAGCCCAAAAAACCGGCTTTTTTGAGATTTTTTTGATAGACCTTTGGTTGCTGTCACATGGCCACTAGGCCGAACTCCTTGAGATGTTTGAGATATTTTCGATAGACTTTGCGCCTCTCGCGCACATATTTTTACTTGAGTTTATAAGTCGTGCCTACTTGATTCAACTTCTGCCATAAGATATTTTCTAGTGCACAATTTATATCATCTAAAGACCCAAATATAATCAACTGCGACTAACTTGATCAGTTGGCCAGGACTCCAACATCTAACTAAGAGGTCAGGAGTTCGAGTCTTTCCACCTGCATGTGGTTGCTCTATCCTTTGTATTTGTTGGGGTTGTTTCCTCCTTAATGGGGCTTATAGTGATTGTGGTGCCTTTGATGAGCTTATTTATCTTTTTGGTTCAGTTGTTGGCTTGATTAATTATCTCGTGGACTCTCTCACATAATGGACGTAATGTCCCGTGGCTTGTACTTTATATATGATATAATGATCTCTCCTACCAATTGGGAAAAAAAGAAGACCCGAATAGAGTTGTCTCTATCACAAAATTAATGTTTAGTACCCATTGCAGAAAAAGAAGCAACAGCAATAGGAAAGAGCATACGACAAATTAATGATAAAGTCAAATTAATGGGCATCAACCAAAAAAAACCAAACAAGTCTTGCTCAAGATTCTAACAGTTCAAATCTGGATTCTGAACGTGTAAAGCATCGGATAAAAAAAAAACGTGTAAACCATGGCCGTATAGAATGTTCTGCGGCGACACGCTCTATAAATAAGGACCTCCGTTTCACTACTTTGATGTCATCAATCTCCCAAAGAGAAAATAGTTTCATCTATCAAAAAGTACTTCATAAAACCATCATTCATTTCATGGCAAGCTTTGATCGCTTATGCGCTGCTTCCCATATGACTATTGCTCCAAGTCCAACCACCATGCCACAACTTGGCAAGAATCGCTTCACCCACATTGCACCTATGCCTACTACCCAAAAATGGAGCCTTTCCCAAGACCTCACACTTATTTCTAATCCCACAAAACATGACATTCGTCAAACTGGAAATCTCGGCTTCTCTGTTAGTTTATTTTCTCTTTTTCCTCTTCATTGAAACGGCTGTGTTTCGGTCGAGGATTGGGATATTTCTATAGATATCTCTTACATTTACGATTCCCTCCACAAATCCTCAATCCAAACACAGCCTGACATTTCTTGTGAAACGACTCCTGATTTTCCAGAGCTGACTATATATGGTTGCAGGATGAGTTCTACGGAAAGCATGAACAGAAGGTGAAGGAAGTTAGGAGTGCCCTACGAAAAGTAGGGGAAAATCCATTAGAAGGTCTGGTCATGATTGATACCCTCCAACGCCTAAGCATTGACTACCATTTCCAAGAAGAGATTGAAGCACTTCTGCAAAAACAGTATATGGAATCCACCATTAGTAATGGTTATCCTGAATTTGATCTTTATGAGGTTTCTACTCGCTTTCGGCTACTAAGGCAAGAAGGTTACAATGTGCCAGCAGGTAGGTGTAATTTTTTTATACTCCAAACTTCATTATTCAAGCGGAACAACTGAAATGCAAAAGTTTCTCTACTCTTTCATTTAGTCTTTTTCCCCGTTATGTGGCAGATGTGTTTAACAACTTCAAGAACAAGGAGGGAAGGTTCAAATCAGAACTAGGAACAGACATCAAGGGGTTAATGGCTTTGTATGAAGCATCGCATTTAAGCATAAAAGGAGAAGACATACTTGATCAAGCTGCGGATTATAGTTGCCTACTCCTTGATGGTTGGATGATGAATCTTGATCAACGTCAAGCTAGACTTGTCGACAGTACGCTGAGGCATCCTTATCACAAGAACCTGGCAAGGTTCATGGCCAGAAGCTTCGTTAGTGACTACAAGGGCATTAATGGATGGATAGATGGATTACAAGAACTAGCAACGATGGATTTTAAGATGGTTCAATCCACGAATCAAAGAGAAATACTGCAATTTTCTGAGTAAGTCTGACACTTGGCTTCATTTTGTTCTAGTGAGGCAGAAAATGAGCCAAGCTTTTTTGAGTGTTAGAGTTCAGCCCGATTAGAAATTTTTTGATTCCTAGTTCAGATTGAGCTCGAGTTGAGCTGCACATCTTGTCTATGAGAAACTCGAGCTGGAGCCGAATTCAAGTGAGCTCGCATTATGATCAGAGCTCAATCTGAGCTCAACAGAATATATCAATGCTAGATAAAATAAAATAAAAACATAGACAAATAGTAATTTAAGTTAACGTATCTACCAGAAAAAAAATTGGACTAATTTATCATAGTTCACGAGCCTACACAAGCCAAGATAGGATATACAAGTGCTAGCCTAGAATTGTTAATGAGATTGCTCCTTAACAAAATGAATAGTGCCACGACTCGCTTTTGACAAGCCATGCCGAAGAGTGGAGACATGTGTGTTGATGGTTTTACCAAGAAATGTAACAGTTGTCTTAAGTGTGTTCACCTGAGGAAATTATAGCTGCCTGATTGCAATTTTCTCTTCTCAGATGGTGGAAGGACATGGGTTTGGCCAATGATTTGAAGTTTGCAAGAAATCAACCACTCAAATGGTACATGTGGCCTATGGCAGCCCTCACAAATCCACGCTTCTCGCAGCAGAGAGTGGAGCTCACAAAACCCATCTCTCTTATCTACATAATAGATGACATTTTTGATATTTATGGGACACTAGAGGAACTCACTCTCTTCACAGAAGCTGTCAACAGGTATACAAATACACATCCCCATATATAAATACAGTCAATTCTGGCCAATCTTTTGTGTTGATCAATTGTTATTGCAAGCAGATGGGATCTTGCTGCGGTTGAGAATCTTCCTTACTACATGAAGTCATGTTTTAATGTACTCTACGAAACCACGAATGAGATTGCTTACAAGATTTACAAAGCGCATGGGTGGAACCCCATAGATTCTCTGCAGAAAACGGTACATAATATATTACCCGTTAATTTTTACATCAGAATGTCAGAAGCATTGTCATTAACAAATTCCCATGTTGTTGCAGTGGGCAAGTTTGTGCAATGCTTTCTTAGTAGAAGCAAAATGGTTTGCTTCTGGGCAGTTGCCAAACGCAGAAGAGTATCTGAAAACTGCGGTTGTTAGTTCAGGGGTGCATGTGGTTTTAGTTCACATGTTCTTTCTATTGGGCCATGGAATAACGAGGAAAACCGTCGATCTTGTGAATGATAACCCGGGCGTTATAACTTCTGTGGCGACAATTCTACGTCTCTGGGATGACTTGGGAAGTGCGAAGGTAAACAAAAGTTTATTTCGGTTTGTTTCTCATAGTGCAACAATTAAGCAAATTTCCATTCCTAGGACACGGATCTGATACTGTACCTAAAATGCTAAATATCTCACATTTAGATTAGTTCACTGTAACATAGCATATAATTTAAGCGGCAATGTAAAACTACCCAAAAGTATTAAGGTTAATTAAAGTACTAAGGACCTTGCCATTCGATATGGATAATTGGGAATTCCAAAAGAGGTAAGAGACCATCTAATTTCATTTCAGCTTTGATAAAGAGTTAAAGTCAAACTTAAACTGACAGGATGAAGATCAAGATGGGCACGACGGATCCTATGTCGACTGCTACATGAAGGACCACAAGGGCTCTTCAGTGAACAGAGCACGAGAGCAAGTCAATCGCATGATTTCAGACGCGTGGAAGTGCCTCAACCAGGAATGCCTATCTCCAAACTCGTTTTCAGCTAGTTTCACAAAGAGTTCGGTTAATTTAGCAAGGATGGTTCCTTTGATGTATAGCTATGATGACAACCGTAAACTCCCAATCCTTCAGGAGCACATGAAATCAATGCTCTATGATGATGTTTGTTTATAAGGATTCCAAGGGAAAAAAAAAAAAGAAGAAAGAAAAACAGAAGAAGAGGAAACTTATTACAAACTGATGGTTTCATGAACCTGGGACATTGCCCGTGGAAGTGTTTGTTAAAGGGCAGCCAAACAAGAGAAAATAGTGTAGGGGTAGCTATATTCATGTAGAAAGATGATTGTATAATTTGTATTGAATATGTACTGTTCAAGGCATTTTGAAGTTGGACAAATCTTATCATAATTCTTACCAAATGCAGTTGCTAGCCATCCTCATCCGGTTTTTAGCATTATAAACGCACCAGTAACATGAGCGCTTCAACTTAACTCTGTTGCTTTGAGAGAATAGAACACTTTCTCTCGATAAAGACTTTCCTTGGTTTATGTTTTGAAGAAGGTTATTGGGATAATGAGTGGAGAGAAATTGATAGAGAAATGAGAGTAATAATTGAGAGAAAAATAACTTATTGGAAACCGTCTCTTTAGTAGCCATAACTGTATAATCAACACTAGACTCCATGAAAACTTTTTAAATGGACACAAACCAACACTAGTTCAACTTTCAAGTGTTCAAAATTTTTTTTTCTTTTGATAGGCGGCAAGTGTACAATTATTGCCGGGAATGTCTAATAACTAGTCTGTGTCAACGTGCTTGGCTCTTAGAATTGGGTTTCAAACCTAGACTGTAAAAATCATCTTCAAAAGAAATCTAAGCACTGTGCCAACAGAAGAGACGAAAGGAATTTAGCATTTTCCACGGAAAAATCTCATGTGATCTTCATGTAAAGTCGTTCAT
Source organism: Rhododendron simsii (assembly GCA_014282245.1). NCBI lineage: Eukaryota > Viridiplantae > Streptophyta > Magnoliopsida > Ericales > Ericaceae > Rhododendron > Rhododendron simsii. The sequence continues at coordinate 18,827,553 of CM024954.1, forward strand.
AAGTACTATGTCCCACTGTATATTTCATTCACACAAAAATCACGCTATGGTAATGTCTGGTCAAATTATGTCTATTTTAAATGAAACGGACTGGCAAAAGGGAACAAAATGTGTGTAACTAAATCCAAGTTGGGGGTATGTGGTAGGTCAATATAGAGAATGGCCTGTGAGAAAACTAGTGCATCTTGGGTCAGTATCCTATCTTTAACTTGTATAACCAAAAAAATTTCTACTTTCAAGTGTACACTCATTGCCAGGAGTGTCTAATGACTAGTCTGCGTCAATGCGGTTGGATCTTAGAATGGGATTCCAAACATAGACAATATGTGGCCTGGAAAAACTTGGACCCATCGCAAATGAATTGCTTCTAATGAGACATAAGCATGACTTTGTCGCGACGTGGAAGAAACATGGTTTACACGTAAAAATTGTCTTCCAGAGAAATCTAAGCACTGTGCCAACAACAGAGACAAAAGGAATTTAGAATTTTTTCATAGAAAAATCTCATCATGTGATCTTCATGTAAAGTCGTTCATAAATTTGTCCTGCTGTATATTTCATTCACACAAAAATCATGATATGGTAAATGTCTAGTCAAATCATGTCTATTTTAAATGAAACAGACTAAGCAAAATGGGAACAAAATGTGTGTATCTAAATTTGAAAAAACTGGATTTCCAAACAATCCATAAAAACTCCTAACAGTATGAGTGTAAATCACAAAATATATACTACCAATAGAAACTATGTCAAAAAATCAATCGCGCAACTCAGAGATATACGTGAAAAAATTGGGTAAATACCACGGCAAGAAATCAAGTCACTATAATCACTGTGCAGTTACAGATATAACTATCCAAACGAAATAAATCCTCACAACGTTCTAAGTACCACCTGCTGAGTCACACGTACGTCGTACCCAGTAATCATAATTGCCAACAGCCTTGAGTCCACAAACCTTAAAAAAAACCCTAATCAAATTTCCCTTTTGGGATAGCTATGAAAAAGAACATTTGCTTCAATCTTTTTGCTCCTGCCGCCCGCACTACTTTTTATTATAACCGTGTATGTATATGAAGTAAGTAGTATAGGGCTTTCTTTTTTCTTCCCTTTTGTCGTCCTTTCCTTTTTACAAGGATGTGGTCCCAACCTACGATAAAAGAATAAGTCCAAATATATTCTTTGAACAAGAGGTTTCGATTGATGAGGGATTGATCCCTCCACCGATCCATCTTCGCTAAAATCCGTCTCGCTATCCAAACACTACAAATAATAATGATTTTCTTCACTCTAGTCCTGTACAGATTCACTAACTTATAAAAAATAACAAAATTACAACTCGATATAAAATATGTTTTTTGTCATACGGAATTGTCAATACAAGTGACTTTGGAATTTGGTCATTACAAAATCCAAGTTGGGAGTAAATAGCAGGTCAATATAAAGAATGGACTGGGGGGACACCATTAACCAGTGCATTTAGGGTTAGTATCATATCTTTAACTTATACAATCAACACTAGACTCCATGAAAACTTTCGAAATGGACACACACGAACACTGTTTCAACTTTCAAGTGTACAATTATTGCCGGGAGTGTCTAATAATTCGTCTGTGTCAACGCGATCTGCTCTTAGAATGAAATTCCAAACATAGACAACACGTGGCCTTGAAAACCTTAGACCCATCCGGGAGTGTCTAATGATTCGTCTGTGGCTCAACCAGGAATGCTTATCTCCAAACTCGTTTTCAGCAAGTTTCACAAAGAGTTCGCTTAATTTAGCAAGGAAGGTTCCTTTGATGTACAGCTATGATGATGATCATAAACTCCCAATCCTTTAAGAGCACATGAAATCAATGCTCTATGATGATGTTTCTTTATAAGGATTCCAAGGAACAAAAAACTGAAGGAGAGAGGAAGCTTATTACAATGACAATTCCACTTGTTAAATTCCCAATCACAAAACAAACTGATGGTTTTATGAACTTGTGACATTGCCTGTGGTAGTGTTTGTTAAAGGGCAGCAAAACAAGAGGAAAATAGTGTAGGGTAGGTATATTCATGCAGAATGATGATTGTATTGAATATGTACCGTTCAAGGCATTTTGAAGTTGGACAAATCTTATCTAATGAGTTCAAGGAGATCAGGAGTCCTGACTGATCGATAGATCATATTTCTTACCAAACGCAGTTGCTAGCCATTCTCATCTTGTTAATTGGGCTTTTTCACTATGAGTATAATTATCGTGCACCAAAAACAATTGACTAGCATAGTTTGGACTATTTATGTGAAAGTTCACTATGTAATTAAAGACATTTTGGAAAGTATTAAACCTGATAATTTTTAAAAAAATTTAAAAGTAAAAAATTGGCAAAACATATGTGAAACACTTTAAAAATCCTGTAAACAAAATGCTTTAACTTGAATTTTTATTACATTATGATAATGATACTGTATCTTTTTGATTTGGTAATTATCGAGACCAATGTATTTTAAAGAAGTAAATTATTTTCACTTGAAATAATTTAGCTTCAACTTTTAAAAAAAATATAAAATATAATTTTTACATAAATTAATTCTTAGAAATAAAGTTTAAAATCCTTCCAAATGATTTGCGGGAAATCTTTCCCAAATTAAAATTATAAAAACAATAGGGTTATTTTCTTTTTAATTCTTTGGTTACTTGTGTTCAGGTAACCGATAGTGTGTTGTAATTATACTAGTGTATACCTGTCCCTAAAGGCACGGCTCAAATGATTGACACACACAAATCAATATTGGCTGGGCTCACATACAACATCACGACCCTATCAAACAATTCCAACTATGTGAGACTATATTCGTTGACTATGTTAATTTCAGTTAGCAAATAAAAAATAAATCCACAACTATTGTTGGTTATTACCTTAGGCAATGATTGTTTTGTTTCTGATTGAATACCTTAGCTTTCAGATAAAGTAGCAACTACGTTGAATAACTTGAATCAGTGAATAATGGGTCTCCAAATAAAAGAATAAAAAAGTTACCATGAGACAATTATAGTAAGAGAGAATGTACCATTAGCAATTTTTTTTTCCATTGAAATGGTATTGCTTTAATTGTTAGATAGAAGATCGAACCAAAGCTAAAGATGCACTCGTAAAAAAATAGGGAAGCCAACGCCATAAAGGAAAAAAATGGTTGTAGGTTGCCCAATAGGGTTCCAAATCCAATATATATATAAGAAAGTTTTACGTTGAAATAGCGGTCCCCAATACCTTCGGAAATTGAAGAGCTCAATGAACACTATGTCATTCAACTGACAAAACTGACCCAGCTAAAATCAGTCATGCATAACGAGGAATAAAATGATAAAACCGTAAACAAAAATACTCTGTGTCGAACTCACCGTTTAAAGCTCCATAGGAGAGGTCAGCCTTGTCAAATGACTGAATGAATTAGAAGAATAAAAATAGAGAAATAGAAATAAATTATCTCATGAAAATTATCTCATCCCTGCCGTAAAGAGGAAATCTTCTTCCATATGGGGTTTGAATTTTGAACATGGAAAGATTCCATATGGGGTTTGAATTTTGAACATGGAAAGATAAGAACCCTTAGCTCAAATGAACATCAAACTCAAATTCAATCACAGCCCTTCAATCTGCCACAGAGGACAGTTGTGCCAGAGACATTTTGCAAAAGCGATGTGTAATATAATATAGATAGTAATTTTTTGGAAAAAATTTAAAATGACACTTGAACTTTCACCCAAATGTCATAGAGACACCTGAACTTAAGTTTATTTCAATTGAACACTTGTACTAACAAAACCCCCAAATTTAAGCCCCTATCATTAACATTCTGTTCATTTCGTCCAAAAATCACTGACGTGGCATAACTTACCCGTTAAGTAGACCCACTGCACATGTTAAAAATTAAACATAAGACGATGCACCCAATCCAAACCCCACCCTTTACTTCACCCCATTCCTCCACCGTTTGTCCCCCTCCACAACAACAACAACTCCTCCATCTCTGCCTCCTTAGACCACACACCCTCCTCACAAAATGCCCATCCTCCCCGGCAAACAACTCCGCTTCGACGACCATGACCACAACCACGGCGTCGTCAATAAAGACACTGTCTCCACCACCGCGACAGTTGGCGATGGTTTCTGGGCTATATCCACGCGGCCCGACGTTGGCCAAATCTGGAGCACACAATACTCCACCCGTCGCCCCAGTTTCCGGTAAAATCCCAATCCTTTTCCTGTAAAACAGTCCCTTCTCCGCCGCTTCAACCAAAATGTCATCGTCCAACTTACCCCGTTCGACTTTGACTTGGGCATCACATTCTTAACTACAATGTTAGATGACTAAGACTTCTTGAAAGAGAAATCGCCCAACTTGGGCTTAAAATGGATGAAGAACCTAGGGTTTTGGGTCCCTATTAGGTTTGAATTTGGCGCTCATGCTCATGGGACTGTTGATAGGGGACCCGTAGGGTCCGATTTCGGTTCGGAACACGAGGGTGAAGGGGTTGAGCGAGTCGTTGGGCTTTTAAGCGAGTTTGAGAGATGGACTTAAGGAGAAGAATGTGGAGAGGTTTAGGGTGAGCTCTTTGGAGTCGCAAGAGATGATGGAGGATTAGAATGAAAGCTCTTTGGAAAAATTGAAACTGGCCTAAGGAATGGTGGTGAAGTAATGGGGTTTGGATTGGGTGCATCATCCCCTACTGGTAACATGTGCAACAGGGCCACATAAATGGATAGAAGATGCCACATCAGCAATTTGGGGGAAGAAGTGGATGGAGTCTAACGGCAGGGGCCTAAATTTGGGATTTTGTTAGTACAAGTGTTTAATTGAAATAAACTTAAGTTCAGGTGTCATTTTAAAATTTTTGCTAATTTTTTTAAGGGTCTAGATTATGTCTTAAGCATCCAATGACAAATAATAAGAAACACACACACCCAAATAAAGAGTTTGTATTATAGCACTTCTCATCATTTTGTCAATTCAAAAGGTATTTCTTAGCATTAATCATTTCACCTTTTTAGCGGTAAAGATAGTGAGACATAATAATTTAAGGGAAATGATTTTGTCACTCTCTTTTTTGTTATAAAAAATACACTTGCAGGAGAGTATCGTCAACAAAAATTGGAGTGACAAAATCAACAGCCTAATTTAATGCATACCTATATAATAAGCATAACAGATTTTAAAATACCAAACCAGATAAAATTTGGAGTTTGATGCGATCCGATGCTTATGCGCATTCTTGTTGTTGGATCTGCCCTCAGCATCATCCCAATTCTTGAAATTCTCTAGAATTCCGTGTGAATCAGCAAGGACCACCTTGCAAAAGCCTGTTGGAAAATGAAATTTTACTAAAGAGAATTTGGTGGGACCCACACCATGTGAGGTGGGCCCAACAATAGTGAACAAACTCCATTAAAGATGAATGAGAAATTGTCTTATTATGGGAATTGGAAAAGACAAATGACGTGCATGCGCGCCGTCACCAAACACCTAAATTAGACCGGGCCCGGGCTTGAAGCTCAGGATTCGTGGGCTCGCGACCTGTGGTTTGAGGTCTGTGGCCATGGACACAAGTTTGTTCGCGCGGTTAACTCTATCAGATCTGGCTAACAGGCTGACGTCGTGTCCATTAACGTGGTTAACTCAATCAGAGATTTTCTATGCTCTAGAAGGTGTGTTAAGAACTCCACTTTGAACAGGGCTTTGGGTGACAAATGGAGGCTTCCAGTCCTTCTAAATAGTATTTTTTTCAATGTAAATGTTGATTCTACTTTGTATAGCTAGCAGATACCTTATAGTTGTTTGTGTATCCCACGGGGATGACCCTATTACGTTTTGTAGCGGGAATTTTGTTTCACACTGGAGGATGCCCCTTTTAGTTTGTATTCATTTGAACTTTTCAATAAAATTGTGCTTATAAAAAAAAAAAAGGTTCGTTCACGCCGGTAGTCTACGGCGGTACTCCAACACAATTTCCAGCACCGGTGAGACGACGAATTTGTCTTAAGGGCACCATTGTATAAAACGGATCTTGGTTTGCAACTTCTTGTTCCCTACTTACAGGTTATGTTTCATATTATGTAATTCAATTATTCATGTAATATTTTATTCGATTGTAAATTTCCAAAAATTAGTAAACTCGATTACTGTTTTCCGCACTATTTTTTTCTACAAACACATCATCTCCATCTCGTAGGAACTACGAGATCACGTAACAAACTTACTTGTTATATGACGACATCAATGATCAATCTAATTGTTTCTCGGGGAACTAAATTAGCCATCCTTTTTACCCTACTTATTTAGGTACTCATCCTAATGTGTTTAAATATTTATCTTTCCATCTTGAAATTCAATTAAATCCTAAACTACCCTTTCTTTCTCCTAATTTTTTAAATCTTTCTCTTTCTTTTTTTAATCTTTTCTAATTATCTCAGATCTCTCTCCTCTTTCAAATATTTCTCTCACCAAATCTTTTGAATTTTTTCTCTCTCCTAATCTTCTCTCTAATATCTTCATTTTCCTAAAATCTAAAAAGAAAACACGACTCTTACAAAAACGAATGTGTAAGCCAGAAAACATGACAAAACATGATCAATTCACAAAACACTGCAAAACCTGATCAAGGTAGATGAACAAAACAAGATCAATTACAAAACATGACGAAATCAGAAAACATGGCAAGTTTCGAGACGTATAGGTTTCGATTTAGCTAGATGAACAAAATATGATCAAAATAAAAAACATGACAAGTTTCGAGAAGTGTAGGTTTCGATCATGGTAAATGAACAAAATATGATCAAATAAAAAATATGATAGAAATCAGAAAACATGACAAGTTTTGAGAAATGTAGGTTTCAATCGAGATAGATGAACAAAACATTATCAATTCACAAACATGACAAAACTCCCTTTCCGATTTTAGCCCCGGGGTGTATGTCAATTGCGAACACGTCGACAATCTGCGGACCCACTGCCTCTTGTAGTACACAGTACACACCTTTACAATATCCACTCTCTTGCTTGCCTCAATTTCAGCCGTATCAGACTGTAACCAACGGCTTCCTGTTCAGGGTCCACAGGTTGTGCGCCACGCGGTGGGCCTGGATGGACAAGAACCCCTTGTAGTTCAAGAGGCAGTGGGAGAAGGAGGTGCAGGCGGGGTCGCTCTCGCGGGCGGCGCGGAGGTTTGGCGATGGTGGAGGAGAGGAGGTCGGAGGAGGAGAGGGTGTGGAGGAAGAGGTCGTAGAGGAGGGTGGAGGAGCAGAGCTTGTTGCCGAGGTGGAAGGAGAGGGGGCGGGAGATGATGGTGGAGTAGAGGTAGCTCTGGCCAGGGCCGGCTTTGACTAGGTGTCGCGGCGGGCCTCGGCCTTGATCTAGGCCCATACCCAGGCCTCGTCTTCGGCTTTGCTGCTCTCGGGCGGCGCCTGTCACACCCTCGATTTTCATCATAAATATAAACGATTTTCGTAGATAAAACCTCGCCAGAATCTGTACGATAACCGGAGTAATGTAGCGTTCCCAAAATATTACATCTTTGGCTCCGAGGCCCAAATTAACATAAGTGCTGAATATTCCAGAGTTAAGGATTACAATATTCCATAGTCAAAAGATCTACAAATAAAGTTACAAATACATCTTCAAAAGAGATTTACAAAGATGCCTAAGTAACTTTTCAATGTTAGCTTTCAAAATAAAGACCACGTCCAAGCACTCTAAGCATGCATGCTATTGCCCTGCGTTGGTACCTGAAAATGATAATAGGCTTGAGCTACACTAGCCCAATAGGAAATTCTGCGCTAACATTATATGCAAGAGAAATACAAGAATGATCACCAGGCAAGAACGGGATATAGACCACACGATAAGCAATAACCAAGGTTTCACAATCTAATATACTCGATATGAAATTTGGTAAACACCTCAACCACCAATCATATCAATTTCTCATGTGTCCAATGTCACCTCGCATTATGTGTCATGAGCTGAAGCTCCTGCCGGGCTAATTATGGGACCCCGATATCCCCTGCCAAGCACCCACCTAGAAGGTTTGGCCTTGAGTGTTCAATATGAGCATAAGCTCCTGCCAGGCTAATTATGGGACCCTGATATCCCCTGCCAGGCACCCACCCGTCTATGGGCCCCGAATGTTCTCGTTGTGTTGGTAAATGTCCAAGAATCTCGTACTCACATAAGGTGTCATTTCAATTCAACTCAATTCAAGCGAAGTTCATGCGTTAATCGATATCAAAATTTATCGAACAAGGGCAAGGGATGCAAAGGATACACAACGAACTCAAGGAATAAGATTAACAATATTATGGAGTGATTTGATGATGTCTAGAATAAGTTAGAAATGATCGGGAGCCAAAACAATGGAGTTCGAAGCAAAGAACAAAAGCTAGGCTAAGGTACTGTTGTATGGATACTGCGAATTTTAGTATCTATACAACAGGGGCTAAAAACGCTCCAGAGAGTATTGTATCGATACTGATTAAATCCGTATCGATACAACAACAGCTAAGAGCATTTCAGAGATTCCTGTATCGATACTGAGCAGAGCAGTATCGATACAAATGGGTGTTCGCCCAGATTTTCTGCAGATTTCGACGATTTTCACAACAACAACAACCACAACAACCAAGGACACGATTTCAAGCAAGGAGAACACTTCTATCACATATATTGAGAGGTAGAATTCCTACCTCGAGGCCGAAGAACGAAACCCACGAAAATACGAGCCCTAGTTTTCCGAAAACCTTGATTCAAACAAAATACGACTCCTCCGAGCTCAAACTAACGTGGTACGGACCACCTTACACGTAGAGGATGAAGGATTGAAGGTTGTTTTGGTGGGTTTTGAGAGAAATTTGGTGAAATTTGGAGAGAGAGCAAGAGAGAGGAAGAGAGAGAGAGTCGGTGAGAGAGTGGGGGAGAAAAATGATTCCATGCTCTCTCACCCTCCTATATATACCTATAAATATGCTAATTACACATTGTATCCTTCCACAATCAATTCTAACACTTTAACCCAAAATCACATAAACACAATTATTTCATATTTCTCCATTTATAAACATTAAAATTAACTGAATTAAATATGGGTTTCTACAACGCCGTTTCGTGCGGAGGTGTGAGGTCCTGGACGGGCATTTAGCAGCGGCTGTGGGAGCTGGGATTGGGGTAAATTGGGTAGGGCCATTTTCTGGAGAGGATTTTAATAGGCTGTGGCATTAGGAAAACACGGGTTATTTGCAAGGACACCCCTTTAACTATCACATTTTGTCAACTTGACCCCCTCATGTTTAAAACTCATCAACCTCACCCCTTCAACTATCAAAACTCATCAACATCACCCCTATGGCAAAATCCGTTAAAATTTTGGACGGAAACAAGTGAAAAGACAAATATATCCTTCGTATGTTAAAATAGGATTTTGTACATGTCTGGGTGTTCGGACAAATAAGCCAAAGTGGCTTATTTTTTTATCCTTATTCAAATTTTTTTTTGTATCACTTGGCTTATTGTCAATTTTCTGGGGATTATTGCATCCTCACGATAAGATGAATCTAAAAACTAAAATTTTTTGACCGAAATCTAATTTTTTAAAAATAAAGACGAAAAAATTGACTTATTAAAATTTTTTCGTTTTTATTATAAAAAAAAGTGGATTTCGGTCAAAAAAATTTACTTTTTAGATTCCTCTTGTCGTGAGGTCGTGAGGATGCAATAATTCCCAAAAAATTGATAATAAGCCAAGTGATACGAAAAAAAATTTTGAATAAGGACAAAAAATAAGCCATTTTGGCTTATTTGTCCGAACACCAGATAAACTACCAATATCAACAAAATGGATTAATTACTGCTTTACAATCAAACCCAGAATCGGGAAACCATAGACGAGTTCATGTCGACTCTCTCACCGGCGACGAGTTCATCGTCGAGTTCATCAGAGCAATGGAATTATGTTTTCATTTTTCCTCTTTCAACGTCTCTCTCTCTCTCTCTCTCTCTCTCTCTCACACACACACACACACACGCATCACACACGAACACACAGATTCCAATTAAAACAAAACCCATTTCAGATTCAAGTAATCTTAACCCCACAATCAAACTATCTAATCTCTCTCTCTCAGACGCACACCACACACACACTCGCACACCACACAGCAGCTGGAGCGGCAGCGGCGGATGACGTCGGCGATGGATTTGAGTTCGGTGTAGAGGCGGTGGAGGGTGGAGGTGTAGTGAGGAGGGCGTCGAAGATGGGTTTCTATAATTGGGGGCGCCGCCGCCGACGGCGTTTGTGGCGGCGATGACGGTGGGTATGGAGGTTTCAGATTCAAGTAATCTAAACCCCAAAATCAAATTGTCGTCTTCTCTGATCTCTCTCTCTTTCCCTCTCATAGACGCACACCACACACACACGCACACCACACAGCAGCTAGAGTGGCAAATGACGTCGGCGATGGGTGCGGTGGAGGATGGAGGCATAGTGAAAGAGGGCGTCGAAAATGGGTTTCTATAATTCGGGGCTCCGCTACCGACGGAGTCTGTGGCGGTGGCGGTGGCGGTGGGTATGGGAGTTTCGGTGGTGAGAAGAGTGAAGAGTGAAGGCGGAAAGGAAGAGATAGATGCGGTGGTGGTTGGACTACCATGTTTGTGTCTGGTTAGGGTGAGAGGGTTAGGTAGGGGAGGGAGAGAGGGGGGGGGGGGGGGGGGGGGGGGGGGGGGGAAGAAGAAGAAGAGAAGAAAAAGAAGAAGAAGAAGTGGTGAAGGGCATTTTAGGGTTAGAATTCTCTTTCCGTCTAGGTTACATATTTTCCCGTCCAAAATGTTAACATTTTTTAACAAAATTGGACGGAAGGGGTGTAGTTGATGAATTTTGATAGTTAGGGGGGTCAAGTTGATGAGTTTTAAACATGAGGGGATCAAGTTGACAAAACATGATAGTTAAAGGGGTGTCCTTGCAAACAACCCGGAAAACACTGATTTCATTTTCTTGAACTCGTCTGCTCCTTACAATGGAGAGAACCCACCCTTTTATAGCCGAAAGGAGGGGACGCTTAAATCACTGATTACCTATACAAACAGTATAAACATATAATTGGTTTACCACCAATTATATTCGTTACAGACCTATATGCCCAAAGTCTTCTACACACATTTATCACACATACATTTTTAACTTTACTTTTTCTTCCCTGCTAGCATTTATTACAACAGACCAATAATACTATTTACGTTGGGCAGGGATTCATCCCCGATTTTGGGGAGGATGGAAACCCTAAATCCCCTATTTTGTGGAGGACTGAAAACATCCCTAAAAATATGGGAAAATCAAAAATCAATATATAATATCTATATCTATATTAATATATAACTAAGGGTGTAATGGAAAATATTGCATTTTCAGGATGAAAACATAAATATTTAAAACCTTTAGGATGAACACCTAAACAAGTCTAGTGAATAGGATGCCAATTAAATTTTCTCTTGTTTCTCCTGAGACATAATTTTAATTGTGTCGCAATCCGATAAAGGTAGATTTGAATGGGGTCCACGTTTAGTACGATGATTCTATTTCTTTTTCCTGCTGTTTGTCTTTTACTTCTAGTAGAGGTCAATGTGGGTTCACATTTCAAATCTTTGCCTGTGGTGGGTCATGAGTGAAGTTCCTCCATAAATTCAGATAATGGGTGCTTCTGAAGGAGATCACTTATTCACATCCATGAACTGAAAAGTTTTTTTTTACCAATGAGGGATTGGTTCAATAGTTAGGAACTTGAATTTGACTAGATAAGGTCCAAGTTCAAGTTTCCATAGCCCATCATTAGGGCTAAATGTACTCCTAACACCACCCGTGGCATGCACGCCTAGATTTAGCAAATCGTGGGGTCCCCTATAGATAGTGGAGTGATGTGATATTGTGACTGAACAATACTCTTCGGTGGAAGTGATGCGGTAAAAGAGAAAACTCTTTTTAAAACGAATATACATACCCAATCATTCACAAAATAAAGCGGAACCATTTTTAAAAAGAAAATACATACTGCCTCCATTTCAAATTGATGGTTTTGTTCGGTCTCCAATGTAAATTTTAAATTGTTAATATGTTTCAATTTATAATGAATTTTAGGTGCAATATGGATATTATATAATAGTTCTCAATTAGTTCTATTAAACAAAGTTTTTAAAATCTTTAAAGACATTGTAAATTGAAATATATTAAAATTTTAAAATTTGCATTGGAGACTGAATATGACCATCAATTTGAAACGGAGGGAGTACCAATTTGCAGCCAAACAAGGATTGGGGTATGGGGCAAAGTTAGTACTCTGGGTTTTGAGGCCAAAACGACGACGTGGCAAGGGGCAGGATCCATACTGTCCCCAAGGGGCCGAACCCCGGATTCATCAATAACAGTGATAGATGGATGAAATTCGTAAGGAGATGAGATTAAGATTAATGAGAGTGATAATGAGAAGAGAGTGGTAATAAGAAGAGATTAGTAATGAGTATGTTTGTTTGAGATGAGATTGGATGATGAGATTATTAATATCATGTTTGTTTGAGATTAGATGATGAAATTGGATTGATAGAAGAAATTGGTAATAAGAAGGGATTGGTAATGTGAATGGGCTAGGATTGGACCATTAATACCATCTCTCCCACGGAATTCCTAATACCCCCTAATTCCCGGCTTGCTAGTCCATTGAATTCATAGTCCAAACTCATTTCGGATTACTGAACAAAGTATTGGTAGTCCCTTGGGATTGGTAGTCCAATCCTAAGGGCTAAGAGGGTTAACAAACGGTGCCGAAAATGACAAAAACAGGAAAAAAAATTGGCCTGTTTTGATTTTGTTATTGTTATCGTCTTTATTGAGCTTTTTCGCATTTGTTAAGTTCGCGTCAGGATCCTGAAATCTGAATGAAAAATAGAAAGATTGGATCGAGCACATAGACATATCGAATTGAGCTGATTTTTCATGGAGCCATTGGTTTTTTTTTTTTTAATTATTGAATCGATCGGATTTTCCGTGCTAGACCCGTAATGAGCCCCGCGTTGCCGTCGGTGCGTGATCAATAATCCCACGTTCAGTGGGCATAGGATTTTCGATGCCACCTTGTCAGAGTGCTTCCCTTTCAGGCCTACCCTATCAAAGCCTAGATATCATCTGCGTGTTAGATCACAAAAGGTAGGCCGGTTGTCATCAAGCCTAAATTTAGTAGCCTTATTTTTTGCTATCTAAAGCAGTAGTCGCAGATCGAAAAAGGAGAATTGTCCTGCCTTAAGCCTAAGCATAGCAATTTTCAATATCAATTTATCGTCGGTAACTGCATAGTTTACTAATTAAGGGGTAAAATGTCTGACTAGTTGAATCCAACTATAACAGTAGCCGTTAAACTCGTTGGGCTAATTCCATATTAGGATATAGCCTTAGATTCGAGGTAGCCTTAAATCAAAGTAGGTGTTTATGCACCCCCGTTTCCTATTTCAGTTAGCGGTGGAGCCATGATATTAGGTTGAAAGGGGTAGACTTAAGAGACATGTTTGGCTAAACATAATCTATTGTATCATGATTCATGGAGCTTTTTGCTTTCCAATAAATTTCTTTGTACATTGAAACCATAGTTTCACTGTTGATTCCTGTCGACAAAGGTAGATGGCCTACGTAGCTAACATGGGGATGATGTCCTAGTCTCTCAGATTTGAATGTGTTCCACGTTTTTTTTTTTAAAATTAAAATGTGTTCCACGTTTAGTACGTTGGTTTTTTTTTTGGAGGGGGGGTTGGTTTGGATTGCTTACTCAAATATAGGTCAAGATTCGAGGTAGCCTTAAATCAAAGTAGGTACCGGTGTTTATGCACCCCCGTTTCCTATTTAAGTCAGTGGTGGAGCCATGATATTAGGCTGAAGGAGGTCGACTTATGAGACATTTTTGGCTAAACATAACGTATTGTATCATGATTCATGGAGCTTTATGCTTTCCAATATAATTTCTTTGTACATTGAAACTATATGTTTTCTAGCCCGGTAAGAGTATATGAACTATTTTGTTCTAATTTTTTAAGACTAAACTCACATGCTTGGAGAGAACCGAGGGTACGGTAGCATAGCTTGAACCCCTTACTTGGGGGATACCACAAGAGTGCTAGCACTAGGAAACCAAGAGCTTTGATAACACTCACATGGTTGGTTCCCTTTTATTTGTGAAAGAAAGTTAAAAATGTGAATTTAACATAAACAAAGGGTTTTTTTTTAATGTATCAAACAAAAATAATTACGATTATAAGTAGCAAATAAACAATTATTATCAATAATACTTGAAATTGGATATTACATCGAACTATGTTGGGGGCCAACTCAGACCAAGCTCCAACATAGTTCTGCTGCTGATAAAAAAAAAACATAGTTCCACTGTTGATTCCTACTCGACAAAAGTAGATGACCTACGTAGCTAACATGGGGATGATGTCCTAGTCTCTCAGATTTGAATGTGTTCCATGTTTTTAAAAAAAAAATTGAAATGTGTTCCACGTTTAGTATGATGATTTTTTTTTTTTTTTTTTGGGGTTTGGGGGGGGGGGGGGGGGGGGGGGTTGGTTTGGATTGCTTACTCAAATATAGGTCAATGTAAATTCCGACATACCCCAAAAAAAAAAAAAATGCAGGTCAATGTCATTGGCAGTGCATGAGTGAAGTTACTCCACAAATCCATACTTTTCCTCGAAAATCTTAACACCGGGGGCCAACAACCGAGTACCGGCCATATATATGGTCCTGTATAATTTGGCAAAGAGAAACAATGAGGTTTGATAGGACGTATGACAACTTTCCATGAAAAGTAAATGTACGTGAAAGAGAAAATGAAAGTGAAAGATAATGTTAACTTTGGTCACATCCAAAGAGAAACAATGAGGTTTGATAGGGCGTATGACAACTCTTCAGATTCATATAGTCATATTTTAATGATTCGAACATTTCATTTTGTAGATCCACGTAAAAGATAATGTTAATTGAACAATCAAAAGTGAAACGATCTTCTAATATGGAGGTATATTAGAGGTTTATTTCTGTTAGATTTTTGGGGAAATTACAGTAAGTCCCCTTCAACTATACCTCGGGAACGAGTTGCCCCCTTCATCGTTTAACTCGGGCACTTAACCCCCTTCATCTTTTATGGCGTGACACTTAACCCCCTGCCGTTAGTGAGCCGTTAACGGAATTGCTGAAATTACCAATTTACCCTCTTTGGGCTATTTTTGTTTTGCTTATAACTTTTCGTAGGAAAATCTGTTTCAGCCCGTTCTTTTTTCAGAACTCTTGTTTTTTCCTCTATTTTATGGGTCTATAATAATTTTAATATGGTTACTTTATGCTTTTTAAGGTTAGAGTTGCGTCCTAGATATTCAGTGATCAGCAGATTGGATACTGCTAGCTATTGTCTGTTCAGTGCAGCTAGCTGATCGTTCCTCTGCAAATGGTATAGTGGTTGGAATATAGGTCAACCGGCCACCGGGCCTTCATCCGGGGGCTGCCAAAAAGCAAAAAAAAAAAAAAAACAGAGCACTCTGTTTTTTTGTCTCTTTCTCTCTCTCTCTCCTACTTCCAAATGCCCACTATTTGTAAGTTTTGAAAAGATATTAGAAGTGAAATTAAAATTGTAGATGTAGTTGGTGTACTTCATTAGTAGAATGGTATTGGCAAGTACTTGAGATTAGTGTGCATGAGAGAGGGATAGCCTTTTTCCATGTACTGTTACAATCTCGTGTATCGCCAAATTTCTCACGCCTCTCGTCATCATATACCGCTACCCTCCTAGAGGCTAGAACTCTCTCCCTCCTGCTCCTGTGCCCTGTCTCTCCCTCATGAGATTACCTACAATGGAATTTGTTTTAGATTTTAACTTTTTTCCAATTTGTCCGATGCCATAAATTATATTGAGGGCAAGATTTTGGAGTTGTCTTACCAGAATTACTGTACTTACTAATTATATCATGTGGATTGATTCAAATTGGTCAACTAATTGGCTAAACACTTAATAAAAGAAATCGATCCATTGTGGTCAATTGGAATGATCTGTGAAATTGGTTAATTAATCACTTAGGTTATGTTTGGTAGCCATTCTATTTTCTGTTTTTATTTTCAGAATTTTCAAAAATTAACTTTAAAAGTTTGTTTGGTGTGCTACTTTCACTTTTAAATTCTGGTAATTACTTTCACTATTTTCATAATTTGAGAAAGTAACAAAATCCAACTCTCACTAATTTTAGAAACAAAAAATTCTGGAGGTCCTTTTTTTTTTTATTTCCTTCCACACCCCCCTCCTCTCTCTCTCTCTCTCTCTCTCTCTCTCTCTCTCTCTCTCTCTCTCTCCCAGGGCATGGAAGCTACTCTCTCTTGAGGAATTTTTCAGTGTCGAGTGTACCACGTTGTGTCCGCTTGGCACATCCAGGTTGTCTAAAAGTGTTTTGAACGGTTCGGTGTACCACGGCGTTGCGGAGAGTCGCGGTGTTGGTGGAGATGCAACAATTGGATTGTAGTGTTTCTTTTTGCTTTGTCTCTTTCTCTCTCTCTCTCCTACTCCCAAAAAAAAAAAAACAGAGCACTTCTGGGTCTTTTAAGTTTATCCAATTTGCTGATCAATGAATATCTATGACGCAACTCTAACCTTAGAAAGCGTAAAGTAACCATACTAAAATTATTATAGACCCATAAAATAGAGGAAAAAATAAGAGTTCTGAAAAAAGAATGGACTGAAACAGAGTTTCCTACGAAAAGTTATAAATAAAACAAAAATAGCCCAAAGAGGGTAAATTGGTAATTTCAACAATTCCGTTAACGGCTCACTAACGGCAGGGGGTTAAGTGTCACGCCATAAAAGATGAAGGAGGTTAAGTGTCTGAGTTAAACGATGAAGGGGGCAACTCATTACCGAGGTATAGTTGAAGGGGGACTTACTGTAATTTCCCCTAGATTTTTCTGTAGGGTTTCAACCTAAAATCAATTGACAGTGGAGTAGCCTCTAGATTTTATTAACCAAACTTGGGTGACTTAAATGAGCGATATGGGATAAAGTCTAACCCAATGCCATACTAGCAATCATAAGCCCACGTTATTGAGAGGTCCAAAAAGGCACCGCAACTTTATCTCACATCATTCATCTAAGTCACCAAAGTTTGGTTAATAAAATCTAGAGGTTGGTCCACCTATTGCCAATTGATTTTAGGTTGATACCCTTCAAAAAATTTAACAATTTCTATCAAAAACAGATGGTTTTTGAATAGGTCGAGAACTTTAGAATAGACAGTTTGAATCATCAAAATGAGACAACCATGAGTTTCATTTCCCATCACGCAACGAGTTAGTGGGGCCGGGGAATCACATAATAAGATCATGATTCATACCAAACACGTTTCGGATATAGGGTCAAAGCGGGGAACAAATTCACACGTTTCGGATATAGGATCATTTTCTCAACATATGGAGTATAATCAAAGCCAGACTCCATGCAAACTTTGGGTGAGAATAAGACAGCAACCAAGAAGGTTAACTTTGAGCTCAACTGGGTTTGGCTAGGTCAACTCTAACCGTCAAGCAAAAAATGCTTAGGATCATTGGAACTTTATCCGATCACTAACTTCAGGGTCCAAAAATTTGTTAAAGGTGTGCACATATAAATTAGTACGGATACTCACAGTTAAGTTCGGCTAAGATTTTATTCAAATTTTTTTTGAGTTTGTTAATTTGCGCTTAACTTTTGTGGATAAATGATTCGTTACGTCAAGACAAACCGGAAAAGTAATAAATTATGAATTTTATCCCTTTTTTTTTTTTTTGAAATAACGGAGATAAAACCCAAAAATCGGCTTGTTTTTAGATATTTTTGATAGACCTTTGGTTGTTGTCACATAGCCACTAGGCCAAACTCCTTGGGATATTTGAGATATTTTTGATAGACGCTGCGCCTCTCGCGCACATATTTTTACTTGAGTTTATAAGTCGTGCCTACTTGATTCAACTTCTGCCATAAGGTACTTTCTAGTGTAAAATTTGTATCATCTGAAGACCCGAATATAATCAACTGGGACTAGCTCAGTTGGCCAGGACTCCTGCATCTCAATAAGAGGTCAGGAGTTCGAGTCTTTCCACCTGTGTGTGAGTGTTCTTTCTTTTGTATTTGTTGGGGTTATTTCTCCCTTAATGGGACTTGTTGTCAAGTTAGGCTTATAGTGATTGTGGTCCCTTTGATGGGCTTATTTATCTTGTTGGTTCAGTTGTTGGCTTGGTTATCTCAGGGACTCTCACACAATGAGGTAGTGTCCCGTGGCAACATACATGATGTAATGATCTCTCCTACCAATTGGAGAAAAAAAGAAGACCCGAATAGAGTTGTCTCTATCACAAAATTAATGTTTAGTAACCATTGCAGAAAAAGAAGCAATAGCAATAGGAAAGAGCATACGACAAATTCATGTGATCCAATTTTATGTAAACCACCCTTTCATTTAGCAAATTAATGATAAAGTCATTGGTGCATCAACCAAAAAAAAACCAAACAAGTCTTGCTTAAGATTCTAACAGTTCAAATCTGAATTCTGAACGTGTAAAGCAACGGATAAAAAAAAACGTGAAAATCATGGCCATATAGAATGTTATGCGGCGACACACTCTATAAATAAGGAACTCCGTTTCACTACTTCGATGTCATCAATTTCCCAAAGAGAAATAGTTTCATCTATCAAAAAGTACTTCATAAAACCATCATTCATTTCATGGCAAGCTTTGATCGCTTATGTGCTGCTTCCCATATGACTATTGCTCCAAGTCCAACCACCATGCCACAACTTGGCAAGAATCGCTTCACCCACATTGCACCTATGCCTACTACCCAAAAATGGAGCCTTTCAAAAGATCTCACACTTATTTCTAATCCCACAAAACACGACATTCATAAAACTGGAAATCCCGGCTTCTCTGTTAAGTTTATTTTCGGTTTTTCCTCTTCATTGTTATGGCTGTGTTTTGGTCGAGGATTGGGATATTTCTCTAGATATCTCCTACATTTATGATTCCCTCCACAAATCCTCGATTCATACACAGCCTGACATTTCTTGTGAAATAACTCCTGACTTTCTAGAGCTGACTATATATGGTTGCAGGACGAGTTCTACGTAAAGCATGAACAGAAAGTGAAGGAAGTTAGGAGTGTCCTACGAAAAGTAGGGGAAAATCCATTAGAAGGTCTGGTCATGATTGATACCCTCCAACGCCTAAGCATTGACTACCATTTCCAAGAAGAGATTGAAGCACTTCTGCAAAAACAGTATATGGAATCCACCATTAGTAATGGTTATCCTGAATTTGATCTTTATGAAGTTTCTACTCGCTTTCGGCTACTAAGGCAAGAAGGTTACAATGTGCCAGCAGGTAGGTGTAATTTTTTTATACTCCAAACTTCATTATTCATGCGGTACAACTGAAAAGCAAAAGTTTCTCTACTCTTTCATTTAGTCTTTTTCCCCGTTATGTTGCAGATGTGTTTAATAACTTCAAGAACAAGGAGGGAAGGTTCAAATCAGAACTAGGCACAGACATCAAGGGGTTAATGGCTTTGTATGAAGCATCGCATTTAAGCATAAAAGGAGAAGACATACTTGATCAAGCTGCAGATTATAGTTGCCTACTCCTTGATGGTTGGATGATGAATCTTGATCAACGTCAAGCTAGACTTGTCGACAGTACGCTGAGGCATCCTTATCACAAGAACCTGGCAAGGTTCATGGCCAGTAGCTTCGTTAGTGACTACAAGGGGATTAATGGATGGGTAGATGGATTACAAGAACTAGCAACGATGGATTTTAAGATGGTTCAATCCATGAATCAAAGAGAAATACTGCAATTTTCTGAGTAAGTCTGACTCTTGGCTTCCTTTTGTTCTAGTGAGGCAGAAAATGAGCCAAGCTTTTTTGAGTGTTAGAGCTCGGCCCGATTAGAATTTTTTTGATTCCTAGGTCAGATTGAGCTCGAGTTGAGCTCCACATCTTGTCTATGAGAAACTCGAGCTGGAGCCGAATTCAAGTGAGCTCGCATTATGATCAGAGCTCAATCTGAGCTCAACAGATTATATCAGTTCTAGATAAAATAAAATAAAAACATAGACAAATAGTAATGTAAGTTAACGTATCCACCAGAAAAAACATTGGACTATTTTATCATAGTTCACGAGCCTACACAAGCCAAGATAGGATATACACGTGCTAGCCTAGAATTGTTAACGAGATTGCTCCTTAAACAAAATGAATAGTGCCACGACTCGCTTTTGACAAGCCATGCTTGACTTGATCAGCAGCTCGATTCATTTTGCATGCCTAAGAGTGGAGACATGTGTGTTGATGGTTTTACCAAGAAATGTAACAGTTGTCTTAAGTGTGTTCACCTGAGGAAATTATAGCTGTCTGATTGCAATTTTCTCTTCTCAGATGGTGGAAGGACACGGGTTTGGCCAATGATTTGAAGTTTGCAAGAAATCAACCACTCAAATGGTACATGTGGCCTATGGCAGCCCTCACAAATCCGCGCTTCTCGCAGCAGAGAGTGGAGCTCACAAAACCCATCTCTCTTATCTACATAATAGATGACATTTTTGATATTTATGGGACACTAGAGGAACTCACTCTCTTCACAGAAGCTGTCAACAGGTATACAAATACACATCACCATATATAACTACAGTCAATTCTGGCCAATCTTTTGTGTTGATCAATTGTTACTGCAAGCCGATGGGATCTTGCTGCGGTTGAGAATCTTCCTTACTACATGAAGTCATGTTTTAATACACTCTACGAAACCACGAATGAGATTGCTTACAAGATTTACAAAGCGCATGGGTGGAACCCCTTGGATTCTCTGCAGAAAACGGTACATAACATATTACCCATTAATTTTTACATCAGAATGTCAGAAGCATTGTCATTAACAAATTCCCATGTTGTTGCAGTGGGCAAGTTTGTGCAATGCTTTCTTAGTAGAAGCAAAATGGTTTGCTTCTGGGCAGTTGCCAAACGCAGAAGAGTATCTGAAAACTGCGGTTGTTAGTTCAGGGGTGCATGTGGTTTTAGTTCACATGTTCTTTCTATTGGGCCATGGAATAACGAGGAAAACCGTCGATCTTGTGAATGATAACCCGGGCGTTATAACTTCTGTGGCGACAATTCTACGTCTCTGGGATGACTTGGGAAGTGCGAAGGTAAACAAAAGTTTATTTTGGTCTGTTTCTCATAGTGCTACTATTAAGACTGCACATTCAAGTGTATTTACACATTTAGAGTAGTTCACTGTAACATAGCATATAATTTAAGCGGCAACGTAAAACTACCCAAAAGTATTAAGGTTAATTAAGGTACTAAGGACCTTGGCATTTGATATGGATAATTGGGATATCCGAAAGAGGTAATAGACCATTTAATTTAATTTCAGCTTTGATAAAGAGTAAAAGTCAAACTTAAACTGACAGGATGAAGATCAAGATGGGCACGACGGATCGTATGTCAACTGCTACATGAAGGACCACAAGGGCTCTTCAGTGAACAGAGCACGAGAGCAAGTCAATCGCATGATTTCAGACGCGTGGAAGCGCCTCAACCAGGAATGCCTATCTCCGAACTCGTTTTCAGCAAGTTTCACAAAGAGTTCGCTTAATTTAGCAAGGACGGTTCCTTTGATGTACAACTATGATGACAACCATGAACTCCCAATCCTTCAGGAGCACATGAAATCAATGCTCTATGATGATGTTTCTTTATAAGGATTCCAAGGAAAAAAAAAGAAAAAGAAAAACAGAAGAAGTGGAAACTTATTACAAACTGATGGTTTCATGAACCTGTGACATTGCCTGTGGTAGTGTTTGTTAAAGGGCAGCCAATTCATGTAGAAAGATGATTGTATAATTTGTATTGAACATGTACTGTTCAAGGCATTTTGAGGTTTGACAAATCTTATCTAATGAGTTCAAGGAGATCTGGAGTCCTGACGATGATCATAGTTCTTAGCAATTCTCTTTGCGCGCCCCCCCGACACACGCCCCCCACACACGACGAAAATACCCCCGGCAGAAATAATTCAACCCATTTTCTTTTATTTCTCATTTATTTACTTAATAACTTTTATATCTTTTTTTCACTTTTGTTTATTTAATATTATTTAAGTGTTTCGATTTTCAATCCGGTTGAATCAGTGCAAAGATCTTTTTTTTTTTTTATCATTTTATCTTCAATGGTCATAATGAATTTTTGGCTCGAAGGCCTTTAAACAAGCACCCTAAGGCTCCTTATTTAATTTCATGTCTCTCTTAGGGCGCTCATTGAAAAGCCTTAAAGCCAAAAATTCATTACGATCATTTAGTATGTAATGATAAGAAAAATAAGATCTTCGCACCGGTTCAAACAAATTAAAAATTGGAACACTTATTTTTTTTACTCTTTACATGTATTTTTAAATTATTTAATATTATATACGTGAGTAAATTTCTTTTCTTTTCTTTTAAATTTTAAAATTCTTTTATGCTATTGAATTTATTAATTTTGTATTTATTTATATCTTTTATCTTTTTTATTTCTAATCACTTATTCAGATTTCCTTTTATCTTTCTTTCTTCAACTATAACCACTCATTTAGATTTTTTTTTTATCTTCAATTACAACCACACATCCAGATTTTTTTGTTATATTCTTATCTTTAACTATAACCATTCATCCATCACCCCTTATCCTTATATATCCAGCATTATCCTTCTAAAATCATCATCTTCTTCCCATCACCTCCCTCTCCCTGCTTATCCCTCAAACATCACCATCTTTCCATCATCTATCTCGCTCTCCCGTTCTCTGTCATGGCTCCTCTCTCCTTTTCACACCGGTTTCGTAAAACGTAGAAGAACATTATGGATGACTACAACTTCTCATTTTCAGATAGTTGGTCTGTTGAGAATGGTGTTTCTAGTGGGGAGGGCGTCTCCCACAATTTTCATGATTATACACCCGAATTCAAAACTGACAAGGTTTGTTATTACCGTTGTTTTTTATGCATATTAGTTATTTAATTTAAAAGTACATAAATTCTGCATATTAGACTGGATCATGTTGCACTTATACATATTCTTTTTTCTTGTTTATAGATTTTTCAAAGTAGAGACGACATGATAGCTTGGGTGCGGAGAGTCGGTATGGAAAATGATTTTGTTATTGTCATTAAGAAATCTGCTGGTTTAATTGGTGGCACGCTGCCAAAGTGCATTCTTAGTTGTGAAAGAAGTGAAAAGTATAGATCGGCACGGAATGTAGTTGAAGGGCAATCCTTACAAAAGAATACTGGGACAAAAAAGATGCGAGTGCCCATTTGAGCTGCGAGGTATACAAATACCTCCAGCGGGTGTGATGTGGGGTGTAAAGGTCGAGTGTCCATATAAGTTACTCCCTCCATCCCTTATTTAGAGTCCAGTATTCCATTTTGAGCTGTCCCTTAATAAGTGTCCATTTTGTAAAGATAATGGGTAAAAGTCGGTGTATTATCTATTTTGTCCCTGAAAGTAGATTCCATTTTGAAAAGCTAGTGAGTAAAAGTGGAATGATGATGGGTAAGTAGGGAAAGTGGAGAAAAAAGTTGATGTGAAAGATATAATGATGATGTTTTTTTAATAAGTTAGAATTACGAAGCAGGACATTTAAAAAGGGACGGAAGGAGTATTTAATTTAAAAGTATAGATATTATGGGAGTTGTCATCGCTTTGGCGTACAACCTTATTCTGCATACATTTGATGGGCTTCCTTCAGGTTGTTTTACTCACTTCCCATTGAGATCCCCTCCAATTCCAGTCCAATAGTGCATTGAAATAACTATTGCCCGTATTGAGAACAATCACTTTGTGCAACTTTTCTTGCAGCCTCATTACCCTGTACCACCCTTTCCAACATAATGGTTGAACAATGCGTCAAACCAAGCTAAAAGATGGGCTACTCATGACGCAACACAAATTAGTTTGTGGGAAGAAATAATGGATACAAGACCAAGAGGGACAAGAGCAGAATTTGGTGGAAACATTGATTAGAAATTGAATTTTCATGTATTTTCACTCTTCGACGAAATTAGTACAAGTTATGATAGTATAAGTTATGTTTTAATTATTCATTTATTAATTAAAATTATAATAAGAAGTCTTTTAAAAGTAAAACAAAAAAAACTAGTAAAAGTTAAAAAACAAAAAAAAAAAAGTAATTAAAGTCTTTTAAAAGCAAACAAAAAAAAAACTAGTAAAAATTTAAAAAAAAAACTAAAACAGTAATTAAATCCTTTTAAAAGTATAAAAAAAAACTAGTAAAAGTTTAAAAAAATAAAACAATAATTATTTACTTTTAAAAGTAAAAAAAAAAAAAACCAAAAAAAAAAGGGGGGGGGGGGGGGGGGGGGGGGGGGGGGGGGGGGGGGGGGGGGGGGTGGTGTGTGTGTGTTGGTTCTCTAATTCTTACCAAATGCAGTTGCTAGCCATCATTATAAACGCACCAGTAACATGAGCGTTTCAACTTAACTCTATTGCTCTGAGAGAATAAAACACTTTCTCTCGATATGGACTTTGCATGGTTATGTTTTGAGGGAGGTTATTGGGGTAATGAGTGGAGAGAAATTGATAGAGAAATAAGAGTAATAAGTGGAAAACAAAAAACAAAAAACTTAATGGAAACCATCTCTTTAGTCGCCATAACTTACACTGTATAATCAACACTAGACTCCATGAAAACTTTTGAAATGGACACAAACCAACACTATAAACCAACACTATTTCAACTTTCCAAGTGTACAAATTTTTATTTTTTTGATAGGCGGCAAGTGTACAATTATTGCCGAGAATGTCTAATGACTAGTCTGTGTCAATGCGCTTGGCTCTTAGAATTGGGTTCCAAACATAAACCGTAAAAATCATCTTCAAGAAAAATCTAAGCACCGTGCCAACCAAAGAGACAAAATGAATTTAGAGAAAAATCTCCCCGTGTGATCTTCATGTAAAGCCGTTCATAAGTACTATGTCCTACTGTATATTTCATTCACAAAAAAATCACGATATGGTAAATGTCTAGTCAAATTATGTCTATTTTAAATGAAACGTACCGGCAAAAGGGAACAAAATGTGTATAACTAAATCCAAGTTGGGGTTAAGTGGCAGGTCAATATAGAGAATGGCTTGTGGGCAAACTAGTGCATCTGGGGTCAGTATCCGATCTTTAACTTATACAACCAAAACTGTTTCAACTTTCAAGTGTACACTTATTGCCGGGAGTGTCTAATGACTGGGTTGCGTCAACGCGGTTGGCTCTTAGAATGGGATTCCAAACATAGACAATATGTGGCCTGGAAAAGTTTTGACCCATCGCAAATGAATTGCTTCTAATGAACAAGCATGATTGTGTCGCGATGTGAAGGAAACATGGTTTACACTTAAAAATTGTCTTCAAGAGAAATCTAACTACAGTGCCAACAACAGAGACAAAAGGAATTTAGAATTTTTCCATAGAAAAATCTCGCCATGTGATCTTCATGAAAAGCCGTTCTTAAGTATGTTCTACTGTATATTTCATTCACACAAAAATCACGATACGGTAAAGGTCAAATTATGTCTATTATAAATGAAACGGACTAGCAAAAAGGGAACAAAATGTGTGTAACTAAATTTGAAAAAACAGGATTTCTTAACAATCAGTAAAAACCCCTAACAATATGAGTGTGGATCACAAAATATATAATACTATCAACAGAAACCATGCCAAGCAATCAATCACACAACTCATGGGTGTATGTGCAAAACCTCAGAATGGGTAAATACCATAGGAAGGAATCAAATCACTATAATCACTATGCAGTTACAGATATAACTATCCAAACGAAGTAAATCCTCACAACGTTCTAAATACCACCTGCGGAGTCACACGTACACCGCACCTAGTAACCTTGATTGCCAACGACCTTAAGTCCACAAGCCCTCTAAAAACCCTAATCAAATTGCCAACGACCTTGAGTCCACAAGCACTCTAGAAACCCTAATCAAATTTCCCTTTTGGAATAGCTCTAAAAAAGAACAGTTGCTTCAATCTTTTTACTCTTGCCGCCCGCAGTACTTTTTATTATAACCGTGTATTTATAAATATGTATATATGTACATATATATATATTATAAAACTGGATGAGTATCTTACAGAATATTCTTCCTCAACGGTTCAGATTTATTCCTGTCCAAAATTTATCTACCCATACAAACGAATCCAACGGTCCAGATTTATCTTCATCCTTCCTTCTACAATATGACATTTTGGTAAATATTGAAAACTTCAAGACCACAAAAGGAGCTCATTTGAATTGAAATATCCTAGCCAATCATGGTAATCTAATATTCCGGAAATTTATGGGATAATTGTCTCAAAACTGGAAATTTTTTGAAGGGATCGTTTTAATTAAGGCATGATTTGTATTTTGTGGAATGAATGAAACCTAATAAAACATTTACGGTAGTAATGAGTAAGTTGACCTTTCTAATTTCCTTTTACGTAACAGCCAAAACAAAAAAAAAAAAAATCCTTTTACATTAATTTAGATCCCAATCAAGATTGTCAAATTTCATCTATATAATATGGAAGGGTAGTTTACATTTTGAACCGTTGGATGGTACATAGTTTCTATCGTTGGATTGGAAATAGTCTGGAAGTTCCTGTCTACAGTATTGAAATGAATCAATCTACCTATGGAAATCCCACTCAGTTAGAATAATGTGCTAAAATTCCGGAACAATTCTCTCACACCCATGCCTAATTCTCTCTCTCTCTCTCTCTCTCTCTCTCTCTCTCTCTCTCTCTCTCTTAGTGTGTATATATCTCCCATCATATCTCTTTTATATAGACTAACGAAATTCCCTTCTCCATTGTTGTGCCGTGAATGTTTGGTAGCCATAACCCTAATTACCACAGTATTTTGGGTTCTTTGCATTTTTCAATCAAAATTTGGTTTAGTTTGTTGGGACTATTTTGATGTTTAATTTTAAGATTGTGTCTGGCCACATGTGAGTCCTTTCTAACCTAAATAGAGACCTCTTATTAACATTTGGAAGTTAAATTTATTCACTGAAATTGTAAAAATGAGCATCCATACAAAGTGTGCTTCCATTTTTACTTGTATCCTTTGTGTTCGACAAAATGTGTGAGAGACATGGGTGGGAAAATGCTTTTTACTTACATTCTACGTGTTTGGCAAAATATGTGAGAGAGATTTACCCAAAAAAATATATATATATACGTGAGAGAGACACATGTATGACCACACACATTTCTTTTCTGTTCTTTTGTGTTCAAAAAATCATACTTTACTTTGATTGTTTATGTTAACGTATCTAAATTTTGATTTTCATGTGCAGGGCTCAGATCTGATTTGGACTCATGGACAGTAGCAACTCATTCAACCTGTTATTTTCATTGGTATTGTCATTGATTTTGTGAATGCAAAAGTTCGAGATTGATAAATTGATTTTGTCATTGTTTTTTCTTCCCTTTTGTCGTCCATTCCTTTTTACAAGGAGATGTGGTCCCAACCTAATTTTTTTTGGTCCCAACCTAGTTTTTTTTTATCCCCCATATATCGTCCTTTCCTTTTACAAGGAGATGTGGTCCCAACCTAGTTTTTTTGCCCCTTTAGTTGTCCTTTCCTTTTTACAAGGAGATGTGGTCCCAACCTAGGAAATAAGAATAAAGTCCATATATACTCTTTGAACAAGAGGTTCCAATTGATCTGAGATTGATCCCTCCATCGATCCATTTTCGCCAAAATCTGTCTCGCTGTTTAAACGCTCGCTCTCGAACACAAATAATGATGATTTCTTTCACTATAGCCTTGTACAGACTCATTAACTTATAAAAAATAAAAAAATTACAACTCGATATAAAATATTTTTTTTGTCATACGGAATTGTCAATACAAGTGACTCTTAAATTTGGCTCTAACAAAATTCAAGTTGGGGTAAGTGACCGGTCAATATAAAAAATGCCCTACTGAGTAAAAAAAATCTATAAAAATTGCCCTGTGGGGACACCATTAACCAATGCATCTAGGGCCAGTATCCTATCTTTAACTTATATAATCAACATTAGACTCGATGAAAACTTTCAAAATGGATACATATCAACACTGTTTCAACTTTCAAGTGTGTAATTATTGCCAGGAGTGTCTAATCATTAGTTTGTGTCAACGCGGCTGGCTCTTAGAATGGGATTCCAAATAAAGACAATATGTGGCCTTGAAAACTTTAGACCCTTCGCAATTGAATTGCTTCGAATGGGACATAAGCACAACTATGTCGCGATGTGAAGGAAACATGTTGTACACTTAAAAATCGTGTTCAAGAGAAATCTAAGCACTATGCCAACGACGTACAATAGAGACAAAAGGAATTTAGAATTTTTCCATAAAAAAATATCTCCTCATATGATCTTCATGTAAAGTCGTTCATAAGTATGTCCTTCTGTATATTTCCTTCACGCAAAAATCACGATACGACAAATGCCTGGTTAAATCATGTCTATTTTAAATGAAATGGACAGACAAAAAGGGAACAAAATGTGTTTAACTAAATCCACGTTGGGGCTAAGTGGCAGGTCAATATAAAGAATGGCTTGTAGGGACACCCTTAACCAGTGCATCTAGGGTTAGAATCCTATCTTATAATCAACACTGAACTCGATGAAAACTTTCGAAATAGACACACACCAACACTATTTCAACTTTCAAGTGTACATGCAATTATTGCCGAGAGTGTCTAATGACTAGTTTTGTCAACATGATTGGCTCTTAAAATGGGATTCCATACATAGACAATATGTGGCCTGAAAAACCTTAGACCCAACGCAATTGAATTGCTTCTAATGAGACGTAAGCACAACTGTGTCGCGATGTGAAGGAAGTATGTTTTACACGTTAAAATCATCTTCAAAAGAAATCTAAGCACTGTGCCAACGACGTACAATAGAAACAAAAGGAATTTAGAATTTTTCCAAAAAAAAATCTCCTCAAATAATCTTCATGTAAAGCTGTTCATATGTATGTCGTATTATATATTTCCTTCACACAAAAATCACAATACGACAAATGCCTGGTTAAATCATGTCTATTTTAAATGAAACGGACTGGCAAAAGGGAAAAAAATGTGTGCAACTAAATCCACGTTGGGGGTAAGTGGCAGGTCAATATAAAGAATGGACTGTGGGGACACCCTTAACCAATGCATCTAGGGTCATTATCCCATCTTTAACTTATATAATCAACACTAGACTCGATGAAAACTTTCGAAATGGACATACACCAACACTGTTTCAACTTTCAAGTGTAAAATTATTGCCGGGAGTGTTTAATGACTAGTTTTGTCAACGCGGTTGGCTCTTAAAATGGGATTCCAAACATAGACAATATGTGGCCTGGAAAACCTTAGACCCAGCGCAGTTGAATTGCTTCTATTGAGACATAAGCACAACGTACTGTGTCGCGATGTGAAGGAAATATGTTTTACACGTAAAATCCGTCTTCAAGAGAAATCTAAGCACTGTGCCAACGACATACAATAGAAACAAAAGGAATTTAGAATTTTTCCATAAAAAAATCTCCTCATGTGATCTTCATGTAAAGCCGTTCATAAGTATGTCCTACTGTATATTTCATTCACACAAAAGTCATGACACGGTTATTGTCTAGTCAAATCATGTCTATTATAAATGAAACAGATTGTCAGAAAGGGATCAAAATGTGTGTAACTAAATCCGCGTTGGGGAAAAGTGGCTAGTCAATATAAAGAATGACCTTTGGGGACACCATTAACCAGTGCGTCTAGGGTCTGTATCCTTGTATAATCAACACTAGACTCCATGAAAACTTTCGAAATGGACACAACCAACACTGTTTTCAACTTTATTTCAAGTGCAAAATTATTGCATGTGAATTGGCTTCAGGGTCAATCTCAGCAGAAAAGATATGCAACATCATATTCCATGAAAGATATATTTCCATGAAATCGAGTACGTAGAAGCTCAACATAACTAATGACAAACAAGACATATGTTTAGCTAACATACAGGATAAACGCTTAGAATACTCATCTGCAGGTTGTTTCGATTATGATGGACGCAGGGCCGGCCCCGGGGTAAGCCCCGCAAGCCCTCGGTCTTGGGCAACCCCCCGACTGGGGCAACCCCAAAAAAAAAAAAAAAATCTAAGTTATATATAAATTTTAAAAAGTTTCCCATATTGACACAAGCCCTTTCCTGGTGTAGTGGTCTCGCGGGCATTTTGTCAAAGTATTGGAGGTGCTTGGTTCAAGTCCCGGGCGTGCACTTTCTTTTTCTTTTTTCTCCATTTTTTTGTTCGTACGCGCCCTTTCTTTTTCTTTTTTCTCCATTTTTTTGTAGAAGACTTTCTCCATTTTTTTGGTCGTACGCGCCCTTTCTTTTTCTTTTTTCTCCATTTTTTTGTAGAAGACTTTCTCCATTTTTTTGGTCGTACGCGCCCTTTCTTTTTCTTTTTTCTACATTTTTTTGTTCGTCTTCTTCGTCTTTTTGTTTGCCTCCTCCAATCTACAATTTTTATTCTACCTCTTTTTGTTTTCCTCCCAATAATAATCTATAAATGATATGTTCTTACATTAGATGAAAAAAAAGTCATAGTTAAAATAAAGCGAGCAAGCTAACATGGTTTTTATTTTAATCTTCGAACTACCATTTCGCAAAAGAAATTAAAGAGATTAGTTATGATATCAATTGAAAATGAGGTGCAATTCTACTAAGAGTATTTTTGAGCATTTGAGCCTTTTTTTAACTTCTTATGTTTTTCAAACATATACTCCAACTTAAAAGCTCAAAAAAACAAACAAATAAAAGTTAGCGGAACGGGTCCCGAATTCCTGGATAAGTAAAATACGATGACTCAATTGAGAAATTTGCTTCAAAAAATGCTAGGAGAAGTTGTTTTCTTTAATTCAGATCATGCTAAACATAAAGCACCATAAACGGGGTTTAAATTTTGATGTTGATTTTTTTTTTTTTTGTACTTGTATTTTTTTTTTTGTATGATTTAATAGTAAGTGGGCAAAAAAGTATGAGGTTGGGCTAGGGCAACCCAAATGTCGGGGCCGGCACTGGATGGACGTAGCCATTAAAACCGGCCTGACCTCAAATTTGGTTGCCCACTTAGGCTGCGTTCTTACAAACTTATCGGCTGAAACTTAATTCGGTATTTTTTTATTTTTCATAACTTTTTATTTAGTTTTTTGTCGTAATTTTTGGGGTTAATCTTTTGTCTCGATAAGAAGAATCGAAAAATTATAAAAGTATAGAAGGATGTTAAAAAAAATCAAATAAGACAGCACTTTAGACAAATAAGACAACTGTTTGATACTCCCTCCATCCCAATTTAAGTCCCAATTAAATGCTCCTGACGGAAATCCGTGCAATTTCGACCTCAAAAAAAATTCTACATATTATTACTCCTATTTTTATTTTCTTACACAAATTAAATTACTTAATATTTTTTTTAGGTCGAAATTGCACAAATTTCCATAGAGAGCATTTAAATTAGGACAGAGGGAGTACTTTTTTTTTCTTTACTGATTAACTTTTTGCTTTTGGTCATAATTTTGTTCTTTTTAGACTGCTCTCGTTGAGACAGATGATTAATCCAAAATATATCACACAAATCTAACAAAAATTCAGAAAAGACAAATAAAACTCATAAAATGAAGAAATGAGTTAAGTTTACAAGAACTCACCCTCAGTATTACGTCATAAAAAAATAAAAAACAAAACAAAAACAAGATACATTATGCGCTTTTAGTTACATCAAAAATTCAAAATCAAAATTCAACCCCGGTTATAGTTGGTCTTCCACGTCGTTGAGTTAATTAAATTGAGTTTATTAGTGTGGTGAATCACATAATAAAAAAACATCTTAAATCACATTACTAGATCTACTCATTTGCACATCTTTTCACATATTTTGTGCTTAATTAACAAAATTTAATAGAAAGTAACTCAAATCAAGCAATAGATTAAAATAAAATAACAAATCCAACAAGCCCATCATCTCAATCAAAATCGTACTTTTCATATTTCGATATTCATAAACCAAACGAACCTACAAGGCAATAATCAACGATTTACGTACCTGTTCGTTCTTGTGAAATCTAGATATAATTCGTATTATTCTCCTTGATTTCTAATGGAGTATATATGCATGAATGAATTGTGAGAGTTTGGGAGAGGTGAAGTTGCCGAATTAGTTTCATTGTTTGTTAATCAAAGAACCAGTTTGTTTGTCATCAACTAAACTAAAAAGAAAACAACTATGGCAAAAAAGCTTGAAAAAAACTAGAGGTGTTAATGAAAATGAAATAACTATTACACTGAACCCAACAAAAATCGATCGGTCTTGTTTTTTTTTTTTTGATAGGCAACAAAATTTTATTAAAAAGACTTGACAAAGGGTACATCAAGTTAGGGGAGGGGAGAGGAATCCAACCAAGGTTAGAATACAAAGGACCAAGGTCCGAACACCTTAGGGGCAAAAGCCCAAACACCTAAAACCTCAAAAACGCCCATAGTTAAAAAAAAAAAAAGCCCAGCCCAAGACTCAAAACCTTAGGGCCAAAATCCGAACACCTAACTGCCTAAAAACGCCCATAGGTAAATATGTAAGCCCAACCCAAAAGTCAAAACCAAGTCCTAAACCAAATTCCCCTAAACACCGCCGCCACAATCGATCGGTCTTGTTGGTCTCATTTGCTACATATGTAGATAGCTATATATACTCTTTGTCCAATGTAGGTGAATTATATAACTACACATCTGTTTTTTACTATTTTGTATACAATACTGTAAGATAGACCTTAAATGTCTATCTATATGTATAATATCAAATCAAATGTAAGAAAAAAAATATATTGATGATTACAATCGCTAGTAAAATAAAAAAGGGCGCCCAAAAAAGAATATAAATGGGGCAAAGGGAGCAAAGAGCAGGATTAGGAAGGTAGCTGAGAGTCATATATGTTGGTGAGTGAAGGTACAAATTATCAAATAAAAAAAATAAATTAAATTTATGATTTATTGAAATTAATGATATTTTGTAATAAATTACTCCCTCTGTTCCAAAATGAGTGACCTTTTTGGAACTCCGGGTCATTTTCAAATGCTTATATCTTTCGAATTATAAAATTTTATGTGATTTTGAAAACTTTGTTTAATAGAATTAATTATAATCTATCAAATAAGATCTATATTGCATATTTTTTGACATTTATATTGAAATATATAAGCAATTGAAAATGACATGCTTTCCAAAAAGGTTCACTCATTTTGGAACGGAGGGAGTAATGTTTATATAATAGTTTGAAAAGATAATTAAAAGAGCTTGAATCTATTTTCGGTCCAAATGGAATGATTTTGGTCGAAATGAAATGACTCTTATGTTACAATGGGGGAGGAAGGAGGAGGAGAGGTGGGGTAAATGAGAAAGGTAAAATACACATATGCGTTGAAGTTGTAAGGAGGAGAAGAAATGGGTAAACGAGAAAGATAAATTAATACAACATATGGGTTAAAGTTGTAATTTGAGAAAAGTACAAGATGTCATGATGGTTTTGGTTTGGGAAAATGACGGCCTTGTTCATTAACAACTATTCTTGACATGTCCTTAAAATATATTAATTATCAAAACACGTCCTGAGCCATCATTTTTCCTTTTGGTTCAGAGCATGTATCACACAAAGTTGAAAATCCAGTATCCACCACTTGAATTTGTATTGGGCCTTTCGCACAACCCTTTTTTCCCTTGGTTTGGGCCTTTAGTTTACACATATTGCGCTTTTATATAATTTTTTTTAAAAATGTATTTATAATTGCCCAAGCGGCCTAGCCCAGGAAGGTCGCCCAAGTCCAAGGATTTGTTGGGCTTACCTTTGGGCTGGCCTTGCTCTCCGTAGACCGTTGTCCCCAAGGAGAAAGATTGTTGTTTGAAAAGTTAACCATCAATGTTACGTGCACGCTGGCTCACCAACCACCTCTCCAAGAACCCAACCCCAACCATCTCACATATGTGTGTATCCTACAAATGTAGAGCAACGCTGCTATGCAAATTGACCATACGGGAATCAATGGTGTGTTAGGATGAAATCTATTTAAGCTGAACGCGAACCGAGATGCGTGCGGGTCAGCCTTTTTTAGGGTTTCGGTCCATTGTATGCTTATAGTATAAAAGCAAAACTAGGGCAGCCTCCTTTTGTAACTCTGATATATTTTTACATCATAGTGAAACACCCTAGCACCCCATGGACGTACGATTGAGTTCATCGCTCAAGTCGGAACCACGTAAAATCTTTGTGTCTCTCTTCTCTCTGTTTGTGTTTGTTTTCTCTTCGTTGGTTTGTTCTTCGATTGTGTGTGTGTTGATTGTGGGTTTGCGCGCTCGAATCCCCAACAACTGGTATCAGAGCTCCGGGTTAGGAGATCTAGGGTTTCACGCAATGGCAGAAGACAAAGTCAAGATCGAGAAGTTCAATGGTACGAACTATGCTTTCTGGAAGATGCAGATGGAGGATATTCTGTATCAGAAGGATCTATATCATCCGATCAGCGGCGTTAAGCCAGAAAGCATAAAACAAGCAGATTGGGATATTTTGGATCGCAAAGCTTTAGGGACTGTGCGATTAACCCTCGCGCCGTCGGTTGCATCAAATATTGCCAAAGAAAAGACTACAGCAGGTTTGTTCAAAGCCCTAGAAAAGATGTACGAAAAGCCTTCAGCGGTGAATAAGGTATATCTTATGAAAAAGTTGTTTAACCTAAAGATGCCTGAAAATTCTAATGTTGCTGAACATCTCAACGAATTTAATACGGTCACGAATCAGCTAGAATCCGTGGGTATTAATTTCGATGATGAAATTAGAGCTCTTGTTTTACTATCAAGTTTGCCAGAAAGTTGGAACGGACTTATCGTGGCAGTAAGCAATTCTTCCGGGT